>LUCM01003993.1:118556-167302 GCA_008360955.1 Fasciolopsis buskii
TATTTTGTGTTCCTCCTAAGGAATGGAAGAAGCCATGTGGAGATCCAACAGATGACGTGGCAACGTGGGATGAGAAAATGTACAGCGAAGTTAGGTAAAGTAGGTGTCTCGCGTCTTCGTGGATAGCGTCCGAAAGACTCGTCAAGTAGTTGGCTGGAGACACTTAAGGATATGGCAGTGAACCGTGAATAGTGGCGATCGTGTTGTCATTTTCTATCGAATGAGAATGATTGGAAGAGTGTGTCTGTACAGTTAGCCTGTTTCGTGTGTTGGCTGCAGAAACATCTTATCTCTCGCACCTGCTTAGATCTGTTCCCTATTCCCCCTTGTATATTCACTCTTTTTATATAAACGTGTAACTGTGGGGAAAGGCAGGGGTCAGTGAGGCTTGTCTTGTTGTTTAACGCTGAACGATGATGATGATGATGATGATGATTGGAACAGTTCAGCTGTTTGACGCAATCATTGCTGGTGTGTATCCTAATTGGTTGAATGACTTGGAAGACAAGGCGAAACGGTTGTGGTTAACAGGTCATGCGTTGGCAGTGAATACATGTATTCTCGGTTGATTATTTGGACAGTGAATAATCGCGCATTTTCTGCCCCATACTGACCGGTATAAGTTTTGGTTACACTCAACGAGTATTTTCTTATCGGAAGTCATCCATAGTAATCTATTTCCATCAAACCTGAACAGTAATTTGAACACCGGTGTATGATTGTGTGAAGAAATTGATGAAACATCAGGTCCACATCGCGACAAGTGATGGACGGTTGGTAAAAGTTTGTTTTTATAGCTGAGATGAAATGCTGCAACCTTTCAGTCCATTGTGATAGACTCCATCTTGCTATATCCCAAACACTTAGTGCGTCTGAACGTCTGCAACCCTGTAGACATGTATATTTTTCAGTATCTTTGTTTACTAAAACGATGGTTTCTCAGTCTCCGTGAGTTCTAATAAGTTAGCATTTCTGTTGGGTCATGAAACAGTGAATCGTGGGAATATGAAACCTCGTCTCTGGCCTGAGGCCTTTGATTGTCATTAAACGCTCAAAGTGCAAGCCTAAAAGAAATTGGCGTACTTTATTTGTAGACTATAAAACTGACTCGTTCTGTTAACTCGTTCGTCTTTTTTGAATGATCGTCTGCTCTCGGTTTTACAGTGTGATATCCAGGGGATGAGTCACCGTTCAATGATATTCTCATGATGCATGATGAATTGATGGAAGAACTTAGCCTCAATATCAGAAGTGTAGAAAGTGTATTAGTGCTCAGCTGATAAGAGCTGAATTGCCCAAACCGGTGAACATGGAACTGTCAACTTCGTTTCGTTGTGAAGCAACTCACTTATCACTTCATGGACCTGGGTAGTTTTAGGTGATAAAGTTCCTTGATTTATTCGATAATTTGTTGCAGCACGTTGTCGCTGATTAGATGTCGGGCCCGAGAACATCTTACTGACTGGATTGGATTTGCGATCGGGACAAATCAAATAAACGCTTCGTACATCACGGGTGTGTGTGTGTGTGTGTGAATATTTTGCAATCACATGATAATAAAGAGACCTATGGCCAACCAAACGACTCTCGCTGCTTAAAAACAACATGCTACGCATTAGAGTATCATTTGACTCATTAGGAGGTGTGAATGTCGATTTACGAACCACACGGTGATTCGGGAAAAGTTTGTTCATCCATCCGTATGCGAAACATACTGCTGACACCAAAAACTCATGCTTTCGGACCTTTTGTCCTCTTTCTGAAAGTTAATCGTGCCTGACCGAAGAACTTTCGACAAATCACTGTGTAATTCCTAAATCAACGTTTAATCCATTCACACGCCGAACGGTTCAAATGCCATTTTAATGAGAAACCAACAAAGGAGTGCACAAGTATAGGGATAGTTGGACAGGAGAGTACCAGTTACGCGTGCCTAACAAGCGGCAATAACCGCAAAACCGGTCGTGTGTTTTGGGGAAATTCCGTCCTTCCATCCGTATGCGAAACATACATTGACAACTATATACTTCTGTTTATTGGGAAATCTCATAAGGTACGGAACAGCAGAATACTTGTAGGGTTCATTGTGGATAACTAAGCGCTCTTAATTCACTTTCAGTTTTAGCAATTATTAGTCCGGTTGCAACCTGTTAGGACAGACTTCAGTCAACAGTCGTTTGTGCAGTTCGGTTGAGTAGTTCTGTGCGTGTGAACAACGGTGGACTGAGGTGTCATTGCTTGTTTGTTGGACCTTTGTGTACTCCCACTGAATTCTGATCTAATATGGCTAATGATTGACTCGAAGCGTACATTCAGCGGGCGTCGTGTTTGTTGCTAGTACTGCATTTGAGAGTCCAACTGCCACTTTGGCCATCTCGGGACTTGGGAAAGGCACATCGAAGGCTCATTTACTGTCCCAAACAATCGACCAAGCAACGGCGATTGCCTGATTCATTTTTTCCCACTGAAGACTGCATCACAAGTGATGTGGATTCGTCTGGCTCGCAACTTCACTTTCACAGCTTTGAACTCAGATTGCCACGTGTCAATTGAATATTGTCGATCGTTTTGCTTCATGCGCGCGGATCCACAGTACGCCATTTTCCGTGCTTTCTTTTGTTTGAACCCACTCTGTAGTCCCACCAACGTGAAAATCCTCCGTCCCTCACAGATGCTTCCAGACGATAATCATCGACTTCAGTTCCAGTCGAAGCTTGCAACCCTGCCAGTGACGCAAGTGCCCGGAATTCAAATGTACGTTGGGAGCAGAACAAAGAAGTTCACCAAAGCATAAACCCGAAGAATCCTTTGGAAAAGGATTGCAAGAATGCTGCTGCGTCGTATCCCCAACCACCGCGTGACAGGATCTAGCTTACCTTAACCCGCTAATCTAACTTGAAATGTATCCAGGGTTTGTAAATGAACTAACATCCATATAAAATGGAACCTGCAAAAACCAGAAGTGAGGGACGTGTGGTCGAATAAAGATACAAGACAGGAGAAACAAAGCGCAAAATTTAACTCACGAAAATTGGGTAATTCGAATCAGATAGTTACCGATTACAAGTTCTCACTAGTTTCTAGTCTCGCTGGCTCGGAGTACGAAGTGTGAAGTTCGGGGTGCTGTGATTCCAAAGGTATCTCATCCTGGCTAAAACTAATCGGTCTTCCTGTGTCCACGAATTCGCTTCACTTGATATAGGACCCTGGTGAAAAGTAACTGTCCCAATTCACCCAACCCTTCCCCAAGATAATAATAATAAGAGTGCACCTGGATGTGGCACGATTCCGTAAGTACCTCAGCGTCTTAAGCATCTTTGCAGGATCGCTTTCCTGATCCGAAGATGCAATCGTGTCTGACATGGAGAAAGATGAGTTTTACGACGAACTCGTCACCCTCTGATACTGTAGTGATGGCAGGCGATTTTAATGCATAGGTTAAAAAACTGAGTGCATCGGGACCTTGTTTAGGTGGACGGTGCGCCTTGCCTGCTCAGCGAACAGATAACGGGGAAAGACTTTTCCATGTTTGTGTGGACAGTAGCTTATTCCTATCTAGTACGAATCCCCGAGGCAGTTTCCGTCGCACTGCGAAATGACACTCCAACTCGCCAGGTAGTCTGAGTCAGATCGATCATATCGCAGTAAGCTATCGTTAGCGCGATAATGTCCAGAACTGTAGATCGTACTGGACCACGTACGTCGAATCGGACCATACGGCCACAAACCCGATTGCCTGTCGAACGTCCGTGTGATTCGGTTGTTCGCAACAGCTATGAACAGAAACTCTCCGAGGAACTAAGAACTTTGACGATCAGCAGTGTAGACAAGGAGTGAGATCAAAAGAAGCGGACGATGCATTTGGCAGCGGATTTGGACTGTGCTCTTACATCTAGCGTTCTTCAAAGACACTGGATCTCGCAAAGGTCGCTAAGTCTAATGGAGCAAAAACACGAGCTGCCTAACTGCAAGGGAGTGAATAAGATACGTCGGCAGTTGCAGCGTCAGTTGACCATAAGCCTTAGGAATGACCGCGAAAACTGGTGGGTTAAGGTAGCCGAAGAGATGGAAGTGGCGTCCGTTTCAGGTAACAGTCAAAGACTGTTTAAGCTTATACGCGACAGCGGTGGGCGGCGAACTTCGGTTAGTGAAGTCGTGTGCGATAAGAATGGAGAGCTCATTCATGGTAGGCAGGAAAGACTGGACCGTTGGGCAGAGCATTTCAAGGATCAGTTTAGGTGGCCACACGCTAACGTATTTAGTCCGGCGTCTGGAGCTGTGAATCCTTGGGAGGTGTCACTTGATCATCCAACGGAAGTGGAAGTGGAGTCGAATATTCGGCTTCTGAAGAGGGGCAAAGCTGCCGATCCCGAGGACCTTAACCCGGTTCTTTTCAAATTGGGTGGAGAAGTGCTGATCAAATCACTTACCTCCTTGCTTCATGATATTTGGAACGAGGAGCGTATCCCCCTATCGTGGGGTGAGTTACTGATTATACCCATCTTCAAGAACGGCACACGGATTGATTGTAGCAATCATGGTTGGATTAGTTTAATTTCGATAGTTACTAAGGTGTTAGCTTCGATAATGCTGGGTCGTTTGACACCGATTCGCGAGAGTAATATCCGCGAACAACAGGCCGGATTTCGGCCAGGTCGAGGTTGCATCGACCAAATATTCACTCTTCGACAGATACTCGAAACGCGCCACACGCACCGGCGCCCTACGATCGTAGTCTTCCTCGATTTGAAAGGTGCTTTCGACTCCGTGGATCGATCAGCACTGCGTAGTGCTTTCCACCGGAACGGTATGCCAACGAAGTTTTTGAACCTGTTTCGAGCATTGTACTCGCATACCTATGGTCGCGTGAGGGTATACGGTGAACTGTCACGTTCATTCGGAACAACTAGTGGTGTTCGACAAGGGTGTCCCATCTCTCCATTCTTGTTCAACTTCGTCATGGACGAGGTGATGGAAGATGCTTTAGGAGGTCTCCGGGATGTAGGAGTCTAACTGGGAAATGGAGGAAAGCTGCGTGACCTAGATTACGCAGACGACGCCATGTGCCTGTTCGAGATGGGTTGCTCGGTTTGGCATGTGCTTTGCACTTCCCGAGCATAAAATCGGTTTGCAGGACTGGACGAATTTTGTGCAGAGCGGAGAAGAACTAATGATTGTGAACCGTTTCACTTACTTTGGTAGCTGCGCGTCGAACGATGCCAGCTCGGCAATGGTGTAAACACGCGTTTTTCAAAGGCGCGAGCGACTTACTTTGTACTGAAGAAGTTGTGGCTTCGGTCTGATATTTCAGTGAATTTGGAAGGTCATGTGTACTGCGCTGCAGTGCGTTCAATTCTATTGCACGGTTGCGAGACATGCAATAGGCGTGTGAGCGATGTTCGTCGGTTGGAGGTTTTCGATGCCGATGTCTACGTGCTATGGCTAGGATTGGATGGCGTGACCGGGTGAGTAATATGGAGATCAGGAATCTAGTAGTACGTGCCACTTCTGAGAATAGCTTGTTTCATCGTATGAAACTCAGTAGACTGCGCTGGTTGGGTCACGTGTTGCGTATGACGAACACTCGTCTACCATACCGTGCCGTATTTTGTGTTCCTCCTAAGGAATGGAAGAAGCCATGTGGAGATCCAACAGATGACGTGGCAACGTGGGATGAGAAAATGTACAGCGAAGTTAGGTAAAGTAGGTGTCTCGCGTCTTCGTGGATAGCGTCCGAAAGACTCGTCAAGTAGTTGGCTGGAGACACTTAAGGATATGGCAGTGAACCGTGAATAGTGGCGATCGTGTTGTCATTTTCTATCGAATGAGAATGATTGGAAGAGTGCGTTTGTACAGTTAGCCTGTGTTTCGTGTGTTGGCTGCAGAAACAACTTATATCTCGCACCTGCTTAGATCTATTCCCTGTTCCCCCTTGTATATTCACTCTTTTTATATAAACGTGTAACTGTGGGGAAAGGCAGGGGTCAGTGAGGCTTGTCTTGTTGTTTAACGCTGAACGATGATGATGATGCCAATGATGATGATGATGATGACAAGTCATTGAGTGGTAAATTGACGAAGTTCACTTTTGCGGAAATAGTTTTTTGGATAACTCCTATCTCATCGCGCCCAACTAGCTATCCCCTGGCGTGTCGCCACCTCTGTTCTTAAACGTAGAGAGAAGCACGAATAAAAAATTTCACTGGATCGACGATAGGGTGTAATGTTGGGTGTTTCTCTTGACTGTGGGAGAAACCATCGCAATTTATTGGGAAGCCATGACCTCCTAGGCTGTAAATCCTCTAGCCCAACGGACACTTGCTCTTCCTGTTCCGTCTGCTTCTCTGGGCGCATGGGGAGAAGTCAAGCCGACAGCGGAATAGTGATTCACGCACTAGGATTAATAAAACGATACATGAATGACGGCGGGGTTTTATGTAACAGACCTGAAGAAGCTTTCTGAACGTGTCCTGATTGTGGTCCCATGATGGTTTAACATCCCAACGTCTTGTGAGTTAAACCGTTGCATCAAACGGTCTGGTTAGGATACACGACAGAAAAGTACCGTCAAAGGTGGGGATAGCGGCGAAGTATCACTCGCCAAAACGCCTTGCAATGCCCTTTCTGTGAAGAACCTTGTCAGTAATATGAGGAAGACAACAAATGTAAAGAATGTCATTTAGTTGAAAATCTCCTGGAAGAAAGTTAACCGTTGTGATCAGAATGTCGGGTTTTTTAAATTTCTAATCTTAATGCTATTTTCGATGAATGCATGCTCCCGTATGATGCACTACATGATACATCACTATTGCAACAAATTCGTTTTCTGTCTGTCTGTTTTTCTTCTTTATGACACCGATTTACAGCGTTGCGGTAAACTGTATTCTCACAAGGCAGTGCAAGAAGCGGTATTCCGGAGCATCCAATTAAGAATTAGTTTGTCGAACCTATCGTTAAAGAAGGGTTAGAAATGGGGGAGAAAACATATATGGGGGACGTTTCACAATTGCGTTGTTCTTGATAAATAGGAAACTGAAAGACAGAGGTGTATTGTCTTGGATTAAAAACTTACCATCAGACAATGTAACGGGCTAGTGACTGAAAGCAGTGCACACCATTTAGTGGCCGACTGATGAAAGGTAGGTTGAGCCGATGGTAAGACTCCAGGTTTGCAATCATTCCGATAGTCGCTATAGTAACGACAGTGTTAGTATCTATAAAAATAACAACTAGTATGGCGAGAAGTGTCTTGTGGAAAAATTCTATGGATGGGCCAGCAATGCCGACGAATGTTCCCTCAATATAACACTGGTACACAATGTGAGCTGACATTTGGTTGACTGCCGGCTCGATAAAGTCAGCGTGTTAACCAAGACGTCAGTTCACTTTTGTTTTCATCAATAACTGTTTTTAATTAGTGATTATGACTATGGATACGGAATTCACCAATGAAAATTGCATGAACCATGGAAGATTTTGGCTCTAATTACTCGAGCGACCGCGGGACTTAGGTGTTCAACTTATTTTTCTCCAGTTCTGATCTCACAAATCGGAAATGGTACGATTTCTTATTTGACTAGGTTTTTGTGTAACGGCCGAAACGGATATTTCCCGAACCCAGCAAAGTTTGACGTATGGTCCTGGGTCTAACTTACTAAATAACAATTCATTCATCTTGACTGGGAACGTAGTATCTTCCAAGCACTGCACAGCTCGAAACCGCTCCCAATTACCGGAATCGAGGTCGACCCATAGATTTCTGCGGCGCGACTTAACAATAACAATACACACACGGAACGGCCATGCCTCTCAATGGATCTTAATATTCAAAATAAATATTGTATATAAAAGTAGATGGCTGGAAATAATAAATCGGAGATATCTGTTTGGAAGTCCTAGTGGCAAGAAGTTCAGTCTGTTTTATCAGGACGAACAAAAAAGTTTCTCAGGGGACATCCAAGAAAAGAAAGTTGTAAACGTGACCGAACGTGCACAGGCAATCCGCACCAACGACTAGGTGGAATCGGATCGGAATAAAATAGATTATCCGGTTTCCGTGCTTCTTGCTATGAAACAAAGTTCTCCCGCTAAGGAAACTCAGCAGCGTGTAAGAAAAATAACTGCTTCTGATCAGAATTAATTCACGACAAGCTTCAATTTGGGTTAGTCATTCTGATATTGGCTAAGAAATTTTGATACTAATGTGCCAACGGTGGGTCTACGCTATTTGGTTAGTATTTCCATAAGTTTTTCCCGCCCACTGAGTGGTCAGTTTAACTTACCCAATTGTTTGCAGTACTACCAGTATAGAGGAACAATGAGCCCGGACGGTAGTGGGACCTTTTCCGGTTTGAGGGGTGTTCTGATTGACGTTAATACGCATTTAATTCCAGAAAAACTTACTGAAGAATGATCGTCCATTCGGGCACTTCTCCGTAGATGGAATTTGTGGGTAACCGGGATACGTGGACGTTTGTTTAAATGGACGACGGCCTGGTGCACAGGAGGGACGTCTGTTACTTTTGTCTGCCATTACCTCAATATTATCTGAAAAATAAAGCCGGAAGCACAGAGGAAGTGGTCCAATTTTATTTGCTTCAAAAATAACAAATCTTCCTGCAAAAATGAAGACGAAACTATGCCATTTTGTCTTGGTGATGTGCATACCAGGGCGCGTTAACTCGGCCATTGCTTTCAAATTTTCACGTCATTAGAAAATGTGACTACACCGAGTACTTGAAACACCCCAAGATTGATCAAATTTGAATTTTCTCACTTAGGCAACCAAATCATTGGACTCTTCAGAACTTTGTACCCGTTTCTCTCAGGCTGTTTATCACACTCCGTATCGGGACTAACCACGCACTCGTTATTCTTGAATGTGTGAAAGGTCGAAATTACTTTGCTCATTTCCGCGCTAGATCAAAAGAAAATGCGTTCACATTTCGTAGTACGAGATTTAATGTGATTTTTCAATAATTCATCATGCAACGTCAATATTCAAATATTCATTGAAAACCATGAGGACAGCGCGCAACTGTTTCATTCTTTCATTGAAAAAGCACGTCCACCTTGCCCGAACTGGGATGCGAATCTCCGGCCGAACGATTGTGAACCGAATCACTTAGGCGTCAGGGTGAAACACTAGGCGCAGACTGTTTGCATATTCAATCAAATTTACGGATCGCAACCTTACTAGTTTCATACATAGAAACTCCAGTAATTCCCGACCTCAAAGCCAGTCATTCGCGCGTATAAAACCAACTAGTTTGTCCTCCCCGTCTTCCTAATAATCTGCAATATTTTCTAGTCTTGTTTGGATGCTGCTGATGCCGGAGAATTCGTTCCTACATAGTTAGATACATGCAGATATCCAAGTATTCTGATATTGGTCTGGGTATATTTCCTTTTCTTGTCTTTCTTTTCTATCCTATTACATATCCTCTTTGTTGTTCGAATGTGAACGTTTTTCCGATTTATTAACAAGATCCTGGACTCCAATAATCACAATGATACAAATCCGAACAGTTACCATCTGTGGTGCCACATCCGCTTTTTTGCGGCAATTGTTCTCTCTCGATTGACCCAAATGCTATCAGGAAAATGTTTTGTAACTGATTTGGCCAGTCGCCTCAGTCACAGAGTCACAGTACGATCGGCAAACCAAACAACTAAACTAGCAGTGATAGATCAATACGTTTTACCGTCGTCTCGGCGACTCCTCCGAAGCCGCTGAGATTGAATCACGCGTCGTCATTCGCGCATCTGCTATCTCTTTCTCTCTCTAAAGCACATACACACATTCAAACACTACATACTGCCTGCCCATGTTCTTTGCTCGTGTCTTCGTTCACAGGATATTCGTGATAACGCTTGGAGGTGGTGATTTTGGTTTCAATACTTATCCACACGCCACACAAAATCACCGATTTGACTGAACTTGTTTTGATTCTCTACGTCCGCGTTGGGACCACCCGCGCGAGCACAAATACACACAAACGACATGTAAACACACTAACATTGACCTGACCTCGTGATGCTTAACAGCTGTCGTCCGCTTACGGACTCTTAAAATGGGAATAACCGTGGTGATTTTAAGCTTCGATCGACCCGCACGGTTGCCAAAACCCAAAATTTGCTGCTTTGCGCAAATCCTATCCACAGAACAAATTTATTGACTATTTTAATTCGTGGCCATGAAGAAGATACAATACTGCTTCATGTCTTCAGTAATGTTTCACATACGGTTCGCCTCGCCTAGTCGACAGAAGAATTTCGATGAATCGCCGTGTGATTCTTAAGTGGACTTATCATCCACTCACGCCGCTAGTTATTCAAAGTAAACTGTGGCGAAATAATATGGCTTCTATCACTATGCTTCTTCGTACAGATATTTAATGCAACCACTTCATATCTCCAGGGCTTAGTCACAAAAGTCACCGGTTTGCGATAGTGTTCTCACATTCAGTTTTGCGCAATAAAATAGTGAAGTTTTTCTCTGATTCGCAGATCCAGACAGTTCTGTCTCCGACAGAGTGGTTTTTATAGCTGTTATCTCATTCGATTTTTCGGATCCGGATACTGATTACCACTTCACGATCTTAAGCACTAGTTGTCGTCAACATTATGACAGCATAAACAGACATTTTCCCCACTCCTGTTAACATTCACTCTTCCCTGTAATCTTCCGGACAACCATTTTAATAACTTTACGATGAAACTGCATTGACTCAAATGGCCCTTCCTCCCCCCTTGAAGTCTTCGTCAAAGGATCCAAATGTTGCATGAGTTATCAGTCGTTGGTTTCCGTTTTCACTTGGAACTGCGCTATTCTCGCGGTTAGAATTGGAAGGAAGTTGTTGCATAAAATTTCCACTTCCCCATAACCCCTCTTCCCGAATGTTCTATGCGCTAAGAATGGCGTCTAGAGCAAGTAGTTTTAATCAAGGGGAATACAGAGTCACTCACTAGGTTAGATTGATCCAAATGCATAGAGGTTGCTATCGAGAAAAACTTCAGTCAGCCACATGACATTTCTAACTCTGCGATGAAAATTAAAAGATTATCTTTCCACATAAAAGGTTTGTGACAATTCCAGGTTGAACACTATCTCCCTTTTTGTTTACTAGTGCGTTTTTTAAATATCTCTAGTGCTCGTCCATCATGTTTGCCGGTTTCCTGAAGAGAGACTTCAGATTTCTCCTCAGGGTTCTGCCTATTATCAGTGGTATACCTTTCGTACCACCGAAAGAACTATCCCACTAGACTGTGTGATTTACATCTATCTGTGTATGTGAACAATTCGCACATAAAATCCCTTTTTTATGCCGCACGCAATGACCTTTCTAAATGCCGCTCTCGCGCCCTAACGTCCTACCTTCGCTGTATACTATCCCGCGTAAATATTTGTAGGAACTCGATTGATTCTTACTCGGCCCGAATTACCACTTATTTGGGACCAGCTCGTGACTAACTTTTCCAGTCTCGTAGCTGTATATTTTTTCTACCGAGTTTTTGCTCTCTATTTTGATGAGGCGATGGATTTATCCATTTTTCGACTGGCATACGGATCCCTGTGTACGCAAAATCCCATACAAACACAAATACAGAAGAGAAAACAGGTTACTTGTAGGGATCACTGGATCTACCCCGTTAACCTACCAAAAAGACAGCGGACTTCCGCGTCGAGCAACAGTCGTTACGAAAATACTTTCTTCCACGGCTGTCCAGGCCCTTGGATTAGAACCCAATTGAAAAGACATGAGACTGTCCCGACAGAATGACTTCGTTACTATTATTACTATCATGGGAAATATTTACCAACTCTCTTGGGGAAAATGTTTCGACGAAAGCTTGAAACGAAACACTGGTAAGACGTATCGATCAGTATTCAACACATCGAAAACAATCAGGGTTAAGATTTCCACGGGCCGTGGTCTATACATCGGTAATCTCACGATGCAATATGATCCAAGTCATTTTTTTCTGCCATCCGCTTGGTCATAATGCAGACAGGTACGATAGTAGGTAACACAGGAATTAAACACTTTAAGAAGCAAGTATTTTCGGCACAATGTTTGGGTTGTCAATGTCAGTTAGCAACGACACTAGCGATAGCGGCTTACTGATAGGCAGTAATACCATTTCAGTCTTCGAATTCCTAAGTGAGAATCGCTCATTCCTATTGGCTGCCACAGAACTAGTTCGCTTACTGCAGCCTCAATGTTCATACTGAATGCCACGACGATGTAATGCTGCTTATTGACTATCATATGAATAAGTGGAGTAATGCATTTTTACGTTTCTATTACCCTCGAGTATGATGGATATTCGAGAGGCTATAGTGGAACCCGGTCTCGTTAATAGGCTCTGGTGGTATTTGGTAAGGGATGCCCAGATTTGGTCGATTTTTTAGGCGACCTGGTCGTCACTCTAAATGAAGGCTGTGAACCCGTGAATATACGTTATTTCCATGCTCCCGTTTCATAGTATTTGAAAACAAAAACCGCCACACGCACATAACAAGTGGAGTGGGACTCGTAATGATCAGTGTCCTTTGCACAGCCCCAGATATTACAATTCAAGGAAGCTGTGATTCGTGTTACATTCGGTACATTTTACCAGTCGTCTCTGGAGGAACAAAATCGTCTAACCAGTTCTGACCATTCTTTGTTGGTCAAGTGCGACTAAAATATGTGCTGCTATTTTAAGGAATACACCTTCGTACGCATGCATACTCTCACTGATTTTACATATAACAGATTATGCTGTTATCGGACGGATAATAGTTGGGTGGATAACCGCCGCCCTCGAAAGGCGTAGCTGAAAATGACCCTAATAAAGCATGTTTCATTCGATCGCGTGGTCTCGCACACGTGACTCGAGATAACCTGTGATTACTCCGGCTTAGTTAGTCTTCCGATGACCTTCATAGCTCATCAGTAAAGCAAATGAATGCCATTCGGAAGTCGGATGCCGAGTGAGCCTTAGCACGCAAATTGCTACTGTAAACGCCCCGATTATTTTTGATTCCTGTGGTAACAAAGCACGTAGCATCATTAAATTTAGTGTGATGATGAGTGACGATGCATGTTACTGTAGTGGTGACGGTTAAATAAAAATAATTTAGGTCGAGTAAATGCGAAAATTTGTCCAATAAATGTAAAATTCCATGAGAACAACGCACCACAGGTACCGATAGGTAGTCACAGCTAAGAAATGCATCATCCACACCACATCTACCACTGCAAACTGTCAAGTAGCAGAACTCTGTACACTGCGGTAATGTATTCGCTTCCTACAGAGAACTTCGGTCTTACATGTGAGTCGCTGATCCGGTGCTTTTAAAGGTTAGTGGCCTGCAAAATCCAGTGAGCGATACGGGCGCTATACCGTGTATTTATGATGTTGGATGAGCCGTTGGGAATCAGCCAAGCTAGCGTATTGGCTAAGGCGTCCGGCTCACGGTCGTTCGTCCCAGGTTCGAATCCCAATTCCGGCTATATGTGTATGTATTGCTGACGATTCTTAACTAGGATGAAATAGCTGAGCTTCCATGATTTTAAATGGCAAGTTGTATGTTGACACTGCCTGACTAGGCATTTAGAACCTCACGCCCAGATTTGTTCGGGGATTTGTTCGGATTTGTTTGGGGATCAAATTCCGCATTACGCCGATTTCACGTTTTCGCTATTCAGTAGAGATGACAGTTCAGTTCTTATACCTTCTGTAAGATGTAATCTACAACATAAGTTGGACTTCACAACAGACCTCGGATTTCTCCAGTCACATTTAAATTGGAATTGTGGACCGGAAAATTTATTTGTTGATAATTCAGCTAGATTATATGTGAAATAGGCTGTGTGCATCACTATATTTCCGTGTTACAACATTGCCGATCTCAACCGGTTTTCTGAAACTGTGGAGATTAAGTGTTCCGCTAATATTGTGCCGCAGGACATAGCTATTCATTTTCATTGCAAAATTGCGAATCGCGTTTTCCCATACGCGAAATTTATCGCCCGGGCCAAGAGGATGTCCATCACAACCTCGTTGCCTGGAATTCCGTCCCACTTTAGCGCATCGTGTCAGTCGCACATAAGTTGCTCACTCCAGATGTCCGAATAAAAGTTTTTCGTCGACTAATTACGTTATTCCAATTACCACTACAGGTGGTATAAATCATGATCCACCTTTGTACTTGTTGAACATACCGATCATTCATCCGGTGTCATATGCGAAGTAATTGCTTTACGTTCCTAATAGTAATATTCAACCCATGGGTTAATGGACAGTTGGCACTTGTTACCTGATGTCATTCAGCATCCATGGGTAGCCGCTATGACGTTTCAGGAAAATTCGGGTTTGAATCCTTGCTTTCCAACTGGAAGATGTGTACTTCACCAGTGCACCACCGGGACCCGTCTAGATTAATCAGAATTACTGAGTTGTGTGTTGAGATGTCAGTCCCAGCGACACCCAGTAGTGCACGACGGTGCTACCGGACACACGTCTTCCATTTGGAAAACCCAGATTCAAACCCTGCGTGCGATGGAGAATTTGCACCGGGGATTCGCTCTGTTACGAGCGAACCTCCAGTCCGATGTTTCCCGAGTGTAAGGTTGACCGGATGACCTGAGGTTTGTGCCTGAAAGATGGAGTCCGAAGGGCAGCCAGCCAAGCATAGAAAACACCAGCTCCACACACTGCTCACAAGTAATCGTGAGCTGTATATTCTGTTCTATTGTCACTCAGGTAAGATTAATTGTACGACCAGTTCAGCAACGTGCTTTGTCGCCCCATCAAATTTCCTTGATCTCTTCGAAACTTTGGACAAGTGGGCTTGTCTAGTAGCACTTGGCGTCCTTAAACGTACAGTAGTTACGTCTACGTTTAGAAAACCCTACCCAAATGTATCATCACCGGAGTACCATTAGTTCACCGGAGGTTGCTGTTCCACATGGATCATTTTCTTGATGTCCTAACCCAGGACCGTTGGGGTTATTAGCATCTGCACGCCGGAGTTCTTGTAAAATTGGTACATGACCGGAATATGAACAACAGCAGTTCGGAGTCTGGGTGTATGGTATCAGATAAAGTAATCTAACTGATCAAATTACATTCAGCATGTGCGTTGTTTATGTAACCTTAGACTGACTGTCTCCTTATATTGTTTTGTCAAGCCTAGTAGTGGTCTACCCTGAATGAGAGCATGCAGTGTGATCGAGTGAGCCTGTCTTAGATTTCACTAATGGAATCCAAGCGACTCACTTTATCAGTTACGTAGGATAATCATGGATGCATGTTCAATAGCAACGTGGTCGGAAAAATTGATAATTGGTCGAGTCTAGTTTACAACATCTGGCTTTATCAATTGTTTGTCCACATGCCTCCCACTTCATTAGCTGTGTGGATCGCCAGTTTGCTTTCATGTCTTTATCTCATTTTCCAAAGTGCAATGATGCATCCAAAGAGTATTTTCCTCCATGTATTGTATTCCGCTATTCCAAAACATTCCGCAAGATACTTCGGAAATCATCGATAAGCTTGTGATTTTCACTCAACTACGACTGTCATGCGGAAGGCGCTTTATACATCCATAAATTCATTGTAACTATTTTTTCGGAATGTTTTCAACAAAGCCATACGAACTTTTTGAGGGTCAAAGCCTCTGCATTCTTGACTGCTGCTTACTTAATGTTTTTTTAGAATGTCGGATGTTCTTCTGTCAGAGTGCACAAAATATTCAGTTAGTTTTACCTCAGTATGAAGGGCGAACTATCTGTTGACTTTATCGGTGGTACCCGCCTAAGGATCAACATAAAGAACAAAAGTTTAGGGAGCTCATAGTTCGAGTTTTACCGCACTGTTGCAACACACCCAGGGTTCGAAAAAGTGAGAATGAGGTGATTACCAGTCGGTTAGATATCAGTTCCCAGTGGTTTGATGCAGTTCCTAATTATTCTTAAGAATCGCAACCCTCAATTCTCGGTCAGTACGGCAGCTCCCGATTCCGAAACCCTCTCAACAGTTGCCTCGAAAGAACCGAATATACTAGGGAGAATGCAAAAGACAAGACCCTTAGCTCAAAGGTGTCTGGTGCTGGTGTACCGCGGACTCAGCTGTTTATATAGAAAATTAGGTGATTGTGGCAAGACGTTGGCCTGCTGTACACCTTTATCAAAAATCACCTGGCGCAAAATTTGAATTTAGGGTAAAAATTCCATATCTCCGAAACGAGACCACGTCGAATGAAAATAACATTCTAGACCTATGCCATCGACTTATACAGAAAGCGATTTCCCCAAACAATTCTGAAATAAATCGAGAATTTTTATGGTTGGACATTTCCCGACCCTGAAATTAACAGTCACTGTTGTCATGAGGTACACATTTTTGCTCCCTTGCCATAGGAATTTCGTGAGAGATATGTTCCATTGCTTCTAATGGCGAATACAGTAGAGAACTGGAAAAAAGTCCCTAAAGTTGGTAGGGTGATGTAATCATGAACAAGATATCCTGAGAACAGGCGCAGCAACGAATCGAGTGACTGCGGATTTCCACTTATACCGCCAAAGTGACTGATGACAGGGTGACTTGAACCGCCAAAATTGTAGATGATGAATATTTAACTCAAATGACTGTCCTTTTGTCTATTGTGAGCGTTGGTAGTGGCAACTCTTCCTGAGTAGATTATTCTAGACATTATTGCGAATTGTGTCGTATATCGATAGGGGAGCAAATTAATTCAGAAGCACATAGCCGGTTTCGCGGTTTTTATCACCCATCGGGTAGGCTTATTCAATACTTTCCTGTTTGATTTTACTTCTGTTTGACATTCTATCAAATGAATACGCTTTTTGAAGTCCTTTTTTATATTTTCACCTAAAGTATTTTTTCTTTCCATTTGAGCTTCTCGACTAATCAAATTATTCGGGTGCTTCCTTAAGCAAACTATCGAGCGCTTGAATGTCTAGTAGACTCTGCAAATTTTCCGAATTTTTTGCAAAATTTTCTTTCCTCTCTTCTGTTATTATCATCTTGACTTTTGGTGAATAGGTCATCTATCAGTCCCAAGTGAATTTAGATTCTTTCAGTTCATAATTGCCGTAAATCCGAATCCGAGATACTCCAACGGTCCGACTAGTTACCACAACTGCTCTACTGGGACCTCATATCTGAGAGTCAAAGCTTCCGCCCTTCAATGCAGTGAACCCTGATGGCTACGGGGCATGCCCGTTCCACTTCATTCACCTATCAGGCATGCAATAAAACAAGTGAGACAATTAGCTGCAGATCGTCGAGATCTCGGCAAGGTGCTACATATAGGTCCCTCATTTTCTCCTGATGTGGTACTTTCACTTTTAGTTTGCTCCGCAAATCAGCTGTTGTTAAGTTTCACTTTTCCACAGACTTTCCCTTATTTTCCATCTTCATTTCTGCCTAATTGGCACACAATTTGTGCTAAACCGTGAGTGAAATCGAGCGCCAAAATCCATCCGATTGCTTTTGGATATTTTAAGTCAGACCAGGGCATTCGTGGAATAAGTCTAAGAAAATCTGATCGTCACGCAAGCAATTTAACCAAGTTAGCGATGTTACCCAGAATTAGGTCTAAAAAGCCACAGCGTCAGCAATAAGGACAACTTGTCTTAGTGTAAATAGAAGCAAAAAAACACTCGGCTTATGTTAATCTTTCTATTGACCGTACATTTAGATGCTGATGCACAACAACATTGGCAGCATATGGTCAGTCGATTACTTTTTATGGTATGAAATATACTTTTGCATAGACTACGGATGAGAAGTTTACTTCTCCCTGTATTCCCAGTAGGCATCAGATTAACTAAGGAGCACTCTAGTTAATATACGAAAAGTCCTGGTGTTGGTTGCGAGTGATAGGACGCCTGGGGCCGGTGAGACTCTTCCCAATGCCTCCGTTCACACTAAGTATTGGGCAACAATATGCCACGTTGATGAACAGTTAATCGGCACACGCTACGAAGCGAAGCGGTAGGATCTTTCCCGAATGATGAAAGTCATGTGGCTCTGCTTTTCTTACTTTTAAACTCGGACTATTAGTTGCGACGCGAGAGGCACTTGGGATGTTATCGGAAATTTATCTTTCAGTTTTTCCTTTGTTACTGTCATTTGGCTAGTTAGTTTTTTTATTTTGGTTGAGGGGTTATTCTCTTCCCTTTACTGACATTCTTATTTTCTCAGCAAGTTAATCTGCCACAAAACGTTTCAGTCCCAATCTTAACAAGCTTGAGTGGCATCTACACCCAGCTGATGTGGTTGCACAATTTCATGTAATTCCCTTGATTGAGCAAAACTCCATCGACCCAAGTAATGATTCAAATGATCGTTGATGGTAAATACGAAAATGATTTTACCGGATTCGTAAAATTTTCAAATCTGGAGACAAAATTGAATAGGTGGCATAAAATCCGTTTGAGACTTTCGCATCCGAAAATCAATGCTTCGAGTCAGGGTTGAGATTACTGGCCTTCAGTTTGGAAATGCACAAGTAATCACCAAGCTCTGCGTAATCATTCAAAGGATACACAGAACTAACTTGGCTGTGCGACGCTGATTGTTCATGTGTGTAACTCGTGTTCAATAGCGTTGATCCCATAGATCAGTGGTCAGATCATCTTTCTGGCAAACGGAAAGCCACCGGTCCGATCCAGCTCGGAGCATTGATATTTGGATGTGAAAAAGTACAAGTGAATTAACATTTATTCGTGTAAGCCCCCTTTTTTCCCTTGTGAATGTTGGGGAGATCCGAATGGAGTTTTCAATCCAAATGGGTTTCGAATCCGTGCATGGACACCGCTCAAGCTTTTCAAAACCGATCGTTTTTTATTAAGAATAAATTCATATAGGCTGTAACAAATTCAAGCTCTTACAAAGCGAAGGAGAGAATGAAACCACAATTTAACAGATATGATAAACCGAAAGACTGATTTCCGGTCAGTTTTCATCCGTTGCTTCATTGTATTCGTCTAGTAAATACACCGGTTAATTCAGCTGTCCCTGGAAGAATCCATAGAATTTCTGCAGAAACTGTTCTGCTTATCCTTTTCGCCATTCTCGACATCTGTGTAGATTAGCTGAACCGGAAAAATGATAAAAATCACATGCTTGTGCTCGGCAGAGTCTACTCAAGTTCCCAATTTAGCCATTAAAATGAATCGGGGTTCGAACAGACGATGTTTTTACAAGTTGTTTCGCAAACTAACCCTACATAACTATGCGTAGGCTGGTAACCGTGGCGAAATCTGTTTTTTATTGATGCGAAATCGTCGATTGTTCAATTCCATAACCCAATGTAATCTTGTTAGTTGTTCAACTCAGACGCAGCACAGTTTGTTGACATCCCAGTGCGTATTTTATTTCGAAAGCTGGATTTCGGCGCTGGAAAAGTCGTGTGCGAAACGAGAAACTAAGACCGCTAGCAGAATCTTGATTTCATACCCAGTGAAAGCTCCGTTACCGTCCGTCCCCAATCACTCAGTTTTGTGAGAAACTAGCCGCCGGATAACTAGGGTAAAGAGAACTGAAGTGGCTCTTATCTTGGAGGTACCTCAACTTTTTGACTACACATTTCACAATAATATTGCCGGAGCGATCAAGTCAGCATTTGTGGGATGTGAAGGAACTCCCCCCCAAGCGCATCTTAATATTTCCAGCTGAGAACTTATCATCCGCATTCCCGTCATTCTCAAAGAGGAAATTGGTCTCCACGATTTTAGCTGCATAGAGGATCTTAAATGTTTTCTCGCAAGATACCGCATACGCATTCTGACTTGTTTTTTTTTCGTTTACACCGGAAGTCACGTTTCGTACAATTTTTACCCCTATTTCGGAATAATCTGAATACTGTTCGAGCCTACTGTTATCTCGATTTCTCTGATCCGATATATATAAATATATGTATATATATATTGTCGCTAGCTTCAAGTACCTCGGGAGTCTGATCACACCTGCGGGAGGTGTTGGGGACGAGGCCACAGAGTAGCTTGCGGCCGCACTTGTGGCGCGGCCTTCGCATCCGATTTTTCCTCCAGATGAAGGGTGTACAATACCACAGTTCGTAGTGTTTTGCTTCGCGGTTGCGAGACCTGCCCTATCCGCCTTGAGGAGGCCCAACGACTCTCTATTCTCGACCACCGATGTCTCCGATGCATTGCTCGTGTCTGTTAGTTAAATCGGGTGTGCAATGACGAAGGTGCGCCTTCGTGTGTTGGGTGCAAACATTCGTCCTCTCACTGAGATAGTCGGTCTACATCGCCTTCGGTGGCTTGGACACGTACTGCGTATGCCTGCCCATTGTCTACCTTTTCGTGCCTTTTTTGCACGTGTTGGGCGAAGCTGCATAAGTGATGTGACAGTCAGGGTATGACTTGGCGTATCAGTATGGAGAAGCTCGCTTCGTTTTTCGTCTCGATCAGTAGTTCCTGGTTGGGGCCCAAGAGATGAAGACTGACACTGGTCGGGGTCGCTGGGATATATATATATATATATATATATATATATATATATATATATACAATAACCGCGAAACCGGTCGTGTGCTCCAGGGCAAATTTTGTTCACGCATCCAGATACTACTTGCTGCTTATATATATAAGTATATATATTCTGGTTCTTAGAGGGGTCCATGTGGGTTAAGTAGTCAAGGTTTGTTTGCCGAATATCAGCACATGTGTAGGAGGCTCGATTCGCTTTTCCAGACCGTGGCATGTGTTTGCGTCGTGACTTCCGACCATTGATCAAAATGAGCTGTACGTAGCAGCGGTAACGTCGTCTTTGCATCAAGTCCTAGAAGCTTAACCGAAGACATCCGGAGGCTTCCTCTATTGGTGTTTCGTCGTTCCTTGAATATCGTGAGTGAATTTTACGACCTGTTAAGTTGGGCGTAGAATAGTTGGTTTTAGGGCTTAACCTCTTACCCCTTCATTGAATCCAAACACATTTAGTATGTTGGGATATATGTTTTGTAGGTTCTCAAATCCCCTATCATGCTGTACATCGCTGTCGGGGATCGCAGTTGGTTAGTCCATAAACTATCGGAAGGATATGACAAGCTCAACCACTCTGTGTTCAGCCAAACTGCCTTGCTGTTGCCCACGAAGTTATTCAGGTTTATTCTGGCTGTATACTGTTTCCGGTGAGCACCAGTTTTTCGCAAAACAGATCATATCAGGTCACTAGACACTTTTCCTCGTCTTTATTGCGTTGGATTCACATTGACCACATTGCTTGTTGGTCACGGGTGGTGTGTCGTGTTTCGTCGTTTCTCTCTCTCAAAATCAGCTCTTCAGGTTGCTGATCTTATCTCGAGTTCCTTATCGTTCGTTCTCGCTATCTCAAGTGGGAATAAACAGTCTATCACCAAGCTGAGATTCCCATTTATAAAGTAACCTCATCACGTATTTATTGGTTGCTTTGCTTGCATTATTGTGTCTGTACGACTGCCGTCATTTCATCGGTTGTTTGGGCCGCGCTTTGATTGATCCATCTTGTTCTGTGCATCGCACGTGATTCCGTTCACGGTGTTTTTTGTCCAATCCGGACGACTCACGATATGACCTTTTTGCACATACGCTGTTACCTCTGATTCACGTCACGCCTGCGTATTGACCGCAGTTTGTCTGCTACGGTCCAGTGTCGCGCAAGCACCGGCGATCAAATGGAATAACTATTGGACTCCGGCGAGATACCAATTATAACGCCATTCCTTCATAGCTTGGATCAGTCGAAGATTGTCCATCCTTCTGGTTCACGCCTGTGGACTCATCATGGCATGTTCCGCGTTGTTGCTCTTGTTTGCACTTAGTTTATGGCCGTACCAAGAGAGTAACTATTCGTCCTGCACAGCTGGTTCTAGATGCCAGTCTCCGATTTCTGTTTTGGTCGAACGCTTCAGGTGCTCAAAATCTGAGCGAACATTGGAAACGAATTAAAGATGCTTTGCATGAAGCGGCAGACATCACGAACTAGTCTAGGCCATGTAATCCTCACAAGCGGAGGATATCCCTGACCACATTTTTTCTCCTAGATCTTCATAGATTTGTTTCTCTAGGTACCACATTAATTAGGCGTGTATACTCCTGAGACGTCAGCTGAACGCGAATAACAGTGGGTAGGAAAATGTGGGGAAATGAAGAAACTTGCGGCTGCCGGCAATACTTTTAACCTTTGCTGAGGTGAGATGATTAGGAAATCCGACGACTCACTAACAGTCTTTATCCGAAAATGAGTGAGGTTTCTGAGGTAAAAGTGACCTAGGGATAGAATGAAAAGTGGGAACAATCAACAACAATGAATCTAGTGGACTTTGCCAGACCGTTTAATAGCCTAGAAATAGAATTCGCCAAATACGATATCGAGTCAATGGTGCTCCTGTGGGGTTTGTAAGCAAATTATGAGTGATCGCGTGAAATCAGTGGGCTTTAAGGGTCGAATAAAAGTGACAAACTCAGTGAGTTTCAGAAGATCAACACGAGAGCCATGGGACGGAATCGTTCGAAAAAAAATCAGAAATATTGTCTTCTTGGGACAATAGTTGTTACCTTACAGAAAGCCGAAATGGAACATGAATACTGAGAATTGTAAATCACAGAAACTGTGACTTCAAACAGAATATGCGCACTAGATAAGAATCAATAGAGCTGAAGCGCCTGTCCCAGCTGTGGCTGTAACTGATAGTTTTAAATGATTTCCTGAATGTTTGTCGTTATTACTCTATTGTGATTTATTTGAGACTTTTATCGAAAGCAATATTTAAGACCGTGCTCCGTATGCTATGTTCGTTGCTTGTTATTTTTTTGGATTAATTGAACATTTGCAGAGATGCTTCTACCGGCGTTGAGTTATTTTGTTATTTTGTGTTCTAAACGTTTCCTTCGCAAGTCAATCGATAAACCAATTCGTCCGACAGTGAGCCTATTATTTTTCTGTATCGGGTCGTCTAACGAAAAGTGGCGAGCTGTTTTGGAGTGATCACGGTAAGATTATTCGAAATTAGCTTATTTTCCTCTCAGAAATCACATGCTTCATCCAAATGGCCTTGAATGCATTCAGATTGAACCAGACAACTCGCATCCGCATGTGCGCTTGTGTACTTCACGTGATTATCAGTACGGTCCGAGCGCATGATTGGTTCACCGCACCATCCACTTCTCAAGGTTATTAACAACGTGATCTGCTGCATTTGCGGCCGTTATTCGCAGGCGTACGATTATCCCTCCCGTGCGGGTTATTGCTTGGTCGATTATTCAAAGACAGGTCTTTCAGTGTTAGGCTAAATTAACTATACAGTTGACAGTAACAGTTGATGGCTTCCGGTGACCTCTGGTATTTTTTTGCCACCAGTACTCGTAAAACGTTGTTTTTACAGCCACCGGGACAATGAGGTAGTGTGCGTCACGGTCGTGAGGCGTTGGTAGCTAACTGAAATCTGTTAATTTTTGGCCAAACTTCATTCCTTATTGAACGGAGGCATTAGCACACGAGTTGTGGACGAAGGTTTACTCGCGCGCCTAGCTCCCACCATGGACCCTCTAACGAAATGAGTAAAATAACCCTTATGTTCCTCACTATGTGTATCTCACGATTACTTGCGCGTAGTGTGTGGTACTGATTGTATTTTGTTTTGACTGACTGCCCTTCGGATTCCACTCTCAATGCACTAGCCTTGGGTCATCCGGTCAACGTAGCACTCAGGACGCACCGGACCCGAGTTTTGATCTCATTAGAGGTCATCAGTAGCGTATATCCATTATCGCACCCAGGGTTCGAATCCGGGTCCCTTCCCCTGGGGAGGAGGGGGCGTGTGCTACTAAGACGCTGATCTAAATCGCTGAGCCAAGTTTGTCCATGAGAAACTATGAAACAAAATTCATTTTTAAAAAGAAATAGGTTGCAGTTACTTGGGCATAAGTAAAGGAGATATGTATTCTTTATGGTTTTGGAGCTCGGAGAAGAAAGGAAGATTGAGAGATGCACATATGAGCATAGAGACTCGGTACGAATGGATTTCAATCTGTGAGCCGGACCATCGTTGTAAAATAACTGACATAAGAACAAGTAACGTAAGTTCGGGGGAACAAAAACAAGCACAGTGTCGATAGAAAAGAGGCTACGAAGTAATCACCCAGTGATGGACAAGCAAATCTAACCTTTGATTTAATGCAGGGTTGTTGAGCAGCCGGATAGTCTTACTTTGAAATCAATCGAGACTAAAGAAAGAAAGGAACGAAATCATATCACAAACATGACTGTATTATACAAGTGCTGGACACTTTTTAACAAACAATAGAGGCTGTGTAAGGGAGTAGAAAACCTCTGGCACAGAATAGAAAATTTACTTTTCGTGCAGCACGGAAAGCAAGAAAAGTTAGGTATTTTAATCACGATAACGAAAGAACAGATGCAAGAAAGACAGGTGCCTTAAAGTTCAAGGTGAAAGTAAAATAATGCCGCTTCAGGGAGATTAGGAGGAAGGATGTCTTAGAAATATCAAAATGTGCACCATCTGGAACCCCATTAAAAGAGTGAGAGATGTAACGAGAGCACAGTGGTTTCGATCAATGGTGTAGGTGGCATCTCGAGAGTTGGATGAAGAAAGTTAGTAGCATAGGGTGGTACCATCGATAAAAGTCAGTGACAGATCTGTCACAACGAGACTGCAGCCTGACGTGGTGTGACGGCTTGCGTGCCTTTATGACCCAACGATCTATACAAATTGGCTCATCTCAGGCCGAAAATCCAGTCATGTGGGTTGGTCAATAGGTTAGAGGCCTGATGAAGTAGTCTCCTGGTCCTCTCTGTCGAGGTTGATCTGAGTTGGCAGCTCAGTGGGATAAATGAGTGGAAGAATAATTGATCCGAGTGGATGGGCTTCCACTTAACTATACCTCGCAGCTTTTCGATCAGGTTCGTTAGAACCAAAGGTTCTGGTTGAGAACCGTAATCGTTGTTCTGTTTAGCGGTTTGATGCCCTAGCAGCTCCCGTCCATCAATCGCCATGAGTTACACGTCTACAAATAATTGCATACTACGTTGGTCGTCGCGGGGGATGATGGAACTGCGCTGCCCATTGCATGGGATGGGTGGGTATTGATAAGTATGCTACTGCTCAGAGTTCCTTCTCTTTTATTCAACCTGTCTCTTCTGTTATCAACCAAATCTCTTTGCCATCTCTGCCTACCCACTATGTCTCCACTGATAATACTAAGTATGTTTAGGTCGCACAGCGACATGGCCCTCTAACTCGATGGGTTGTCTGAGTCAGATGGACGATATTGCAGTAAGGAACCGCTGGCGCGGTTCTGTCCAGAATTGTAGATCGTACTGGACCACGTACGTCGAATCGGACCATACGTTAGTTTTAGTGCAATTTTTGCTGCAGCTCAACGGCCATCGACGGAGGCCACGAACCGGATTGGCTGTCGAACGTCTGTGCGATTCGGCTGTTCGCAGCAGTTATGAGCGGGAACTATCGGAGGAACTAAGAACTTCGGCGATCAGCTGTGTGAGCAAGGCAAACACTGCTCGGATCAATTCTCCTTCCACCTATTTTTTTCACTGAGCTGTCAACTCAACAGAGAGGATCAAGAGACTACTTCATCAGGCCTTTACCTATTGACGAATTCACAGGCATGGTTGAATCTTTGGCTTGAGATAAGTCATGCGGTATAGCTCGTTGGGTCATGGAGGCACGCAAGCCGCTACACCACGTCAAGATGTAGTCTAGTTGTGCCACCCTTGATTATGTATGATCAGCTGCAAACGTGGCGTGACTGGCAAATGGCGAGTTCGTTCGGGAACGATGGTGTTATTCGTCTGCGAGATCGCATGAACTAAACTGGTGTGAATGCTTGACTTTTCAATCACTCAGAGACTCGGATCAAATGCTTACGGTGCTTAGAAAGCGAACTAGATGGCGGATTTTGGAGCTTGTTTTAGAGGATTCTAGTGAGAGGACTATCCTATGTTCAACGATAGCGTAAACATCATTTAGCGTTAAACAAAGGGGCAGGCTCCATTGACCGATGCCTTCCTCCCAAAGTTCCACGTCTCTATAGGAAGAGTGAATGTGCAAAGGAAGAGCACGAGCGGGAAAATAAAAACGCCGTTGCGAGCAACACACGGAATATAATCTAACTGTATAACGTTAAGTCACATGATTTTGAAACCAAGATCTAATCAAAATGACCAGCTTACTGTTGTACTTACGAGCCTTGCTCTTTTTGTAAATAATGTAAACTAAACTCTTATAACTGGCCTTTAAGTCGTGCTGAATGCTGTGGTTAGAGACAAACCAGACAGTCCTGGGGATAAATAATAGCCATTGAGTAGGAGGAGCTAATATTTCTGATACGCCTTACCAAATGAAGGGAGGCTGCCGTAACTGATGTAGGTAATAAGGATTTGATTTGGATGATACATTTACCTGAGTATCAAAACCAGGTTCCACGGTTATTTCCGTTCGTCATTGATGCGCGCCTCGTAATCCTTTTTCCATTCATTCTCGTGCTCATGCACTCCGCAGTTTATTTTCCTACTGTTATCTCATTTGGTTTAAAAAGAGCGTGGCGCATCGATGAATGTCCATTCCGCGAATCAACTTATTTATTTGCAAACACAATTTCCACTCATGCACGTTTCCGATGAACTCGGCAAGATTTTAGCAAGAAAAAGGTTGGAATGAAGTTGACGAAGATTGTTAGAAAAGGGAATACCAACTCTTCATGTTTGCACTGTGCGCTTTTTGATCCTCGTACTATCTACGGTCTTCTGGTTATGGAAGTTAAAACTAGGTCCTTTAGTTGTGCCGGAGTAATGTGAATGCCTCTCTTTTATTGTTTACGTCTAATAAATTAGGATCCTCAATTCATGGTCGTTGTTATAATTAGTGGTCATTGTGGCAATAGATATTCTAATTTTCGGCCGGTTATCCGATTATTTCCGTTTAGGTTGCATTTCACACTTAAATGTGGGTGCACTGGAGGCCGTATGCACGCGATCTCAGAAGCCCACAATACTGTTGATAGAATCAGTTGTCATCACCTCATGATTGTGGAATGGACGGGAATGGAATGGTCATAAGGGCTAGGTGCTTCAAGCGACGCAGTTGGTTGTCTATGTTGTTCCGTTCACTGTGACATGACCCTTAGCGACGGGATTCGAAGTTGATAATCTTCGGAATGTATCTGCTTCTTATCTTCGGTCACTTTGACTAGTCATTAGGAATTAACCGGAATAGCTTTTTATTAAGATTCGGATTCATGTTAAACGATTCCCAGCGTTGGTTTAATCTTGCTTTTATTAATTATTTTTATCTTTCCTTTTATCATAGTTGACTTATCGGCGACGTTGAATGATATCCCGGACGTAGAAACGAACAGAGTAGTGGATTCAAAGACAAATCTTCTTGGAAAAATGTCGTCGAAATATACGGAATCATTTGGGTGAGTTTGGCTGATGTATTTCTGAAGTTCATTCGTTATGGACTTGTTTAGGATGAACAATTGTTTATTGTACTTTTCCGTAGATGTGTTGTTAACTATCTATCGTGGAAACTTAAACATGAATGCTTCTAGAATAGTACAACCCAAATGTTAATCCGAAATCTAAGCTCTAAAACAATTGTGGAATCAGTATCACAGGATCTGTTGTTAAACCGTTTCTGTTCGAAGTTTAGTAGCCTCTGGTTTCTGACCTAGTTGGCATGCCCAGGAGGGAAGTTCCCTGTTAAGCTCCTGACTCCTAACTGCGAATTATTTTGCGGATCGAGTACGTTTTGGGATAATCCGTATTACGTACGAAATACAGAGAGTGCACAACGTCAGACCCACTCACACGAATTGGTCGCCTAATTTAAGTCACGTGCAGATTCCTCCTGCAGACAGTAAGAAGCACATGACTTGTTAACTTAGTTTCGGTAACACGGATAGCTAATTTGCAAGATGTGACCGTAGTCTCGCGGCCGTAGCATAAGGTGGAGCAGTCACAACGTTCTAATATCCTCGTGCCACATTCGGCCACAGCTACATAAGGGCAGAGTGGATTTAGTACCATAATCATCGCTTTCCGCTACTATTCTCGCGATCGTCGCACCGATAGACGCATGCGTAGTTAATGGGACGGAACGATTTTTGATGCCGCGGAATCACTAGATGTACACATGATTTTAGGTGTGCTTGGGTTTGTGCGTTTCGACCATACATTGTCATATGATCCAGTTTCGCTGAATTATGGTACAAATGAGCCTCTTTTAGCAGTTTTCGCTCTGCAGTATTTTGGCCAATTCTTGGAACATCCGCTAACGCCATTGAGGCAAGTCGTGTCGGGTGGTTCAAATATTTCGATCTTTATGCCCTCTAATCTTGACTTTTGTATGTTTGCCTAACGAACTGAACGATAAGTCTATCGACAAAGAGCTAAATACACTTGCAGTAGGACGAGGCAACGTCTGTTTGGGGATATATCGAGCGACCAGATGTTCGGGGGTCGTTACGTGATGCCTATACACAAGATACTGTACCACTTCAAGATTGAATTCAGAAAAAATAACGTTTAATTAAGAAACTGTAAGTTTAATTTGTTTAATCTCGCTCGCCCCCGGTGCATCTCATTAGCGAACTGAACACATCAGTCACCAGTTCATGATTCATCGTCTGCATCCTCAAACCCCTCGTGAAAAGAGTTAGGACAAACCTCAGTCGGGCATCATGCGTGCCAGTGGACGGGGGTCAACGCAGTGCGATGCTATGTAGCATGGCAATTTGTACGAGACGACTTAGGTGCCCGACTATCATAGTTCTTTTCACGAAGAGTGTGAGGAGACAGGCGGTGAATCATGGACTGGCAACTGATTTGTTCGATTGGCCAATGAGATGCACCAAGGGCGAGCGAGAATTACCACAACTACCTGCTCTCAAACTAAACTTACAGTTTCTCACATTCACTTTATAATTTCTCATCTCAATGTTATTTTTTTCTGAATTCAATCTTGAAATGGTATAGATCTAAATTGATCATAACATGATGATAGTCGCAAGACCAAATCGTGCGGTTTTTAAAGGTCACTTCATAACGAGGACGTTTTGGGAGAATGACCGACCGGCTGCGAAACTGATGGACCACATTTACTAGTTTGGGGTAAAAACTATAAAGCCCCGATCTTTTTGGACACAACATGCTGTAGGAGCGATCCTGAGGAACCAGAAAACGACGTTTTGGTGGTAATACTCTTCGGGAAAGACTACGGGGTACCGATTTGTTCGCTTAAGATGAAAGTGCGAAGCGGCAATCGCTGGGGAGGCATTCTCAACACATGACCGAGTCATTGGGGACGGTTTTACCGTATGGTCCCTTCGAACGAGGAGTCGACCATGCTCAACACTCGACTGCGCACTTCAGCAGTGTTGATACTTTGCTCTCACTAGACACGAGCATTATTAAGTAAGCAATGGGAGTGGAACAAAGCCAGTGGGCGGTCGTCCTGGGCTCGTAGAGTCAATTTTTCAGAACCATGCAAGGGGCGCATGGTGATATTATATACTTGGTTTTTCACAAACAGACTGATATTGCTGCTTTAAGCTGGGAAAGACTGGTCTGGCCTTTGAAATACGCTCAGATGTTCCCGCTCTCACACGGCCGTTTCCGGAAGTACTGCTTCCTAGATAAAACAAAATTTTCGGCATTTTTCAGTTTTGATTGCCCAAATGCAGGGCAATTAGAGGTTCTCACCAATCCCGAAATAAAACCTCACATTTTGACAGCGCGAACTGCCATGCCCTATCGGATCACTTCAGTTGTCAAGCAGTTCAAGATAAGTTAAGCCTCTCGGACGTTAGGAACGAGGGGTACCATGTTCTTTGCATATTCCAAGTCCGTAATTGTGTCCCCTTGTGGAAGTTTGACATCCCCATCCACGACGCCCTCGACCGACCTCAAGGATACCATCGACAGCAGAAGTAAAGTGAAACGATTAAACTGGACACCCTTGTCGAATTTTGACTGTGACAAAAAATGGAGGCGAAACCTTTCCTTAGGCTGTTGCTGGTTCGAAAGTGTGATGGTGGCGAGGTTTGATAATGGGTACATACTTTTTAGGCACACCATATTTCGACATGCAGTGCCACGGAGTGGTCCTGCCGACTGAATCAAAAGCTACTCTGGTCTCGGTCTTCCGTGGGTGTGTCGATTCTCCAGTAGTTGACCAAGAGTGAATATTTGATCGACGCAGCCTCGATTGGGGTGAAACTCTGCTAGGTCCTCACGGATTTGTTTTCCTTATATATATATATATATATATATATATATATATATATATATATATATATGTATAGGAGGTTAGGAGGCGTACAGTGAGTTGCAACGTTTATATATAATATTAGGTGAAAGTATCTGTGTGTGTTAAGCCATGCGGCGATGACGAGTCCTGCGAATTAGAGATCAGAAACTGATCCTAACGACCAGCCTTTTGTTTTAATGTTAGATTTTAATGAATTTTCGCTCTAGCTGGTCTTCTTTCTCTCAGGTCACATTTTTTAATTTTTTTTGGTTTGGTTCACGCGCTTTTCACAAGAACAGACTCCTGTTATTTTTGCCTAGGACCCGGAGCTTTGGAAATTGAGTATTTGTTTTCCGTCGTTTGTGAATTTTTATTAGTCGCGTAGATATCAAAGCAGGCAGAAAATGAAGTGAATCAAATATCGATCTTTTTGGCATTTGGACTTGGTTGTTTGTGCGTACATATTTGCGTGTGTACATTTGTGTACCTTCTGCCGAATTCTCAATGTCGTTTTCACGCAGTAGCTCTTCCATTGTTTTGTCCCATAAATTGGCCGCATAAGTTTGTCTCTGGCTCTCTCCTGATGTTTCACACTAGTATTTTGTCAATCATTTTCTGAGTCCTCGTTTGATAAACAAAGTCCTCATCAAATGAACACTAAGGATAATGAAGATCGTTCACTTATTCAGGCATTCGTACATTTAGACATTCCTCATCAGATTGTTCGGAATCGACGGATTAGTCAATAGTCACTTTGGGTTTGCCGTTCAGAGGTTATCAGGGGGATGCAATTTTAAGTCATAAAGTTTCGATGTTGATACTGCTGTTGATACTCTGTGCACTAAATCGTCTTCTTTGTTTTACAAATACACGTTGCAAATGGATTCCAACGCCTTCGTTCTGTCCCGTTCTTTATCGCAATATAACGAAAGCTTTGCCCCAATGTGCTTCAGTTTCTACAACTTCCCTCCATCTGTCGTTTGGTATCGAAGACGTGTTTTCAAAGTCGAAAGTATTGTACATCCGTTGATATCAGCTCGTGAAGACCATGAATATGTTTCTTTGATCATTCAACGTGTACCCGGAGGTTAGAAGTACGAGTATTTCGTTCGTCTGATCCTTCAATAGTATTCTGTTGGTATGAAAAATAAAACCAGCAATTTCCGCCATTCCCTATCATAAGGATCGATGCTTTTCAGTATTCGCGAGTAGTGCCAAATTCTTGCTTCAAGATTCTTTAGATTGGATCGTGTAAGGTTAAACAAAAGGTCCACTCCAATTCTCTTTGACCCCCAGGTACGTTTTTCTTGCGCCCATTGTTCGCAGATAACTGATGGGTGATTGATATTCACAATACAGTCGAAACAGCTGACTCCTTTTTTAAAATCCCGGGATAGTTTTTGTCCTTGGTTTTTTTTATACGAATAGTGAGTTTCTTTGCTTACTTCATCAACGGTAATGCACACATCGGGGGTTTCCAACTGAGGGCGATTAGAAACTGGGACAGGCGATGGCAAGATTACCTTAGCTTATTCTCACCGGTCCGCAGGACACTAAAATACTGCATATTCATCAATGACTTTGTACGGCATCAACTCCGTGGTTTCGTTTGTCATTATTCACAATTTTTATTATTATTGTCAAGGCCTAAAACCACAAAGAACGGTCACTACTGGGTGAAAGCATGAAGCCATCCGTTACAGTTGATGTAATGAGACGAATCTCATGGTTGGTAATCGTCACTTGTGCAGAAGGAGAGCTGCAACGTTTTCCATCGATTTGATGGCAAAATATGACGCAAGGCAATTAAACGCGGATCAAAATATTGCGGCTTGGATGCCGATGGTAGAAGTGAACCACTCGGTTGACTGAAATTTTCACTCAACTAATTTCACTGGGCACTTTCAGAGTGAATTCCTTAGGAACCGAAGATAGATAAACGGTCTGGTGTTGGCCGTCGACCGCCTTCCAACGATACCCCGAGATCACTTACGAGCACTTTTAGTTAATTGCAGATGTTGAGCCATGCAGCACTACTGCCTAAATGTTATTACAATATATCAAATATTCAAAGGTTATAACTTGTTTTCAAGATCTTTGCTTCCCATAGGATAATCGTCCTCGCACCAGCAACGGGGTCTATGGTCACGGTGATGGATGAGCGTTATAGCATCTGGTGTTGATGTTAGCCATGCCTTTTAAAACCTGCCCCTGGTGACCTTGTGATTGATTCGCATTCGTTCGGGGGTATAGAAGAGCTTCTTGATGCTTCCATGATTTTCATTGATAAGGTGAGCGTAGATGCACGGAGTCGTGGACCGTGTCAGAATCAAGCCAAAACTCAGACAACTGCAACAAATTAAATTAATTGTGAATCTCGGAAAAATTACCTTTCTGTTGCGATTGCCTATATACATGGAATAGGGACAAATACATTGAGTGTATCTAACGCGCTAGGTGGTGCCAAGGTTGGCATTTTGAACGGATCATCCGTAAAACTACAGTCCCGATTTTAACGATCACACTAGATCCTCCGGAGACGTTAGTCCTGCAAAATCGCATCACGTGGCATGATGCTTGCTGTATTCAATGGAATATGTAGGTATATACCGTCTAACTGCTGATGAGTCTCCGGTTTTGCTACGTAAATCGAAGTCACATCTTTGTCTTACATATGCCCAACTACAGTGATCGCTTGTGCATTCACGGTTAGTGAGGCTACCGTGGCGATGACGCATCGCTACCTAGCGGAATCACGAAAACATACACGCGAGCTTGTTTTTGCTCCATTATTACGGGGTTTTCGGGTACACATGTTATCTCCTGAGGAAGTGTGCCAATCGTCTAGGCCTACATCGAAAAGCCCCATGACCGGAATCAGCAAATGGTACCGGCTGTGCTTCCTTTCGACATACGCATACACAAAAACCAGACTGCCAAACTTTATGTGAATTCGCTTTATTTTTTGACCACACGAGCATGTCTGTTATTGTTTCTTCACCGTACAATCTCTTTTCGACCCCTCTGCTTCACAGAATTCTTCGCATAACCGCCGTGCACGAAAGAGTTGGCGACTAGTAGAGAATAACAATTGGGGGCATTAGTTTTCCTCTACTCCACCCCGGATTTTCGTCTTGTGGTGCATGTGATGATAGCTAAAACAGTCAGATAGCCGTAGTCTTCCGTTGGTGTAGATAATGGAAACAGATTCTTTCGATGTGTCATGGGAATAGTAGCTACAAGTAACACCCATTGTCCATCGAATGACGTTTCCATCACGTGGAATCCGTTAATGCTCCTCCACTTATCTGATGTTTCGTATCCGTTTTTCTGTTTGGTGTTCCATCCTGTGTTTCAAATGCAGGTGAGCAGCAGTTGAACTATGGCAAATGAACTATAGCAAATGAAAACACAGAAGCGAAATTCAAACCAGTGAAATAGATGGATGTGTTCAGTGATACTAGTGAACACCATTATCATTCGGCGCCAGCTGCCGACTATATTGCATAACTTTCATTAATGCGTTCTACCATAATGGTTATACACACATATATTTATATGATATTTTACAGAAAGTGGACAAAAAAGGGGGAAAAATAATAAGCCCCTTTTTTGTTTTCGCCATACACAATTTGTGATTTTTTGTAATTTTCGGTATTTTATGAAAGGCACAGGCCACTCAGCATTGGCGCCCCTGAGCCATATCTCCCAGTGACCCCGACCAGTATCAGTCTTCATCTCTTGGGCCCCAACCAGGAACTACTGATCGAGACGAAAAACGAAGCGAGCTTCTCCATACTGATACGCCAAGTCATACCCTGACTGTCACATCACTTATGCAGCTTCGCCCAACACGTGCAAAAAAGGCACGAAAAGGTAGACAATGGGCAGGCATACGCAGTACGTGTCCAAGCCACCGAAGGCGATGTAGACCGACTATCTCAGTGAGAGGACGAATGTTTGCACCCAACACACGAAGGCGCACCTTCGTCATTGCACACCCGATTTAACTAACAGACACGAGCAATGCATCGGAGACATCGGTGGTCGAGAATAGAGAGTCGTTGGGCCTCCTCAAGGCGGATAGGGCAGGTCTCGCAACCGCGAAGCAAAACACTACGAACTGTGGTATTGTACACCCTTCATCTGGAGGAAAAATCGGATGCGAAGGCCGCGCCACAAGTGCGGCCGCAAGCTACTCTGTGGCCTCGTCCCCAACACCTCCCGCAGGCGTGATCAGACTCCCGAGGTACTTGAAGCTATTGACTACTTCTAACCGATCACCGCAAAGAGTGAGTCCAAACACAAGCTCCTATTGGTTTTGAAGAGGTACCTAGAACTGAGAATGTGGAAAGTACATACCTCAGCTATATAGGCCTACCACCAAGCAATCCAGCGCATAATGGATTGCCTGCGGATTATCGTACACAAAGGCGATATCATCACATGCTCCAAGTCAAGAACTCTGTTCTCTCGGAGGCGTTCAATTCCTTCGTCAAGAAGACCAGATGAAACGTTTTGCGGAACGTCCCTCATGAAAAGTTTGAATAGAAATGGGGATATAGGGTAGCCCTGCCGTGAAAGCTGAGCAGGAGCCCTAACCCGACCTGGCGTATGACGGTACAACTCTTTGACGACCGACACGTATTTCTCATGTACTCCATTTCCCAACTAACAGTGCAGACCCGTGAACAGAAATCATAGGCTGCGCGAATGTCCAAGAACAAGACGATCGTTAACCTGTGGAAAGTAAAATGGTGCTCTAACGCCGGTCGAACGGTGAAGATCTGGTCAACGCATCCACGACCAACCCGGAACCCAGCCTGTTCCTCTTGAGTTTGTCCTTTATGTGTGTTGTACAACTTGCAAATAATGACGGACAAAGGCAGTTTTGATGCTATTGGGATTAGGTTAATACCTCTATGGCTAGTGTAGTTACTATCCCAGCACTTTTTGAAGATGGGTACAACGATCGACTACCCCGACGAGTAGGGAACTTTCTTGCAGCACCAGACCTCGGAGAACAATGCACGACTGCTTTATCCTTTCTAGATGTTTAATGTGGCAAAATTTTGATTTGGTAATCCTCGATAGGCAACAGTGCAGGGATTAAGAGTAACACAATGCATTCACCCGGTCCATGTATGTCCGCGTAACAAGTTAAGACTAAAAACCTGTGCAGCCGATGTATTGCACCTACACGCTTCGACCAGTTCATGTAATTCCAGCTACTAGTAATCCAGACAGGAATTGGGTTAGCAGTTCACATATCCGGGACATGTAGACCTTGGGATGTGCCCTACAATACTCCCCCCCCGGAGCGTCGACTGCGTCCCTGCAGCTACTTGGATCAACTTAGCTGGGCGAGAAATGAGTCGGTTTTAAGTCTCTACCAAAACGATCAGTGGTTCCTTGTAGATGATCAAATGTCTGAGTAGGTCTGGTCGCCGTTCCCAAGGGATCTGGGTGTATCAGGTACAGAAACGGGTGATTTTGTGAACGAATCTCCAGTCTTATGGTCAGAATCAAGAAATGCTTCTTTCAACCGTTCAAGAATTATAGTGTCTATGCAACCACTTCAGGTGGAATGGGTCTGAGTATGCGGGATGCAACGGGGGTTTGATGCAAGTGGGAGGAAATCCGATCTGAAGGGCGCTCCGATTGATGTTATTAACCGGTTAGTTTCAGGAACTCCTTAAGGAAAATGCTTGCTTTATTCGTCATTCTCCAATGGGATTAATTTTATAATGATTGGGATATGTCGGTGTTTTTTGTAATGGAAGACCGGTTGGCCAGGACTGTTTTCTGTATGTGTTGACAAAACCCGCCGTTACTTCCGTATTATGTGACTGCAAATGACTAACAAACACGGAGGATACATTTTGGTAGTAGGAGATTGAATGTTTACATGAAATAATTCACCATGTGATATCATCGCTCAACTCACCATAAAGAAACCATGGAAGCACTGTACAGCTGTTTCATCCTTGTTAGGAATCATCAGCAGTGCATATCCACCGCGCCCGAACTGGGACGCGAACCCGGGACGAACGATTCTGAGTCGAACGCCTTAGCCATTACGTTACCGGGCAGGCTCTGAACGGTTTGTTGAACATCACCACATGATGTTGCACCTATCCGTCACTGATTTGCACGGTTACTGTCCGTTAGCTCACAACGCTCGACCCCTACTGATAGCTGACTTCTCTGCAGGTAGCCTAAGTACGACGAAGGCTTTGGATATGACCTACAGAGCTTTATGAAACAGCTGTACAGTGCTTCCATGGTTTCTTTATGGTGAGTTGAGCGATGATATCACATGGTGAATTATTTCATGTAAACACGGAGGAGTCAACAATATCTGTATTGTCACAGAACTCAACACGTAGCTTTAGGAAAGTGCCAAATGCCACACCCCCTGAGCAAAAACCAGATTCTTCTTTTAAAGTGGTGTGGATGCATAGCATGGTCAACAGAGATGAAAGAGGTTTTTAATTGCCTATGAAATCTTTGTACCGATCCATTAGATGCGATCGTGCCAATCTTTAAATCCAAGCAGACTAAAAAAAAATCAGTGATTGGAATCGTGCGCTTCTGTCGCCTGTTGCCGTAGAAGGAGCACCGAACACAGAAATCCAGTGATGCAGGAAAGCTTTGCAAACCGTTTCACTGGATGTGTCAGCAATGAGGACAGTCATTGGCCAATGGGTGAAACGGTCAACACATGTTAAGAGAAGACGGTAGCCATCGGCCGGTGGCAGTGGACCCACGATGTCCAGGTGCAAGTGAGAAAAACGCCCGTTTTCATTGGATATCTTGGACGGAAAGGATTGGATATATTGGTATATTCTGCTTCGTTCACATGGGATGCAAGGTTTTGCCTAGACACGAACGTCTCTGTTCATATTAGACTGAACATATCGTTTGGTGGAAGCACGCACTCCAGGGGGAGATATGGAGCGTAAATGTGTAAAAATCAAGTGGCGCATCGAACAAGGGACAAATGGCCTGGGTTTTCCGGTGGGCATGTGACAAGCAATAAGACCAATTGTAGCAGGAAGTGGCAGACCTTTGAGCACCAGGGAGGATGATGACCGGTGGTAAATTAGTTCCTTATCATCTTTCTGTCTTTGTGATGTCTTCCCATTTGAATGAGGTTGACAATAGGTATCTTATGCAAACCCGGACGGCACAGAGCATCCGCCGCAAAATTATCAGATCCTTTTACATATCTGATGTCAGCAGTGTACTGGAAGATGTGGTGGAGAAGTTGAATTACTCTCCGGGAATAGCGATCACTGCTGAAGGCTGGAACATATGCTAGCGGTTTATGATCGGCGTAAATGACGAGGTTCCGAACTTCTAAAATGTGCCGAAAGTGCTTTATTGCAAGATATATCGCTAGAAGCTCACGTCCAAATGTGTTGCACCTGGACTATGCCGGTTACAGCTTCGAAGAGAAAAATGACAGGGGTTGCGTCGCCCTATTAACTATTTTCCAAAATTTGGAAACCACAACCTCAGTAGAGGCATCTGTCCGCGGAACGAGGACGACCTTGTAGTTAGTGTTTACACGAGCAAGGACGGACACTTAATGTCAGACTTCCTTGGACGTTTGTAGTCCTCTTTTGGCTTCTACAGTCATGAACAACTTGTGCGATCCTTTTCTAGAAGCTCGGTGAACGGTTGCAGAATCTGGGAACAGTTGGATATGAATCGGGAATAGTAATTGATGATACCCAAGGAACGACGGAGACTCTTGAAAAACTGTGGTTCCCGGTAGTCACGAATATTACTGACTTTGCTATCCAGCGGTCGAATACTTTCACCGTCAACGTAATGACCAAGAAATTCGATGGGCTTAGAGATTTTGGTAGAAATGCCGTACTCCTGGAAGCGTTGGAAAACAAGGCTGTGCATGAGGTGTTCTTGTTTGTGTGTACTTTAATGAAGACATCATTAGTGCACATGAAAGGGAAATTGAGTCCACGAAACACTTGGTCCATGAAACTCTGGAATGTTTTATTTGCATTTTCTAAGCCAAAATGCATGCAGAGGAATTCGTATAGGCCAAATGGCGTTGTGGCGGCAGTCGTTGGAATGTCCTCCGGTGCTACAGGGTAGGGGAAATGCTTCCATATCAGATCGAGGTTTGGGAAAATTCTTTCACCTCACAGGCTGTTGAAGAAATCGTGAATGCGTGGGATCGAGTAACGGTCAGGTACAATTGCGTTATTAAGTGCACGATCATCACCACACGGGTGCCGGTCGCCGTTGCTTTTTGGGACCATGTAGAGTGGGGATGCCCATGGACCACTTGATAGACGAATTATTCATAGTCTCAGCTTAGGTTCAAATTCTGCTTTGGCTGCAGAAGGTCTCTCGAGTGACACTACGTGGACGCACTTTTATCGAGGGACTTTTAGTGGCAACGTGGTATTGGGCGTCGTGTGGTGTTGTAGTTGAGGGCATCTGTGGTGAAGTTACTGAAGGGTATTCGTCGGAAATGGAAGAAAATGGTGATTGGATTATCATCGGACTAATTTCAATAGAAGGGTGCAAGTGTAGAGGCCATGTGCTTGCAGAGATGCAGTGCTTTTTTGCATCAACCATAAGCCCAACAGTGGGAAGAAAGTCGATTCCGAGAATCGGGTGGGAAACGTTTGTGATTACGAAACCCAGGGGAAACATCGCCTTAAGCCTAGATCAAGTGCTAGTAGTTTTTAACCATGTTTTGATGGAAGAAACGTTAACCGCTTGCAGAGTGTGGGTGGTAGGTCGCAGATGGTGTTGGCCCGAAGGAACATGGATCACATTTATCTGGACACCGGTATCATTTAACAACCTCATGGAACTAGACCGATCAATAATGTAGAATAGGCGACCACATTCAGAGCCGCTGGCAACGGTCGCCATTACTTTTGCGTTTCCCGCACGATTTAGTTTGAAATTACATGGAGATTGATATCGACGGGCTTCTGTACCAAAATGTTGGTGATACCAACAATGGGGTTTATTAGATGGAACAGGAAAACATCTAAGTTGTTTAGGGCGCGACGGGAAACGTTCCTGATGTGTGTTTGAGTACAACCTTCATCTGAGGTGTTAGGTGGTCGATTTGTCCCCCAAATTGCGAGACGGAGTCCGCAGACGTTGTTGCGGGGACCGTGACGGTACTCTTGCTATTGGAAATAGCGTCAAGCTTTCTGTTGGTAGCTTCAGTTAATTTTGCCGTTGAAGCATCTTCCTTGAAGGGTGCCAAAACTCGTCGGTTTCTAGATCCACAAATCGCGTAACAGCGAGTCATCCATTTTCTGAGATCCCAAAAGTTGCTTTGCGTATTCGAAGAGTTGAGATGGTTTCGGATCTCCGATTTCAACATTTGTGAAAAGCGTATGGAGGCGTTGTTGATCGCATAATCGAGTGCGTTCGACTGTGCATCTTTGGGAATGCTATAGGAATTCTCAACTCGAATATCGTAAATTAAATCACACACTTCCGCTTCTAACTTGGCTGGTAAGCTTTGTGCCAAATAAGGGTGCCCTACAGACTGCGAACGGACATAATGAATGCGGGAAATTGTTTCTGTCTGCACGTGATACACAAAACGGGGCCTCAAGATTGTTATGGTCAATTTCTGCATCGCGCAAATCGAAGGTGGATTATGATAACGCACAAAATGAGATGATATGATCCGCAGGTAAAGGCGCAGAACATAGGTACACAAAGTTCAGGAATTCGAACGGCTAGCCCAACTCGCTAGCGAGAGAGAGGGGACCAACACCGAACACGGCCGAACCCTTATTGGTGACCCGCCAATACGAGTCAGAATTCAAATGAGCTCTATCGTTTATATAGTTTTGTGGGTTGACCTTGATCGTTAGGGGAAACCAATCACAGAGCGAGGTTCCGTGAGTCTTTTTACAGCCATGTGAAAATTTCCAACCGCGCAATATTTAAGGTAATGTCAACTTCAAAATATCTTGGAAAATATAAGATTTTATAGAAAGATAATACTAGGATTAAAATCTGCGACACCAAAAACGCTAGATTGATCACCGTCTGTAAAAGTAGGCCGCCTCCAATTCGCCGTTTTCTGTGGATAACTGATCTGTCGTAGGAACCAATCGCTGTGTTCAGCCAACTGTAACAGCACCAAAACCAACCAACTGGACGGCCTACCAAGTAGAGATGTTCGACTCACAGTGGCCCACCTCGGACCGGAACTCCATTTGTGTTTCGGCGATCACTCACGGATGAAGTGTGGGACAGTTTTATAACCCCTTTATAGTTTTCAGTGGCTAGCATTACCATTGGCCATACAAAAGTGAACTTTGGGGCTGGGGATTCCGATCTGTAAGATTTTCTTGAATAAGGAAGTCGGTCTCTGCAAAGATACGGAGTGGAAATCCAAAGTAGGAGCACGTGTGAAAAGTCATAATTAGTAACTGCGGTAGTAAGAAACCCAAAATCTTTCTCGAATGGTAAATTTAAGGCTTTTATATCCACAGTAGCATACTCCCGTGCGGATGAACCAGAGCAGGAGCCTCCAGGTTTCCTGATGATTGTCATGCTCCAAGAGGTTTCCCGTGCATAAGATGTTCAGTCTTGATCGCTCAAATAAGATGGATTTTACCAACCTCTTGACTATTTTGTAATCCCTACATTTTAAAGCATGTTCTCGTGGATAAGGACGTTTAAAGTGTGAGGATGAGAGGGGATGGCGACGAGTGTAAACAGCATCGGTATGACAGAAAATGTAAATCAGAACATGTGATGACTTGTTTGATGACCTCATCAATTGACAGTGTAACATCTAAGAATGCTAAAAGGTCAACTTGGTTATGCATTTAATTTAATGTCACGATTTTTTGATAAAGGAGCCTCTTTTTGGGACTATTCGATCACGGAATTGGGTGAAATGTCGATGTTTATTATGGTTGTAAGTATTGGACAAACCTTATGTCATGATCAGATAAAAACAAGAGGAGAACGAACGAGGTAGAAAGATATTTTGCCTATTGATTAAGTAGATGTTTAGAATGGTGTTTATCTTAGTTGAAATACTGGCACTGCTTACCAGACCGAATCGAGATAAGAAACCAACATCGAATCGATCAAAATCACTCAATGCTAGGGTCAACTTTGACAACAATGGGAAAACCTTAAATCTCCATCCACCGTACAACGCCCATAATTTTTGAGGAAGATCTCAGTCATCGAAAGGTTGGAGAACGAGGAGGTGGCCGATAGTGATGGGACTCGAACCACGAAACTTTGGGTTTAAAGTTCACTATGGCAACTGTCATCATAGCTTGTCAGTTTCCGCATAACCAAAGACAATTCAAAGAATGCAGCGCAAACTGATGACTGCATTAGTGTTTTTAACCAGTATGGAACATGAAAGGAACCTGATGAAAGGTTTCATCAGCTGATCGCAAGCGTAAAAACCCATGGGGAGAAAAGTACAACCAGAATTCGAGAACTTAGATCGCCGGTTCTGGAGTACTCTTCTCCTGTGGATTGAGTGACAAGAGTTGGCGAAAATTATTAAAATATTTCACTTAGTAATCAGTTTCCCCAGTGCCAACGAGTGTCTAAGACTGGGCAGGTCTGTAATCGTTGATATAACGGCTGTGGTCACATCCTACGTTGGATGTTAGGTGATTCACACGACAGTATTTCAAGCAATCTAAACGCTTCGGTTTTGTCGGGAAACCACTTTTTTTGTGAATTGACTGCCCTCGGGAGACGGTATTTTCTGAATCGAACAAAACCTTACAAAAACCAAAAATCGTTCAGCAGAGAAAGAGGAGGAGGAAGTATACTGCTATTGAGTCACGTGAGCAGGCAAACGGGAAGAGGTTTTGCGGAGACACTACCCAAACTGCATCATGCTTTCATGTGTGACCATTGTTGTTTTCAGTGTTGATAGAAAAGATCACAATCGAAGGTGCATTTGGGACGTTCCGATTAATCACTAAATTGATGGCGCTACGGCTAGCAATTAGGGTAAAGGTAAAGGACTAAATCCGATGCCGAATGGATAGTCATGTGACGTTTTCATCCGTCCAGATGGAACAACACGTCCGCAATCAGAAGCCGCACTGCACATCAACTTTGTATTACGGTGCGCTTATGCATTTTTTGTTTTCCAGAGGTGGATCTGCTCGGCAGATCTTCTATTTCCAACCATAGCTGACGCCGGAATCATTTTATCATGACTTACTGTTTAATAAGATATTGTGACAGCAGTAATACTAATATCACAAGTGCAGCTATAAAACTAATCAGCTAACAAATGAGATAGGGTGTGTTGACACTCCTACCGGACATATTCCGTTACTCTGCCAGATCTTTCCCCTTTTGAGCTGATGGTTTTTGAAATGCAATAATGTCCCTATTGTTAACGGGGTTCGGGTCGTCATAGGTCCAGAGGTATCCGGGCAAACGCATCATGTGCTTCAAATAACAAAAACAAAAACAAAATTCCGACCCTTCGAAATGATAATTAATGTCGATATTATCACAGTGCACTGATTTGTGCAACTGCAACTCCGTAGACATAATCAAAATAAAGGGAATAATAAAACAATCTAGTGGAAGGGCAATAAAATGTCATCGATGCATAACTGCATTTTCCGACTTAGTTCAACATTTGTGTTGGGAATTTACCCAGTTATTATCATTGTTGGCAACCCTTACCCCGTTTAAATATTCATTTTCACGGAGGAATTTCGCTAACATGTCGATTTATTTCAAAATCGCAATTTAAGATACATTGAGTAGTAGTTTTGGGCCGCTGTCAAATATTCCTAACCAGGCCGTTGGCAGCCGTTACTTGCATTGGTCGAACACTCAAATAACGTTATTTCGTATGCAGGCCTCGGACGCATTTCATCATTTTCCCTGGATCACAGTGATGCTTTTACTTCCTGTTTCTTGCATTTCCACATGGGAACGAATGCATTCATTGAACTGCTGGCAGTGGACGGAATGACAAATCATCGTCACAACCGAACAATTATTGGCTTGCTCTTAACCCGAACCCCAGCGTGCCCGACAAACATGACAAGTCATGTGCACCTGAGCCTATTCCCTTTGTTTTGTCGCTAGCTATCGGTGAGATGCATGAGGTTTCAACCGAGCTGAAAGGCGCAAACTACGGAGCTTTTTTCAAGGTCAATGTGACCGATCAGCTGACGCGCTGTCACCATACTCACCACTTGGCTGGGGTGTGCTGGGACCATTCTCTCGCTGACGTGACAGACGCGGTAACGCCTCTGCCGCCAAAGCAGTGTCGACTGTGACAGCACAAGCGAGTGCGCCGGTGTGACCGTACTTTCGGGTCATCTATTGTGTGGCGAGTCCCTCATCGTGTGTTCACTAGGGCTAAAATCAGCCTGATATGATGCATTTTTAAACGGCTGCTGATTCAGTCAAATACGTCGTCATAAGTTGCTAATTTGTTTTTAGGTTCGGCATATATTTGATGCGAATAATGGCACGTAGTGGCGAGCTGATGACTGAGAGACGACGAGGGGATGCGGAGTAATTACAAGAAAACTTGTAGTGTTTGCATAAAGCAACTGGGATGCTCAAAGAGAGCGCTCAGTAGGTGAAAATAAACAGACATTTTGTTTTGCTCCAGTTCATCTAGCCTCTTCATTCTCTCCTGTTTCTTCCAATTTTTTTTTACTGAGATCTAACTCGCACACTGCTGTCATGAACAGGCACACAAGGCATCACCCGGTACATCAATGGTGGACGTATTTTGCTGGACACACATTGATGTTTCATATTACATAGACTTACGGCCTGAACGAATTAATAATGCGACCTAGATATTGTAGCAATCGAGGAAAGGTTTGAGTTGGATATCCCCAAGACATTAAATGCAAAGATGCAATGACCCTAAGTTGTAGTGCCAGGCTCGTATGCGGTGTTGATTTTTTAAACCACGAGCCACACTACATCCCGGTCTTACTGGGATTGGCTATGGTTCCGAATCCGTGAAAAGCCTGAATTTAGGTATCGTCTCCAAAAACGTGATGACGAATGCAACGACCTCCGATTACCCATAATTTGATCCGGAGTGCAAGTCTCACTTTGAAAGTCTGAGTTTTTTATTAACGAGGTAGAGGAGTGAAGTGAATTGGAGACAACATATAGGGACAAATAAAGGTATAATTATAAATCTAGAGGCTTTATTGTGCATCAGGTACGTGAAGGATGTGAAGAAAAGGTCAACGATCTAGGAAATCGAGTGTATTAGTGTACTCGGTAGAAACGCGCCCTGACATTTGGCGTTCACCAGAAAAGGATAAAAGAAACAACCGCGTGAACAAAATAGCATGCGGTTCCAAGTTTGTACAACGAAGATTTGTGCTCAGCTGCCTGGGCTAAGTCGGTTGAATGGCAGTCAGTGGACAACTGAAAAGCAGGCTTTCGAATCCGTTCAAATGAGCTGAGTGTTCACTAGGTTACTACGTTTGTTACCTCTTACTTTAGGGAAAGTTTCATGGATCGAGAGCTTGGTAAATGGGGTGAGGTCAATGTGAACAAAGGGATAGGTAGAGCTTGGGCATGACGGGTAGTTGTATTTTTTGAATTCATTTTTGGATTTACACTGCACATGACTTTTCAAAGCTCGAGTATAGATGTCTATCTTTAAGCTTGATAGTGATGTCTAAGTGGTTGACGGTACACAACAAACCAGCCTTGCGTGCAGCCGTTTCAAACAGGGGGACGGAAGTTTCTCGTGTCGGACATGGCTTAATTGGGTGACAGATATCATGACAGTATGGGAATCGCCCACCACTGAAAAGAAAGACCGAAATGCCTGTTGAACCTGCATCAATATCATCATCATCATCATCATCATCATCATCATCATCATCATCATCATCATCATCATCATCATCGCTCAGCGTTAAACAACACGACAATCCTCACTGACCGCTGCCTTTCCCCACAGTTACACGTTTATATAAAGAGTGAATATCCAACGGGAACAGGGAGTGGATCTACACAGGCGGGAAAAGATAAGATGCTGCTGCAGCCAACACAAAAAACACAGTCTAGCTGTACAAACGCACGTGTTTTCATTCATTCTGATTCGATAGAAAATGACAACACGATCGCCACTGTTCACGGTTCACTGCCATATCCTTCAGTGTCTCCAGCCAGCAAGTCGACAATTCTTTCGGACCCCAACCACGAAGACGTGAGACACCTGCTCTACCTTTGTTCGCTGTACATTTTCTCATCCCACGTTGCCACGTCATCTGTTGACCTCCAGGTGGCTTTTTGCATTCCTTATTTGGAACACAAAATGGGGCACGATATGGTAGACGAGTGTTCGTCATACGCAACACGTGACCCAACCAGCGTAGTCTACTAAGTTTCATACGCTGAAACAAGCTATTTTCAGAAGTGGCACCCAATACCAGATTCCTAACCTCAATATTACCCACCCGGTCACTCCATCCAATCCTAGCCATACTACGTAAACATCGGTTGTCGAAAACCTCCAACCGACGAACATCGCCCACACGCATACTCCACGTCTCGCAACCGTACAACAGAACTGAACGCACCGCAGCACAGTACACACGACCTTTCAACTTCAGTGAAATATCAGGCCGACGCCACAAGTGCTTCAATCCAGCGTAAGCTGCACGAGCCTTGGATATACGCATACTTACCTCCAATCCCGAGCTACCATCGTTAGACACGCAGCTACCAAGGTAGGTGAAACGGTCCACAATCTTCAGCTCCTCTCCATCCAGTATCAAGTTCGGCGCTGCTGTCGTCCAGTCCTGTAACAGTACTTTGCACTTTGAAGGTGCAAAGCACATGCCAAACCGAGCAACCCATCTCGACAGTCTATCTGGTGCCCGTTGTGCATGGTCCGCAGACTCGAACAGGCACATGATGTCGTCTGCGTAATCTAGGTCACACAGCTTTCCTCCATTTCCCAGTTCGACTCCTACATCCCGGAGACCTCCTAAAGCATATTCCATCACCTCGTCCATGACGAAGTTGAACAAGAATGGAGAGATGGGACACCCTTGTCGAACGCCATTAGTCGTTTCAAATCAACGTGACAGTTCACCGTATACCCTCACGCGACCGTGGGTATGCGAGTACAATGCTCGTTTTCGGTTGTCTCTAAATGTTTAGCTAGATTTCGCTGTTGTGCAATAGATTCATCCCACCTTCGTCACACTTTTCAGTATGGTGTGAATCAAGCACCGCTTAGGGTACGCCGAACTACAATGTTTATCTTCTTTCCCTTGCCGTTTTCCATGTTTGTGAAAACTGGGATCCAAAAAGGCCAAATCCTTAGGAGTAGGATGGGGAGACGGAAAATAGTCGTCTCTTCCGAGTTCATACCTTTTGTGTATACTGTTCGTTCAGTTACATAGTTCCCCAGTGATAATTAACTTTTGCACCAGGTTTCGAATGTGTTGAGTTTGTTTACCTTTTATATAGTTCACTTTAGTTTTAAAATCCCAATGGACCTATTCATTTTTATGCGCACTTGTTTCCCGTCTAACTGAAGTTCCCATTATCGATTAAATTGCATTACTTCCAGACCAAATTTTTGACGAACAGTGATGCCTTTTTATCACTTGTTTGATGCGTGACTGCAGTGAAGTAGTCACGGCTCCGGGATCTACGACACGAAGAAGGAAATTGGGAACCATGATTCTGAATCTTGGACTGGTTAGGTCCAGTGATGAGTTGGATGATTGATCAGTTCCGTTGAAGATATGTTGTTGCACCTCCATCTAATTAATTAGTTGATTAAACGGCGCCGATACAAATCCACAGTTGTCCTATGCGACTTTTTTAAGACCCAATCCGTCTATATGTGACTTTATTTTTCACCTTGAATTATTTTGCCCATCTACCGTTCCAGAATCTACAATGAAAATGAACAGTCGTCAGCTTTGTCCGTTTCATCCGATTCGTGCGAAACAACACACAATATGGATGTGATCCCTTCAAAGCAGAATTTCCGCGAATGGATTGGTGAGTTAAGCACTACCGTCGACAATTTGACAATAGATTCCGGGCCCAATTCACAGCAATTTAACTTCAGAAAAGGAAATACTTCAAGGGTAGGCTCAAAGTTCCTCTGTGTTAGCATTGACTTTTGTTTTGGGGAATTGCGCGCTATTCGCGTGATCGAGAGCCTTTTATTGAATGCAAATCAGACTTCGCACGAATCTCCTAGGGTTTTAATTTGTCGTACTAGGAGTTTTGCCACTTTTTCTATTCCTCTAGCCGAATTGCTCAGTGTCTATTGCTGAGCTCCGAAGGAATCGTTGTTTTCCCGTCAGGTTGAATTACCCTACAGAAGAACGAATGGAGCTCCTGGTTATTCAGTGCAAAGTTGAGAAAAAAATATTTACTCATTTATTCCTGATAAAACATCAAATCTCGTTTGACTGCTGTTCATTAGTAGTCGTTTACAACAATTCCGTCCTGCGAACCCCCAAACAAAATCCTGGCACCTCGTATGGCAACTAATAGTATGGAACTCAAACGGCGGTTGTGGGACTTACTGAACCCCAGGGAGTCGAGTTGGAATTAGTTGAATCCTCTTGAAAATTCTTATGGCAAGATAAAAATGGCGTGATCGCCAACGACTAAGTCAAAACCAACTTCCATTTGGTTCAGTTTCTTTATCTTTTATAACTCAAATGCTTCAACGATTTGGCCCTAACTATTTAGTGACCATATATCGAGTTCTCACAATACTCATGCTCCTCTTCTCTTGTGCGGTGCTGGGATCTTGGAAGATAGACAGTGACGTGTATAAATATGGAGCATTCAGATCGATAGTGGATTGGGGAATATGCTCCCTGAATTAGGAATTATGTTCCTGTGTGTTGAATTTGCTGAATAACGTCTTGGATGGTTGCATTGTTAGATGATACTGAAAAATTTCCTATAGCAGTAAACAGCTACTAGAAGATTGGGTCCCTTCTCTTTCCTTCAACTAGTCTCTTCTCTCTCCAACCCATTCTCTGTGCCCCTTCTGCCTGCCCATATTGTCCCACTGATAACACCCTCCGAACTCCCAGCGGTTCTTTGTCAAGTACTGTAGTAAAGTGGTTTTCAGTCTGCTAGCTCACATTTTCTCAAGCCTCGTCAGCCTCTGAATCCCGATGCATTCAATGACCGCATCATAATACAGGCTAGCCAACAGGCATGTTTAACTCTGACAATAGACTGCGTGAGTTAAACACGAATTCAAGATTCGAGTGGAGTAGAGTAATTCAACTAACTGCGCCTAATGGTTCGTCAAGATACTTCCTTCGCACTTCAGGAGACGAAGCAGCTCAAGCTGTGGGTCAACGCGGTGTAGGGATAGTCTTGAGTGAGAAGGCTGAAGCAGCCCTTTTAGATTGGATCCCAG
>LUCM01003993.1:168645-232206 GCA_008360955.1 Fasciolopsis buskii
GGATTAGTTTAATTCCGATAGTTACTAAGGTGTTAGCTTCGATAATGCTGAGTCGTTTGACACCGATTCGCGAGAGTAATATCCGCTAACAACAGGCCGGATTTTGGCCAGGTCGAAGTTGCATCGACCAAATATTCACTCTTCGACAGATATTCGAAACGCGCCACACGCACCGGCGCCCTACGATCGTAGTCTTCCTCGATTTGAAAGGTGCTTTCGACTCCGTGGATCGACCAGCACTGCGTAGTGCTTTCCACCGGAATGGTATGCCAACGAAGTTTGTGAACTTGTTGCGAGCATTGTACTCGCATACCCACGGTCGCGTGAGGGTATACGGTGAACTGTCACGTTGATTTGAAACGACTAATGGCGTTCGACAAGGGTGTCCCATCTCTCCATTCTTGTTCAACTTCGTCATGGACGAGGTGATGGAATATGCTTTAGGAGGTCTCCGGGATGTAGGAGTCGAACTGGGAAATGGAGGAAAGCTGTGTGACCTAGATTACGCAGATGACATTGTGTGCCTGTTCGAGTCTGCGGACCATGCACAACGGGCACCAGATAGACTGTCGAGATGGGTTGCTCGGTTTGGCATGTGCTTTGCACCTTCAAAGTGCAAAGTACTGTTACAGGACTGGACGACAGCAGCGCCGAACTTGATACTGGATGGAGAGGAGCTGAAGATTGTGGACCGTTTCACCTACCTTGGTAGCTGCGTGTCTAACGATGGTAGCTCGGGATTGGAGGTAAGTATGCGTATATCCAAGGCTCGTGCAGCTTACGCTGGATTGAAGCACTTGTGGCGTCGGCCTGATATTTCACTGAAGTTGAAAGGTCGTGTGTACTGTGCTGCGGTGCGTTCAGTTCTGTTGTACGGTTGCGAGACGTGGAGTATGCGTGTGGGCGATGTTCGTCGGTTGGAGGTTTTCGACAACCGATGTTTACGTAGTATGGCTAGGATTGGATGGAGTGACCGGGTGGGTAATATTGAGGTTAGGAATCTGGTATTGGGTGCCACTTCTGAAAATAGCTTGTTTCAGCGTATGAAACTTAGTAGACTACGCTGGTTGGGTCACGTGTTGCGTATGACGAACACTCGTCTACCATATCGTGCCCCATTTTGTGTTCCAAATAAGGAATGCAAAAAGCCACCTGGAGGTCAACAGATGACGTGGCAACGTGGGATGAGAAAATGTACAGCGAACAAAGGTAGAGCAGGTGTCTCACGTCTTCGTGGTTGGGGTCCGAAAGAATTGTCGACTTGCTGGCTGGAGACACTGAAGGATATGGCAGTGAACCGTGAACAGTGGCGATCGTGTTGTCATTTTCTATCGAATCAGAATGAATGAAAACACGTGCGTTTGTACAGCTAGACTGTGTTTCTTGTGTTGGCTGCAGCAGCATCTTATCTTTTCCCGCCTGTGTAGATCCACTCCCTGTTCCCGTTGGATATTCACTCTTTATATAAACGTGTAACTGTGGGGAAAGGCAGCGGTCAGTGAGGATTGTCGTGTTGTTTAACACTGAGCAATGATGATGATGATGAAATCCAGGCGATACATGCTATTGTCCGTAGCTATGGCCTTTTTAAGCTGGTATGGGTCTAACCAGCAATAGTTGAATGTGTCCACCTTGGGTAGGAAGATAAAGTCATGTGAATTTGTAAATGGAATACCTGTCGAAATACGCGAATACCGTAAGGCTAGGAAGAAACGTTATAATCACGGAGGTTAACTAATTCCCGTGATGAACACAAGTTATTGCTTTATTGCATTATTGAAGCCGGAATGGTTAGTCAGTGGACAGGCCAAGTGTATTTTTGTAATAGTTGGAAAATTCTGCGTCGACTAACGTTTGATATCAGTTCTGGTCAGCGTCAGCACGAATGCTGAGTTTAAGGTCATTCGGGATTAGTTCGTTTCAGTTACATCGTAGTGTATCATTTCAAACATAATTTCGTGATTTTTGCGAAATTATTCTCAATTTTCAGAAAATTATTCTTAGTTTTTGCAAAATATTTTGCACTTTGCCACTCATCTCCATCTGACATATTACAATTCGCTACACTTACGACTTCGTTCGTCAATCGGATCAGAGTGGCTGTTTGGCTTTTGCGCTCAGATTGGGCCATCATGCATTTAAGTCATAACATCGACGCACACATCGGACCGCTGTGTGCAGAAAAAGTTATCGCTCAGATTAAGGGCGTAGGTCCTTCTGTGACCTACTAAATGCTTTCCTCAGACTGTCTCATTCTAGGTTGGCAAAAGAAAACTCGTGCGACTGCTTGATGGTCCGCTCGTTGCCAGCACATTGTCTCCCGGCCTGGTTAGAATGATACAATATAGTCGGATCACGCGAGAATTCCTCGAAAACTAAGCCTCAGTGTGTATGAAAAACTGCTCTTTTTGGTTGGCCAGTGGAGTGTGCTTTTGTGGACAGCTCCATGCAAAAACCACAATACCGTGCGCTCGCTCTAAACTTACGTATTATCTCCGGGACGTAGTGGAAAGTGATGGCTGATCGTGGCACAAACGGTGTAAAAACGCCGCTCCTCAGTTATCGGGCCACCGCGCCTAATGGCGAGTCAGAAAAGTAAGACTGCTCAATAATTGGTTTTGATCAAAAGAAAATACTATACTCCCGGCTACTTTCAAATGTGATGAGATGAAACTATAGGAGTAGTTGACTTTCAGTATGAATTAGTTCACCTCTTTACCAAATCGTCCGTCACGTTTTCTCCAAACTCATCTTTCTGCACACTGCTGATTAAGCTTTTCGAGGTTCCAATGCCAAATTCAGCGCCTTCTTTATGCTTAGCACGGCAAGTGCAATGAAATCAGTCAATTACTGTTCACTCCGAGGCGACTTCTTGGCCATCACATAAGCACTTCGACACGGGTACAACAGTGACAAATAAACAAATAAATGAACAGGCAAAAATATGTCTAACCAAGCTTATTGCTCATTTCGTTGACTACTTTGTTTTGGGTTTCTGACGTGTCGGAGAATATACATATGTAAACAATTTGTTTTGGCCATAAGAAATTGTATTTTGGGTTAGTGAGTGGTAGGGGGTTCCACGCTTTCGAGGAACATGTTTAACAGATTCAACTTCCTGTACAATTAAAATTGAGAAAGAGCGGATCAGCACAGTACCTAACTGCCTTTTTTTCATGACATGCTTGAGGCATGAATATAGAGTGTAAGAGATATGCCGTGGTCACTAGAGCCCCACTGTACAAGAGGGGGATGTGTGACGGGAACTATGGCCCTGAGACTTTTGAGTGGCACAGAACCACATAAGGTCATAAAAATTGGCCATGTATGGTGACGAGCTGCACGACTTTCACCAAAGTGACCGGCAGATATGGGTTTCGAGCCTCTGACGCTTTCGGTGACGGACGCTTAATCCAATTGAACCCTTCCGGTCATGTGAAATGGAACGGAACAGATTTCCAGTTTTATTGGATCGCATTTTAAACATCTCATTCCCAGGGACACGGCAGCAGCGTGCTAGGACCAGCGACAAGCAGGGTAATAGTAACTCCAAAATAATAGGTGAATAGTGAGCCATCCTTATACTAACCTCCCTTTTGTGAATAAGCCTAAACGAGAAATCATAAGATTGGAGTGGTCGACAATGTTGTGTAGACAGAATAAGAAGAATTTCATGGTTAGGTTGTGATTCTAAGACCAGTAGATGAATTCCGTAACACTCCTTCATGAGACCGCGTTAACGGGATTGGTCGGAAAGGGTGTGGGAAGTGTAACGCATTTAACGAACTTTAGGAACAAACAGTGACATGATAGCATCCTGTACAACTGTTGTAGAAGAGAGCTTTAAAAAGGTAACATCGTGACAGTGAGTGAATTGTTGTCTGCAATTTGAAGTTTTCAATGCGTTTGGCATCAGGACTACAAACAGGCCATTCCAATTCGAGTATCCGACAGAAAATAACCACGACTGTGGATGGATGATTTCATCGATGCGGTTTCCCAAACTTTCGTTTTCTCTCCTTCAATACTTTGTGTTCAAATCAAAGATATCCTAATTAGTGCGAAAATTATGATAAACATTCGGAAGATTACTTTCGATATCCTACAAAGTTGATGATCACGTAGGATGGGGCGCATGTCTCTTTGGAGACATTAGCTTTTGGATTATGCAGCAACTAATTACTATTCATTTGTTGTTGGATAACTGAAATCGTTGACTTTCGAAATGAAATTCGAGCTATTCCATTCTAACAGCCTCGATTTCAACGTCCCTGATTGACCTCAAAAACTCATCTCGTGTAAATATGAATTCAAATTTGAAATGCCTAAAAGAATACAAGATAAGCGAACTCCACATTCCTGCTGTGTTGGATTCTATTTCCGTGTGATCATTCAAGAGGATAAAATGAACAGGGAGGGCAGGCGGACTGCCAGTGTACGTGTAATTCATCTTTTGCGGATTACGTAACATGTCTTACCAAAAAAACCGTTCGCTAATAACTATGGTAACCACTTTTGTCTATCATACCCAAATCCACTAGTACCAAACCGTTGAAAGTTGGATATATAGGCTCACTGCGCTTGTCTGGTTCCAAGATCCACCCTTATTCTTTTATGGCATGCGTGGAGCATGAGAGTTTCTGGAAGGGCGTACTTGATAACTACTAAGCTCTTCTACACCCCCGGGGGGGGGGGGGGCTATGACAACCGGTAACCATGACCCTGAAATCGGGGCTGGGACAGAAACATCTAAGGTCTGAATAGGTTAGATGTGATGACTAGCTCGGTGAAAATGAGTTGCTATCTTTCATCAAAGTGACCGGCCAATCTGGGCTTTGAACTGCCGATCTGTTTGGAACGACCGACACTTAGTCAACTTTATCCCCGTCTACCTCTGACCAGTCTACAAAGTTAAAATTACAACAGCCACTGTTGATCGTTATCATGTATTTTGAATCATATGGTGTGAGGCCGTACACCCGTAGTTCGATTTCTACTGAATTTCTGCCAGATGTTTAGTTTCATTCGGATATGGCAACTAATGAAGCTCAACTTTTATCCAGAAGATAATTCTAAACCAACTCGAAGGCCATCATTTATATCTGGTAGTTCATTTTGTAGCATGCATATAAGGCAGTGGAAATGGAACTATTGAAGCGATTCATTAGTCTGGACCCGCTTCACGTCCATGTTAATGGTCCTTTAAATTAGGATAGGTAGTTGTTATAAACTGCTTCCAGGTTCTGTAATCATGTTCTCATTGTATGGTTTCCGTTTTCACTAGGCATCATTTCCATTCATCCACCTACCACTCCTCTATTTGAATCGTTAAATGTTATTTACAAAACTAATCAGTAGCGCAAACCGGAGTATAACGATAAGATAGGTGAATTTTGTCCAGATATTTCAATCCTATTCCTTCTCAGCGTATGTATATACACTCTCATGTGGTTACTGTCAATAATTACACTTTTAGCATTGTACGAATTCTCCATCCAAATATATTCTCTTGTTAGCGCTCGACTAAGTAAAGGTATACTTAGAAGAGGACTGTCGCCAAATCGAACATGCAAAACTGGTGATCGTTCATCGCACCGAACATCTGACCGCTTCCAGTTTTAGGGTGTGCAAAAGTACGGAATCTGTGAGACTTTACATTTTGATGATTCTCCTCTTCCTAAGCTTATTTATTTGCAGATGATCGGCTTATCATTTCTCTGTGTTTGCATAGGTCTCTTTGGTGAAAATCAATGCATGCAGATTTTAGCTGTTGACAATTTAACCTGTTACCCCATGCAAGGCTGATGAATTATGACTTTAATGAAATAAATTTAAGGGCTGAGAGCTAGAAGGACAAAACAACAACGACACTGAGAATCGATTTATCAGATACTGACACGTTCATTTCAAAGTACACCATGAGGGCATGTGACTGGCCAGTTAGGGACCAATCCAAACACTACCGATTCATATCGATCGTTCGCCATACGGCTAATGTAAAACAAGGGTAACAGGAAACCAGACAACAACAAAACACTGTTTGTCATGCGTTTGTGCAATTGTCTTTGTAATAATAGGTTCGTTTCTCTAGGCGAACAAAAATGAACTTTTTCCGTGTTTCGACCTTGACAACATCATCACTGACGGTCGCCCGGGCACAGCGTCGCGTTCTATGCCATAATCACATCGGAATTCTTTCGTCACCTCTATAGCTGTCACTGCTAGCTTTCTTCTCTGTTTGATTATCTTTTTTTTCAAGAAATTGTTGATCATGCATGATCATCAACCAAATTACCATCAAGAAATTATGGCAACACTGTTTCATCTTTGTTAAGACTCCTTTACCTGTGCATATCCCCCCCCCCGAACTGGGGCGCGAGGCTGGGACAAACGATCAAGTTGAACACTCAACGAGTTTCCGAACTTCACCATATGTTTTTGCCTTCTATGCTGTCAACCTTACGTTACTACTAATTAACCGTGTAACCAGCGGCCCGAGGTTGGGCGGAGTAGAAACGATTCAAATGTTCTCATAGTTTTCGGCCTGCAGGATGCCATCTTGTTTTTTATCCTATTGATTTGGCGTGCGTGATAACACTTCACGTCAGAGCTGATAATTCAAATGACCTTAAGGTCATTGGGCTATTTTGAATCATTCGCGTTACTTCGCTGCCAGAAGAACCATAAGCATCACAGTTACTTTGACGGTTCGCGTGCCAAATCCAAAGAAAACAACGAATGCGCAGAGAAATCTAGTGATCAAAGCTAGACTGAATGCACATCTCCGGCAGGGTCTTTGAAATCGGCCCTACTTGGCAAGGACGGCATACCACCTGAATTGGAGGGGAACTACCGAATCGAGCTCAGAAGAGCATAAACCAAAATACTAGCGATAGAAAAGAGAGCGATAAACAATTGACTGCAGTTTGGGAAGGATTATTGACCAACGAAACGATCTTTCGTTGAATCCGATCGAGAGAAAAAAGAGATGAGTGAAACTTTGTCCCATACATAACTGCAGTATTGGAGCATGGGGCAGATTTCAGCTCCGCGTAACAGGTGAGTAGGCCTAAAAAGACGCTTGACGCGAAATAGAAACCCAACTTTGAGCGTAACACGAGAAGTATGGGTAAACAGAAATGGAGACAAACAAAGGGAAAATCTGCTGGATAGGTCCGCGAATGAAAGTGACCAAATGGAACGATAAGTAGTATAGTCTAAGTTCAAATTATGGGAATAAGAGAGAAGTTTGAGTGAACTGACAGAGTGCGGAGTTTTGTAAGCTGGTGGAGCTCCAAACAGATATTCACCATAGATCGGAAGCAAGTGATGGACTAAGTATTGTACAATCACGATCGATGTTTATTGTACCTTGACGAGAACTTGAGTAGAAAAAAGAACCATGGGGAGTGATATAATCAGCAAGCAGTGAATAGGGTTGGTAATTGTTGTAAGATCATCAACTAAGCGAAGAAACACGGTGGGCACCAGCATGGAAACTTAGGAAATATCAACCTTCGCTAAGAACAGCTGCGATAGAACCCCATGGACTCGGACTGGAATGCCTTGTTTGCTGAACAAACATGACATCCACGAGCTACATGGAATCCGAACGAAGACGATTTCGACTTTAGAGTTACATGCTAAGCTCGATCGAAGTTGTTAGATATGTCCAGTGAGACCAAGTGAATTTCTCCCTGATTATCGAGTGCAGCCCACCAGGAACGTGAGATGACAGCCAGTAGAACGCCTGTAGAACGACGCCAGCGAAATCCACATTGGCGGTCACTCAATAAACCTTCACATTCAAGAAGCAGATGCAGGCAATCGGAGATAACGACTTCAAGAACTTTCAAATTTACGGAAGTGGGAGTTAGGGGGCCAATAATCGTTGGGGTCAGAAGAAGCCTCCGTTGTTGGGATAGGAAAAACATTTGTTCTTCCCTGGAGATGTTTGAGAGAGGGAGGAAAGAAACGGCGTAGTATGGGGGCTAACCTTGGAGCTCATTTTTAGGACGATGTACGAAATACCGTCCGAACCCAGATGTTTGGTTGCACTCAGAGCGGAATGAACTCGCCCGATCTTTCTGATAGTTATAGCAGAATGAATAGCATGGTTACGAACAGAGAAGGATGTCGGAGAAGTAGCCTTGGCAAACTGAGGCAAGGCAGGGGGCAAAAGTCTCGGTCTTATCACCAGGGTTGCAGACTAGAGAGCGGGAGGAATCGCGAATGTGAGGGAAGTTGGAACAGCAGAAATTACAGGATACTGCCTTTGCAAGGGATCAAAATGATCGGCTACAGGTGGCGGATGAGGCTAGCCGGTTAGCTGTATGAAGTACGAAGGAAGCCGTCTTTAGCCCTCTCTATGGTGAGCGAGGATTTGCTGTTGACTTACACAGTGATTTCGGGATGTTTGTTTGTGGTTAGATCACTCAAGGATCGTAGTTTGCCGGGTTTGGAAAAGGGTAAAATGTTGACATGCATGCCTTGAAAAGTCGCTTCAGTGAAATTAAGAACAGACAGGGAAACATCGTGCACGAAGCAACAATCATCCGTAAGCTAACAAGCCAGAAAATCACAAAAACCATCTACAGTCAGCAGACTTGTGGCACCAAAAGGTGCCACCGAGTTAGCTGTTGGGACGGAGTGAGAACAGTGGAGCATGGAATGAGATGGTGGTCCGATCAATCCAGAGGAGACAGAGAAGTGATATAAGAAAATGATGAGTTGTTAGATGTAAGAATGAAGCGAAGATTGTGTGCGCCGTCACCAGGACGATCGCGGATGCGTATAGGGAGGTTAACCAGTTGACATAGATTGTTGATTACAGAGAAATCCTCGGTTTCACGTCCCTTGGTCAAATTGTTGGATGAATGCAATAGTAAGTCCTTGTTGTGGGCGTTGAAATCACCAAGACAGTAATTTGGTAGCCGGGGTCAGTGTCTTAGTGGTTGCAGAAGTCAAGATGTGAAAGTCAGGAGGAGGCGGCAGATCGGTGGATATGGGCGCAGATATCGGCTTTAGGGAAGATGCAGGAATGAAGTAAGCAGTTTGTATCTGACGGGAAAGGGACTTGTGTTCCCGTCACAAATAGGGCAATGAGGATGAAGTCTGGATAAAGTGATGCACAATCATTATTTCGATTCAAGCCCCTAATAGTAGTGGAGGTAATGAAAACCCGGTGCCTATTCTGTGGCTGAGTGTGCGTAAGTAAACAAAAAATGTTAACTTGTTTGGCGTGAATGACTCGGCGATCCAAACAATGGGACTTGGAATGGTGAACCACATCATGCCCCAATAGTTTTGAAGGCGGTAGTGAGCCAGGTGAATCATTTTGCATGGCCCTTTTGGGTCGTGACGATGCGCAGTCCGTCATGGCACAGTCTAACCGGGTGACCGATTATAAAGATGAAGAGCTTCCCTTATCCATATTCATCCAACACGTTCTACAAAGTCTAGTTTTCTATCTATTCTATTCTGAGGATGTGCTTTATCTATGCTGGATAACAGCACTCTCCTTATCGTGATGCATTGTGGTCAAATTGAAATTAATCTGCCCCATTGGGATGGCGTACTACCTCTGGCCTTCGTTTTGGTCTTTTCAATCTGGTCTGCTGCTAAGGGCCTTTGGCCTATTCATTGGTCTCCCTAAATCCCTAGATGCCGGTTTTTCTTCTCTAGTTGGTTCTAAATATAGGACTGTTGATGACTCTTTTGCTGATATCAACGTAGAAAACTATCATTGTGTGACTACCGTCTACCAAGTGTTGTGGTATTGAAATACTCCGCAATCTCGGCTGATTTGGTCCTGTTGTTTCTGTCTTCACTAATCCAAGGCGATTGTCTTGCCATATAATGCCGCTTTATAGGAATATCCATGCTTTGGAATCTTGTTAAGCACTTTATTTTCACTCGTGTAATCGCCCCATTAGTTTTCTTCCTCCAGTTATTAGACAAATAATTCATCAAAATGAGAAGATCGTCCAGGCATTTATCTTACACAAGTGGATTGCCGTTAGAAACCGCAACCGACCACATTTTACTCTACCATCGCGGTGTGAGAGGTTCTCAAGTGGGGCTCGCATTGACCCACACCACTGCATCCACAAAAGCCTTATTGATTTGATTTCTTTGTCTGCGCGCAGCGGATACAAATGGTCCATACACTTGTTTCTGTCTGTCGGTATGCGGCTGTTGTGAGCTGTGGACGTTTCCTATGCAATCCGACTAGACCACCTTGAGGAACCGAGACTGTGTTTGGCTTTGCCAATGTTTCCTCCCATTGCCATTGTTTGACTATGCAATATGCACCGCTGAATGTTCGCCCACGTAAGTGAATGAACCAGTTGCTTCACTTAACTGGAAATCCGACAGGGGAAACAGCAGTTCGAAACAAACGGGTGTCCTTTCGAATCCCATCCAAATGCAGCGTAAAGTTGCTGCAAAATTCAGCAATTTGTTGCATGTTGCATCGAACATGTGAAATCGAACGTCCCCAAGACTAAATGCAAGTTCATCAGGCCAGCAAAACTCGACGGCAATTATGATAATAACAATGGAGTTAATTATCTCTTTGCTGCGTTCGCTTATCATGCAGAGAATGCACGCAGTAATTCCGTGCCAGACCCCTGGCCATACCGAAGTGATCGAATGGGGAAGTAGTGATCTGTGGTGGCGATTCGGACGCAGGATCTCCGCGTTTGAACTTTGCCATGATGGTTATCTTTACCTGAACGCCATCGAACGTCGTTTACTGTCATCCACCGTTTCAGATGTAATTCTTCTACCAATCATCATCATCATCGCTCAGCGTTAAACAACACGACAATCCTCACTGACCGCTGCCTTTCCCCACAGTTACACGTCTATATAAAGAGTGAATATCCAACGGGAACAGGGAGTGGATCTACACAGGCGGGAAAAGATAAGATGCTGCTGCAGCCAACACAAAAAACACAGTCTAGCTGTACAAACGCACGTGTTTTCATTCATTCTGATTCGATAGAAAATGACAACACGATCGCCACTGTTCACGGTTCACTGCCATATCCTTCAGTGTCTCCAGCCAGCAAGTCGACAATTCTTTCGGACCCCAACCACGAAGACGTGAGACACCTGCTCTACCTTTGTTCGCTGTACATTTTCTCATCCCACGTTGCCACGTCATCTGTTGACCTCCAGGTGGCTTTTTGCATTCCTTATTTGGAACACAAAATGGGGCACGATATGGTAGACGAGTGTTCGTCATACGCAACACGTGACCCAACCAGCGTAGTCTACTAAGTTTCATACGCTGAAACAAGCTATTTTCAGAAGTGGCACCCAATACCAGATTCCTAACCTCAATATTACTCACCCGGTCACTCCATCCAATCCTAGCCATACTACGTAAACATCGGTTGTCGAAAACCTCCAACCGACGAACATCGCCCACACGCATACTCCACGTCTCGCAACCGTACGACAGAACTGAACGCACCGCAGCACAGTACACACGACCTTTCAACTTCAGTGAAATATCAGGCCGACGCCACAAGTGCTTCAATCCAGCGTAAGCTGCACGAGCCTTGGATATACGCATACTTACCTCCAATCCCGAGCTACCATCGTTAGACACGCAGCTACCAAGGTAGGTGAAACGGTCCACAATCTTCAGCTCCTCTCCATCCAGTATCAAGTTCGGCGCTGCTGTCGTCCAGTCCTGTAACAGTACTTTGCACTTTGAAGGTGCAAAGCACATGCCAAACCGAGCAACCCATCTCGACAGTCTATCTGGTGCCCGTTGTGCATGGTCCGCAGACTCGAACAGGCACATGATGTCGTCTGCGTAATCTAGGTCACACAGCTTTCCTCCATTTCCCAGTTCGACTCCTACATCCCGGAGACCTCCTAAAGCATATTCCATCACCTCGTCCATGACGAAGTTGAACAAGAATGGAGAGATGGGACACCCTTGTCGAACGCCATTAGTCGTTTCAAATCAACGTGACAGTTCACCGTATACCCTCACGCGACCGTGGGTATGCGAGTACAATGCTCGCAACAAGTTCACAAACTTCGTTGGCATACCATTCCGGTGGAAAGCATTACGCAGTGCTGGTCGATCCACGGAGTCGAAAGCACCTTTCAAATCGAGGAAGACTACGATCGTAGGGCGCCGGTGCGTGTGGCGCGTTTCGAATATCTGTCGAAGAGTGAATATTTGGTCGATGCAACTTCGACCTGGCCAAAATCCGGCCTGTTGTTAGCGGATATTACTCTCGCGAATCGGTGTCAAACGACCCAGCATTATCGAAGCTAACACCTTTGTGACTATCGAAATTAAACTAATCCAACCATGATTGCTACAATCAATCCGTGTTCCGTTCTTGAAGATGGGTATAATCAGTAACTCACCCCACGATAGGGGGATACGCTCCTCGTTCCAAATATCATGAAGCAAGGAGGTAAGTGATTTGATCAGCACTTCTCCACTCAATTTGAAAAGAAGTGGGGGAATTTCGTCGGGACCGGCAACTTTTCCCCTCTTCAGGAACCGGATATTCGACTCCACTTCCACTTCCGTTGGATGATCAAGTGACACCTCCCAAGGCTTCACAGCTCCAGACGCCCGACTTAATGCGTTAGCATGTGGCCACCTAAACTGATCCTTGAAATGTTCTGCCCAACGGTCCAGTCTTTCCTGTCTACCATGAATGAGCTCTCCATTCTTATCGCACACGACTTCACTAACCGAATTTCGCCGCCCACCGCTGTCGCGTATAAGCTTAAACAGTCTTTGACTGTTACCTGAAGCGGACGCCACTTCCATCTCTTCGGCTACCTTAACCCACCAGTTTTCGCGGTCATTCCTAAGGCTTATCGTAAACTGACGCTGCAACTGCCGACGTATCTTATTCACTCCCTTGCAGTTAGGCAGCTCGCGTTTTTGCTCCACTAGACCGAGCGCCCTTTATAAGATCCAGTGTCTTTAATGAACACTAGTTCTAGGACTGCAGGCGAAATTTGCTGCCGAATGCATAGCCTGCTTAATTTGATCCCACTGATCGTCTACATTGCTATTGGTCGCAGTTCTTAGTCCCTCGGATAGTTTCTGTTCGTAGCTGTTGCGAACAGCCGAATCAGACAAACGTTCGACAGCCAATCGCACCTGTGGCCTGCGTCGATGACAGTTGAGCTGCAGCAAAAATCGCATTAAAACTAACGTATGGTCCGATTCGACGTACGTGGTCCAGGATGATCTACAGTTCTGGACAGAACCGCGCCAACGATAGCTAACTGCGATATGGTCAATCTGACTCAAAGTACCTGCCGAGCTAGAGCGCCATGTCTCAGTGCGACGCGAACTGTGTCGGAAATTCGTACTAGATAGGAATAAATGATTATCAGCGCAGAATTGGAGAAGTCTTTCTCCGCCGTCTGTTCGTTGTGCAGGCAAGGCGCATCGCCCACCTAAACAGGACTCCGATGCACTCAGTTTGCCAACTTGTGCATTAAAGTCACCTGCCACCACTACAGTGTCAGAGACTTTGCTCTCCCGAACAAGGGTGACGGGTTCGTCATAAAACTCGTCTTTCACCATGTCAGTGCTGCCGTCTGTTGGAGCGTATGCCGAGATAACAAATAAACTACGCTTAACATTACTATCCTTTCGGACGCCGACGGATCCCTGCAGTCTCATGGCACACAAGCGACTGTTGACTGGGCTCCAGTCTAGAAGGGCTGCTTCAGCCTTCTCACTCAAGACTATCCCTACACCGCGTTGACCCACAGCTTGAGCTGCTTCGTCTCCTGAAGTGCGAAGGAAGTATCTTGACGAACCATTAGGCGCAGTTAGTTGAATTACTCTACTCCACTCGAATCGTGAATTCGTGTTTCACTCACACAGCAGACATCAATCGAAAGTGAGTCCACTGTCAGAGCCAAACACGCCTGTTGGCTTGCCTGCATTAAAGTGCGCACATTGAAGGAACCGAGATTCAGAGGCTGACGAGGCTTGAGAAAATGTGAGCTAACAAACTGAATACCACCTACTACACTACTTGGCAATAAACCGTTGCGAGTATCGGGTATGTTATCAATGGAGATACTATGGGTAGGCAGATGGAGCAAAGGGATTTGGCTGGAGAAAGAAGAGACAGGTTGAATAAAAGAGAGGGAACTCTGAGCCGTAGCATACTAATCACTTCCCGCCCCACCTGCGCTCGATGCAATGGACAGCGCGGTCCTGATGATCCGGTGCGACGACCGGTGCAGTATGGAATTATTTGTAGGCCTGTAACTCATGGGGATCGATGGACGGGTGTTGCTAGGGCGTCCAGCCGCTAAGCCGAAGAACGATTAGGGTTCTCAGCTAAAGCCTCTGGTTCTGACAAGAACCTGACCGCAAGGCAGCGGCGAATAGCTGAGTGGGCGCCCATCTACTTGGATCAACTAGTTTTCCACTCATTCATACCACTGAGCTGCAAACTCATATCAACCCCTTACTTGGAGGACCAGGAGACTACTTCGTCAGGCCTCTACCCATTGACCTTCAAGGCATGGTTGGATCTACGGCTTGAGATAAGCCATCCTGTATAGCTCGTTGGATCATGGAGGCACGCAAGCCGTCACACCACGTCAAGGTGTAGTCTCGTTTTTGACAAGCGAGAAATCAGCTGTCCATGAGTATTGATTATTATCTCACTTTTTAGCCTATGCCAAGGACGACCTGAAACAGGGGCGCATCGAGTTAACTGATTATCTATGTGATAGAAACCGGGTAATTGGCAAAATTTCGGTCAATGCTTATATTTGCCATCCTGCTTCAGTAACACCGTTGACTGTTGCAGTCAGTGCGTGCAAACCAAACTGAAGAATGAAATAAGACCATTCCAGAGAATAGCTGGTTGCGTAATACGCGGGCGTGAAGACGGCGGAATAGCTGTGACCGCAACGTCATCGTTGCAAAAATCACCATCCGTGTTAGTGATTCCCGGTATGCTTTGTTCCACAACTGCCTTCAAACTCGACAACCGAAGGCTTCCTCCATTCGTACCGCCGTTTTCTTGCATCCATGTGCTTTTATGTACATTTGATGACCTGATAATGCAATCAAACAAAAAGTAGATTCATCTAGGACTGGTGTTTTGACGGCAGTTACGAGCCTATTTTGTAATCTATATCCTTAGGAAGATATAATTGGTTGAATTTTTCAGTGTTATTGTAATTGCAACTTTTCAATTATCAATTTTCGATCAGTTCTCTAGATTGTTCAATATAAATGTAACATACTCCCGAACGGTTAACGTCAATAGTAGGTTCGATTTTCCGTTTAAAACATTGATTTTTGTCCGCTTTCCATGACCTGTAAATCACATTCGTTCAACTCGTGTGAAGGTCATGCAAGGCGACTAGTGGAATAATTAAGCATGACCATAACGAAGTTCAAGGTGTGCGGTTATAATGACGTGAGAGGTAATCGGTCAAACCGAATCTGGTCTAATCAAGTACTGTTTCAGCGTGGATTGTGTGAGAACAATCAGTAGTGGGCTGACGTGCACGGACCGTACTGGGTATACGGTCACCTGCCGTCAACATCGCTCGGTCGATAGATAGGCAGATATTTCGATAGGTAGGCAATAGCAGTTCATCTACAGATTGGACTATGGTGAGGAGTGGTAAATGGGCAGACGAATACCAGAAATAATTTAGGCACAGTGAACTAAGCGATCACACAGTCATTGACCAAGCGAGTTTTTTGCTCGATCATTTTTAACAAAAAAACGTTTTGGATTTCACATTGCATTTTTACGGGGGATTGTAGGGAAAAATAAAATATTATGCGGAATGGAACCTAAAATTTACGAATCACTGTCCTCGAATTCCTCATTTTTTGTTATGGTTCTGGGACGTGGTGCCTAAGCAGCAGGCCGATCGTAAACATATTTTCAATAATAATCAACACAACGTGTTGTGTTAATAAATAATCAATATATTGTTCATAGAATAAAAGACATTTTGGGCGTTTACTTCAAACGAACACGACAGGTTTCGTGTTTGACGTCATTCGCTTTTTTCCTGCCTTCTTGAGTGTTCAGATTGTAAACACTCGTCGTCTTTCTGATTATTTTTGTCTCCTGTAATCCCATATTCCTGTTTGGAACACGTTTGCAGATTCTATCGATTATTAAATGTGCGATGCTGAAACCAACAGGGCTTTGGACTATATTGCCAGTCTGGTGCAGGCATGAAGTTCAATTTTTCATCGTAAAGTGTTTTCCCATTACTTCTGATTTAGCAAGGTAGTAGGAATATGATACGAATCGGTCCGGACAAGATCGTATCTTTACTCATCAGCACGCGGCCTAGGTCAGGCACCATACAATTCTAGTCTGGTAGAAATGACGCATAAGAAACGTTGAATAGCCCTGCAGACGCGCGTGACAATGTTACGTACGGTACAAACCTCAGGGCTAACCAATCAAAGACCTAGATACAGTGCAATGTAGTAGAATTCAGAAACACAACTCAAACGATCTATTTCGTTCCCGCTATTGTTTCGGAAACATGCAAAAGATATTTCGGAATTAGGCAAAAATCATGGGTCCGTTCCGTTAGATTTAGGAAGCGATATACTCGCCAGTTATCAGCTGATGCATAGAAGCCAATGCATCTTACAGTAGATACGTGCAGATGGGCCCATATAAGTCGGGTCACACTTCAGACCCTCATCAACAAGACCACATTGAGTCAATTGGGTGAGAGTTCCGAACAATTCGGACAATCCTGAAGTAACATGGGAATCAGTGTATTCAGTTGAACATTCATTGATTCTAAGGGCCAGAGTTCATGGGTCAAAACCAATACCTGCACTACTCAGTGCTCACAGAACGTGAATGGGCGGTTCGATATACTATCAGACCTAGCAAAAAACACTAACGGAAAACATCCGGCGGGATCGAGGTTAGAAGATCGAAACGATCTTGAGTGTTCAGTTTTCCTGTCAATTACAGCGTGCAAGTTATCAAATAAGGTGGCATTTCGAAAGACCGCCATCAAGTTGGTGGGTCATTTTGTCGAGAATTTTCACTGCAAACTTCTAGCATTTCATCACTGACACGTAACTGTGCTGTCCATTGAGCTATCATGCTGCAGCGATTAGGCAAATGGGTGATGCACACGTTTATTGAACAGTGCAACAATTTACCTTCCATGGCCACGGTCAGCCATGTGCATTATTCTTGTCGGGGCCACTCTCGCGTAAGAATCCCACTCTGACTAGCTGTGCATTCCCGGTCCATTTTGGGTGTATGCGGGATGTTCTGGCACATTTTGTTTTCAATGCCTCTTCGCCTGTGCTGGTCCGAGTGTTCCGAATGATTACCAGAACTGTTGCGTTCTGCTAGAGGAGTCGTACTGTCTTATCCCAGTCGGGCTAAACCGCACTTGTTTGACAATACCGCAGCCTTGAGCTGTCGCAAGAAGCTTTTTATGTTGTCATTCTTGCTTTTTTTGGCAGCTGCTTCTGATTGGCTTGCACCACAAAGCTTTTCACCCCCATTATCTGCTTTGGTCATCGACGTCAGCTGCGAGATGCAAACTGGTGCACAACCTAGTTCTCACCCCGAGCGGCTTTGACGCATGTTGTTCCGACCTTGTTAGTTGTCGACGATGTTGTTAATCTTCATAAATATTTAAGTCCACCTTGTCCGATTATTGCTAACCGTAATTTTTCTGTTTTTTTTCGTAACAACTATGCTTCGACACGTGATCCTTTTTCGTTCGTTTGTTCTCAGCTGACTTGTTTTGTCTATGGACCATTCAGTTACATTCAGTCAGCATCATATTATTTCGCGTTTGGTTTAAGAACTCCCCGCGTTAGTGATAGCTAACCAAGATAAATTGAGAATTTTCAATTTAATTTGAATATGTTTGTCTTGCTTTAGCTACTAACTGGCATTACTACCGCTTGATCAACGACCCCTTGTTTTTGGGCGCGACAGCATGCACAAATAAGCTGTGAAATTGGACGTCATGCCTCATGTCGCACTCAAAAACTTAGAAACGTTGACCATTCATCAATGATGTCAGTTGGTCAATGGTTTTGTATCCACGTTGGCGAGCCAACGACCGCGTTTGGTTCTCAAACTAACATGATGTTCCTCCAAACTCATCGGATAGATTCCCAACCAATTGTGAAATTTTCTGAAACAAATTGTCCTAGCGATCGAGACGCGAGTGTCGTTGTGTTTAGCCGTTTAAAGTACTTCTTACCCTCTCACACGACCTGGATTGACCGGTGGTGAACATCAGTAAAGCCTCTGTCACGCCAAAAAAGGTCGGAGGTTCGAATCTCAGACCCACCGTTCACTTTGGTGGTGAAGGTCATATCCCTTCATCTCTGTCTGTGGACATTATATGATTCTGTGCCACTCAAAGTTTTAGTTAAGCTGCCCGTTCCCCCTCCCCTTATGGTTGGTCCTAGCGACAGTGGGGCGTGGGCTTTCCATTACACTCATACTTCAAACATGTAATAAAAATGTTAGACTGGCTATGATCCAAAAATGATCGGGGATGATTTTCTTACCTCCGGACCATTTATTGCAAGACGTTGCAGTCGGTTTGTTTCTTTCCATTAACAGTATTTCGTTTCGAATGTTTTATCGTTAACTGGGATAACATCGCCAGACACTTTCCCACAATCAGCGACCGTCGTTTTGTAGTTCTGATTGTATTTATACGAAAAAATCTACTCAACAGCAGCACCCAGATCGATGAAGGATGGTTTTCGGGTTTAGAACGTGGTCTTCAAGTGATTGATGTCCCAACAAATTTGCGAACTTAAGCTGATTTAAAATTTTCAATTGAATTGTTTTTATTATACAAAACCTGCACAAAAATGCCCCGTTTCTCACACGATCAGGCTGGTCGGTGTTGTGGTGTACAGCATTTTTCAGTGTAAATTATAATTTTATTGATTCGGCTGTTTGAAACATGTGACGCGCAAACTCAATACGCTCTTTGCAATAGGTCAGGTGATTGGAATATCGATTTTGATTTCAAACTATTTTCGATTGTCGTACCTATCTCCCACCCGTACGAGCAGCACCTGAGTCTCCCATATCAAGTGGCATATGCTGGGCCATTCCAGTATTTATGTCTCTTAAGTTAGCAACGGGTGCTTCAAATACATTCGACCAAACAGTATCAGATTTTTCACGGGAATTATCGTAGTATGCTCTAAAGTTTTACAAAGTATGGATAAAAGTAAACGTGGGAATTGAGTACTGATTAAGGCACCACTTTGACCAGTACCATGACGAAAAAGTCTGAACTTAGAATACCAATGAACTGAGAGCAAATCCCTCCTGCCATTAGATTTGAGTTGGATTTTCGTCAAAGCTCGTGCAACTAACAATCTGATACGCTAAGGTCTGGGAGGCTATCTCACAGAACCGCTCAATCAATAGTGGAGTGAACGAAAGATAATGATAGATCAATAAGAAAGTTTAAAATGTTGAAGGACTAAATAGGATAGGGAAAATGTTAGATAAGAAACTTTTATTCGAACGAACTATCGGACAATAGTGGTGACTGTGGTCCAATCAGTGAACTACAGAATATCAGAGTGAATTCTACAGGGTTTTGCGTGAATGATGTCATATTTAGTTTATCCCAGCCAACAGAAAGACGTGACGAAACCTCGAAAATGGTCTGCTACTCACAGCTCATCTCACGGTTGTTTTCGTATATTGAATTGTAGTTTATCTACTTAACGTTTGTAATTGCTCGTGTTTTCAAGGCTTTTGCATTCCGTTAATGAATCAACTACAGTCTTACTTTTAGTACCCATTTGGTTCAGACATGTAATCTACTTTTTTACCAGCTTCTAACTTCCTCTTTCTATGTTCCACGCGTCGAACCTCAGTTTCTTTTCACTCCCCTAATCGAAAGCTTTGTATCCTCGTGTATTCCACCCCCGCTGGTCGTGTACCTTCTAGCATGTTTGCAGGCTATTAAAGAGAAGTTTAAAACCGATCTCTGCATCAGATGATCTTTGGTAATCTTACAGTGATATACTCTGACGGTAATTTGATCACTTCATCACAATAAAAATATGTGTGATCTTCCGAGAAAGGTACTCATACCTGACTCATCCACTTCAAGATAATCTAGTGACATGTTTTTCCATCCATTCTACGTGTGGACGTTTTCACCGCATCCTGCTATCCGTACTCGTGCACATAGCTATTCGGCAGTTTGCTACCTACAGAACGGCTTTTTGCACGAATCGGAAACTACAATGTGCCAAATTATGGAATATTTGTACTTTAGAAAGTTATCGCGAACCATTGATCTAAGAATTGATTGCTCCGTTTTCACTTTTGGAAAGTGTACTTGGTAATATGTACGCTGAGCGCTAACCCAAAGGCCTACAGTGCGTTTACACGATCAGAAGTGATTACACTTTTGCATCATGATGGCACCGTGATGAGCTTACGTGCAGTTCACTTGATACAATCCGATACAGCTTCACGCTGGCCTGCGTAGACAGGAAACCACTGAGAACCGCGGCGGCAAGCGGCCTTGAAATCCAATCATTCCGCGAAGGCGATTGGACGGAACATATTCAACTACTTTGAATATTTCCTACTTTTATGTAAATTCATGAGCTGTTCCTGTTCATCTGTGGTCTTCTTGTTGACTTCATTCGCGTAGATTGGATCGAACCCAAGCCCGTACTTACTGGCATTTCGTATCCGCTGTTACCGTAACTGACCGATTTTCGTCTGCTAATTACAAGTCTAAACACTACAGTTGGCGTCGTGCCATGAAGCTGTCTGGTATTGAACAACTGGATCTGCATGCTGCTTCCAGTGAAATAAAAACTGGACTGAACGGTTCAAATTTTTTTACAGTACCCGTAGAGGCGTGAAGAAAGCGAATCAAACGGTGTTTCTCCTCAACTCGAGTGGCCGTTCTTTATATTTCCTCATGGAGAATTCGGCATTTCCGAGGTCTCCGTCACTGGTACCACTCGATGAACCGAGGCCTTTATTAATCAGTCACTTGGTTCCAGTGAATATCTCAGCTACGGAGCGTGCGAAGTTTTACTCTTTGGTACGACGCCCCAACTTGAAATTTCGTGAATTCGTTCTAACGCTACGGGCACAGGCGTCCAAATGCAACTTCGGAGACCAACTGGAGGTTCACCTACGTGATCAATAGTTTGACGGTTCCAACCATTCCGACATTCAGAAGAAATTACTGCTCAAGCAACATCTAACGTTTGCCGAAGATCGAGCGATTTATGAATAATCGGACGATGTCTTCGAGGCCACTTCCGAGCAATCTGCTATTCATTTTCCAAGGACACTCCCTTCTGTCCGTAATCCACATGGGCGAAACCAGAAGCCAGAAGCCGATAACAAATCTAGAACAAGATACCAAGCCGGTGAATCGCTGCTCCTCGTGTGGTGAATTACATTCGCCCTCCACATGCCGCTTTCGAAATGCTGTACGCGATTCATGCGGAAAGGCTGGTCATATTCGGAAGGTGTGCCGACAGTCCAAGCACGATGTGTGAAGTACAAATGGTTAAGCTGAGAAAGAATTCAGTCATATGCTAACACTGAAGCTATCAACCGGCTCTGATTAATTTCTTTACCTCACTATTGGGTTCGAGTGTAGGTTGAGATATCGGTTCACTGTAGATACGGGAAGTTGAGAATCGATTGTTCGCCAGAAAATCCTTGACGTGATCCGGTAAAGTTTTCCTATCAAGCTTACTGCTGTGCGCACCCACGGTGACACTCGTTACCGTCGCACTGGTCTTAGTGAATCCATCATTCCAGTACAATTGCAACGTGAATGCATCTCCATCCGTTTCCTGGTCTCCGATGACAGTCCTCCATCTTAGGACTGACCGCCCCGCGTACGTTGGATCACTCCGTTTCAATTCAGGCGAGATCGAGTTCTACCTTAGACCAGTGAACAATCCAAAGATTGCTCCCACACTGTTGCAGTAGCGAAGGTGACACGACGATGCTAAAAGCTGGTGACAATCCGGCGTTTATGAAGCATAAGTGTTATCGTATCGTCGTTCAGCGTTAAACAGCAGGACAGGCCTCACTGATCACTGCCGTTACAAGTTTCTCTAAAAAGAAGAAATATCCATGGCGAACAGAGAGTGGACCTTCACAGGTGGGAAAAGATAACATGCTGTTGCAACCAACACACGGAACACAGTCTAATTAAACAAACACATTTTGATCATTCTGATTCGAAAGAAAATGACAACACGATCGCCACTGTTCACGGTTCACTGCCATATCCTTAAGTGTCTGCAGTCAGCTAGTTGACGGGCCTTACAGACCTCAACCACGAAGACGTGAAACACCTGCTGTATCTACCTTCGATGCACATTTTCTCATCCCACGTTGCCACGTCATCTGTTGGCCTCCACATGGCTTCTTCCACTCGGTGGGAGGAATGAAAAATAGGGCACGATATGGTAGACGAATGTTCGTCATACGCAACACGTAACTCAACCAGCGTAATTTCCTAGTTTCATACGCTGAAACAAGGTGTTCTGAGAGCCGGCACCTAGTAATAGATTCCTGACCTCCACATTACTCACACGGTCACGCCATCTAATCCCAACCACACTACGTCGAAAACGTCCAACCGACGAACATCTCACACAAGCATATTCCATGTCTCGCAACCGTACAACAGAACTGAGCGCACTGCTGCCATATGGCCAACGGGAAGGAAGGTTTTTTGAAGGCCATAAAGAATATGGACCAGGAGGACGTTGTTTTCCATGTCAGCCTGCCAATTTGGGCCACTCTGACTGTGGTGGGAAAGAAAGGTGATGGGCAGACACCTCGTCTTTGCGGTGACTGCCGCCTGACCGTCAGTCGTCGGTTGCGCGGATATCCTACTACTATTACTACCATAAGGAAGCTCAAAGATTTCATGAAATATATATTCCGCAACCGTTAATTCTAGAAAATCCACCCGACGAATGCATACTTGGAAATTCCACTATCAACATAATCTAAGTCCTCGACTGCAACTGCTACTCCGTGGGGTTTATTCCAGTTCAACGTTTTCCCCTTTGGCTTCCACGTGTCATCTGGCATGCTCTAAACCGCCATAGACACGGGGATTCAAGGGTTGGATGGAGTGCAGGCCTATCAAGATGATGGTGGCATTTGCTTCGGTGCCACCAGAGAAGAACATGGTTCAAGATTGGAATCCATGCTCAATCGCCTGATCAAGCGGAGCGTCTCCATCAGAACTACCAAATGCAAGCTCTATGTCTCTGAAATGGAATTCCCCGGATTCGAAATCATCACGATCGTTTACCGGCCGGATCCCGATCGCTTGAGACCACTGGTGAGCGTGGGGCTGCCGATAGATCAGTTCCACCTGCATTCCATTCTGGGATGTTTGAAGTACTACCATCGATTCATCCCCAATTTTGTGGCAAGAACACAACCCCTGCAGCGCTTTTGGCAGCAGATTTCCACTCTGGTCCTAGATCTAGCGTTCATCAAAGACACTGGATCTCACGAAGGTCGCTGGGTCTAATTGAGCAAAAATGGCAGCTGCCTAACTGCAAGGAGGTGAATAAGATGCGTTAACCGTTTGACAGCAAGCCTTAAGAATGACTGTGAAAAGTGGTGGGTTAAGGTCGCTGAAGCGATGGAGGAAGCGGCCGCTTCAGGTAACAGTTAAAGTCTGTTTAAGCTTATACGCGACAGCGGTGGGCGGCGAACTTCGGTTAATGAAGTCGTGTGCGATATGAATGTAGCGATCCTCCATCGTAGACCACAGAGTCGTGACTGTTTGGGTCAGCACTTCAGGGATCAGTTTAGCTTGGCACACGCTAATGTATGTGAGCCGACGTCTGCAGCTGCGAATCCTTAAGAGTTGCCACTTGATCTCCCAACAGAATTGGAAGTGCAGTCGAATATTCTACTTCTGAATAAGGGAAAAGCGGCTGATCCTGAGCAACTTCCTCCTGTTCTTTTCAATCTAAGTTGAGAAGCTTTGATGACATCAATTGCCTCCTTGCTTCATGATATTTGGAACAAGGAACGCATTCCGTTATCGTGGGATGAGTCACTGATTGTACTCATCGAGGTCGGTTGCTCGATTCGGTATGTGGTTTGTGCCTTCAGAGTGTACGGTTGCGAGACATGGAATATGCTTGTGTGAGATGTTCGTCGGTTGGACGTTTTCGACGTAGTGTGGTTGGGATTAGATGGCGTGACCGTGTGAGTAATGTGGAGGTCAGGAATCTATTACTAGGTGCCGGCTCTCAGAACACCTTGTTTCAGCGTATGAAACTAGGAAATTAAGCTGGTTGGGTTACGTGTTGCGTATGACGAACATTCGTCATTCCTCCCACCGAGTGGAAGAAGCCATGTGGAGGCCAACAGATGACGTGGCAACGTGGGATGAGAAAATGTGCATCGAAGGTAGATACAGCAGGTGTTTCACGTCTTCGTGGTTGAGGTCTGTAAGGCCCGTCAACTAGCTGACTGCAGACACTTAAGGATATGGCAGTGAACCGTGAACAGTGGCGATCGTGTTGTCATTTTCTTTCGAATCAGAATGATCAAAATGTGTTTGTTTAATTAGACTGTGTTCCGTGTGTTGGTTGCAACAGCATGTTATCTTTTCCCCCTGTGAAGGTCCACTCTCTGTTGCGTTTGGATATTTTTATAGAAAAATTTAAATTTGGTGAAAGGCCTGATCAGTGAGGCTTGTCTTGCTGTTTAATGCTTTACGATTATGATGATGATGAATTTAATGAACGAAAGTTGATGCTTAGAAAGATAAGTTTACCTGTGGATTTAAAAGTTTAAGGCCACTTAGCTTCAGTTCGCGGATTCACTCAAGAGTTGTGCACAATTTTGAAGACGCCGGTTCTGAACTACCATTTGTTTTCGTAGATCTCTCCACAACGGTCGTGCTTCTGATCCGTACAGCAAGACCGATCTTAGTGCAGTAATGTAAATTTGACGTTTGCTGGATAAATCGGGTTTCACGTGGACACACTGATGCCGCAACGGACAAACGACAATCCAACTTTTTATATAGGCGACTAGACATAATCTGATAAATGCTCATCAGATGAGATGTAGCGGCTCAAATAACAAAACTTATCAACTTCGAGGAATAACGTTTTCGTAACCTGGCAAACAATTTATGTCGGTGAGCCGCGTAATCACTTAACTAATCCGTCTTCTCGACCACAGTTAGACTGATTATCGTCCTAGAGGCGCATCCACTGTCCACGTCCTTAGGGTCATGTACTTCGTTTTTTGGACATTGTTCTCGCTGTCTCAATGATTTTCAAAGTTTGTATTAGTCCTAGTTGAGGTGGCCAAGTGGATATAGTCACGGCGTTTGGACGCGAAGGTCGCGGGTTTGTCTCCTCTCACCGTCGGTCATCTTCCCCACTTGGCATCCCTCTGTTGGCCGCGGCCCCCCTCCTGAAAAACGATGTACACTGTTATTTCATTAATAAAGGAAGTAAAAGACAAAAGATAAAATGGTTGTTGCTTTTCATGAGGTTCCTGATCGTTGCGATCCCAACGGCAAGCTCAGCGATCAGAACCTCACGAAAATTGTTGACACTGTGTTGGTTCGGTTGCCCTGGCTCGTCCTTCAGACCGTGGTTGTCTATTTGAGACGTCTTGTTTTCCATTCATGGTTTTTCTGTGGCGGTCGTGCTTGGCAATAACACTGACTTTCGCGAGTCTCTTAGGAGGTGATCTCTGCTCTTTCTTGGACTCTGATGTTGATTCTATTGGGAAGAACCGTTTCATAAACTATCCCAGGTGTTGTGGTGGCAGTTCCCGCTAGAGGAACTCACCTGGGCACTAACCAAAAGACGAACGAGAACGTAAAGACAATGGTAGTTCATGCATGTGACTGTTGTTTGTTGATTGAATCGAGTTTGGTTCATTTGAATTCCGTCCTGAACGGGTAGTCTCTCTTGCACAAGCAAACTGATTACCGTAGCAGAAGCCGTAACGCAGTGGATGCACAAGTCATCATCATTCAGAGCTCGGTCGAGCAAAATCTAACGGTTCTAATTATTAAGTTGCCTGACATTCTGCTCACGATCGGGTCATTTGGATTCTTACAACCACCATCCTTGTGTTGATTTGCCTTAGTCTTAGTGACTACCGTACAGTGTTGTCCATTAACGAGTAAAACTCTTCCAATAGGGATACTTAAGCATGCAGAATGAATGATTTAGTGTAAGTTCGTCACGAAATCAGTTGACCTTTGAGGTTCCTATTCCAGTCACTGCTTACCTGGGAGGACATCGAGTTAGTCAGTCAGTGAGCTTAGGTGTCACGTATCTCAATCACATAGACTTGTTTGAACTAATTTACTGATCCCTGGGTCACATGTTTCTCAATAGAGTTGCCAGCTACAGCCAAAGCTTGAGTCCATTATGACCTTTTTCGATAACATGTATACTCGTAACTGTCTTCCGGCTCGTTACCACGACTGGTCTGTGGTCACCTTATATGGTTCTAACCAAATCCAAGCTTCAGGGTCGTTATTACTGGTTCACCCCTCCTCTGCTCGTGCAGTGACAAATGGTGGTTATGAAGCCTACCTTTTCCACTACATTCATGACTGAAGTTTGTAATTAGAAACTAGTTCATTATTACTACCCCATTGCGATATCATTTATGAGATCAATTATTTTTGTTGAAGAGTGTCATCTATTTACACTCTGGCTTTTGACCAAGTATTCCTGGTTGTTAGTCTTTCCGATAGTCTCCGAAATGTCGTTCGTTTTGCATTGAATCAAACTATTTTCCGACTGATGGCACTCAATCTTTTATCTTACAGATTTACTGCGAGTAGTGTGGTCTTATCCGATCACCCATCCATCGATTGACTTTTGTATCCCCCTAAACAACAATCTTGGAGTCGATTACCCTCACTACACCTCAACTGCGTGCCCGTAATTTCGAACACACCGGAATACGCGGCCAATCTAATTGACTCTCCGTTGGATGGTATTAATCAATTATTATCTCTATACACTGAATTGTATGAATGGTCGTGAATCGGAGGCGAGTCTACTTTGATATTCACTCGATACTATACACGATGCTGGCAATTCCTGACATGCTGGAGAAGACGGGAGTACGATATCTCCATTATAATAAATCAAATGTGTGCATGAAACGAAGACCCATTTCTTCAGCGTTATCTCTGTCATAAAATAAGCTGGAATTGAAGATCATTTTATCACTCTTTTCATGCCTGTAATCGCCCATTGTCGTCATCACTAGGCCTGTTGCTCAGTGCAGCGTGTGATGTTTAGACCCGATGTGTCCTTCTGAGTCTTTTTTTAGTGAATTAGAAGCGAAGGTGATAACATGCCCTCTGCAACCTTACCCTAACACGAGTTCAAGCCCAATGACTAGGTTTTCTTACCAGAGCGCCGCCTTTCAACTAATGCAGCTTTCCTATTCATAAAACCAGAAGGTTTCGGCATTGCCTGGCCTCGCTTGTAGTCCCACTCATACTTGTGCTGACCTTGGCGTAGATACGAAATAAGGCGGTAACCAGCGGGATGGTCATGCAGGCCTAACATTGCTGGGATGACGTTATTTTTGATTCAGCTTCATTTTTTAGTTTGTACAATCACTAACCTTGCACCACCCTGCTCTGTCTGTGGTTGCTACCACACAGCACCATCTGCTCAAACAGAACAAAGAATAGTGAATAATGAAAGATCGACTGCAGAATAGCAGGTTGAAAGACTGTACAGAAGAAAGGTTTCGAATGCAAGAACGCCACTGACTGCGCTACTAAGCCATACCACCTAATGTCTCCAACCATCCTTTCGGGAGATTCCGTGGACTCCAATCTGGCACTCTAACTGCACCCATAAGAACCAGTCCATTAATTAATGCTTTCAAACTTTTTGCTCGACTGGCCACCTCAAGCCATCTTCCAACCATTACCTGTCTCGTTCTGTTGGTATACGAAAAACATGTCCCAACCACGTCAGTCTATCCTAATTTAACGTCTGTTCTAAATACTGAACAATAGGCTCTAGGCTCTGAGTAACTAAAAAATGTATCCCACCAGGTTCTTCTAATACTACGAAGACAACTGTGTCCAAACATTGAAGGTTTCGGCACATCTTCGGTTCTCATCGGCCATGTTTCGGAGAACAATGCGGCCTCACTGCTGCGTGCATACTCGACCTTTGATCGATAACCGTATGTCATGCCGACGTCAAAGATGCATCACATTAGCAAAAAACTAACGGGGCTTTCTGTAGCTTGAGGACAATTCATCGGATGTTCGACCGCCGATTGGATGGAGTGACCGGGTGAGTAATATTGAGGTTAGGAATCTGGTATTGGGTGCCACTTTTGAAAATAGCTTGTTTCAGCGTATGAAACTTAGTAGACTACGCTGGTTGGGTCACGTGTTGCGTATGACGAACACTCGTCTACCATATCGTGCCCTATTTTGTGTTCCTCCTAGGGAATGGAAGAAGCCATGTGGAGATCCAACAGATGACGTGGCGACGTGGGATGAGAAAATGTACAGCGAAGTTAGGTAAATTAGGTGTCTCACGCCTTCGTGGTTGGGGTCCGAAAGACTTGTCGACCTGCTGACTGGAGACACTTAGGGATATGGCAGTGAACCGTGAACAGTGGCGATCGTGTTGTCATTTTCTATCGAATCAGAATGATTGAAAACATGTGCGTTTGCACAGTTAGACTGTGTTCCGTGTGTTGGCTGCTGCAGCATCCTATCTTTTCCCGCTTGTGCGGGTCCACTCCCTGTTCCCGTTGGATATAGACGTGTAACTCTGGGGAACGGCAGCGGTCAGTGGGGCTTGTCTTGCTGTTTAACGCTGAACGATGATGATGATGATTCTGACCACCATGTGAGGTACAACTACCCAAGTAACTAAATCTATCCACCTCATCTAATTGTTCCCCTACATAAGCAAGGTTTGGATTTGAGCGAGTACAGTTCTGCAATTGCGTCTTACGCTTCGAAGATGGATAACGTATGCTAAACATACCTACACTTTGGTTCAAACGATCGAGAAATACTTCCAACTTTCTTGAATGTCCACTCAGTAACACAACTTTGAGTCAGAGAAGTTCTTGTGCGAGCACCTATCGATGGCACTATTCTCACATGAGGATGGCATTATCTCCATAACCTTTTTTCAATGACAAAGGTATAAAGGGGAGATAAAAGAGAACACTTCTGATGAACACTATTTCTCGTGGTGAATTCGAGTGAAACATCTCCATAGGAGGAGGCCTCGGTTATTCGCATACAGAGTTTGAATGCGCGAAATGAATTTCTCTGGCATACCCTTCAATGAGAAGCAGAGCCACAGAACCACACGATCGACTGAGTCGAACACCGCTTTCAAACCAAGAAAGACGGAAATCGTGAGTCTACGTAACATGTGCCTATATTCTAAGATTTGTCGTGGAATGAAGATTTAGTCAATACAAGCCCGACCGGGATGGAAACCGGCTTGATTCTCACCCATACATATCCCGTGAGTGCTAGATAATCGGCAGAGGAAAATGTCCGAGAGCATTTCGGATGCGACCCTAACTAAACTGATTCAGCTGTGGTTTTCACATGAGGATCTGTGACCTTTCTTAAAATTTGGCACAATCATCGATTCACAGCAGTCTTCAGGAATCTCTTCCCTTTCACAGGTTGATCCGAGGAGTTTTGGTAACTCCGATGTTAACACTTCGCCACCACCTCTGAACATGGATGGAGCGAGTCAGTGTGGTGCAAAACTGCCTTATATCTTTTAAGAAAACCCGTTTCCCTCGCCACCTTCATTTCGGTTGGGGACCGGTATTCACCTACACTGGTCCACTTACAACCGTAACTGGAAGGCCCATTGTAGCCATGGACCAACCAAACTGTTGGCCGGCGGTGGCCAAGCGGATAAGGTCGTGGCGTTTGGACGTGAAGGTCGCGGGTCCGAATCCTTCCATCGTCGGCCGACTTCCCCACCTGACAGCCCTCTGTTGTCCGCAACCCCCTACCTGTACAATTATGTAGGTTTTTGATTCATTAGTAAAGGAAGTAAAAGATAAGTCTTCTGCCCAACGTGCCAGTCAACGGTCCTGAGAGTGAATCAGCTTGCCGTCGGATTGTATAGTCAGCTCACTTACGCTCGGCTTTCGTGGACCAGTGTTCCTAATCGGTTGTAAAGATTGCAATTATTTTTGATAGTTGCAGCTATCTCCGTTTCCATTTTCGATCCCGTTAGTTGCCAAATTATACACTGCGATTGGAATGGCGCAGATCGATAAACAGGAATTGATTCTAGGTTTCCATGTCAGACGCTGATTGGTTTCCATTGACTGTAAATCTGCCGCGTGGAAGATTAGCCTAAACGCCATCTTATTATTAACTCCGCCTGGAACGCTCTTACTGACAAACATATTCTTATGGAACATATCAAATGGCTCATCATTTTTTCTCTACTCACTTCGTAAATCACTCATATATGACATTCTAAGTTGCCCTACAACTAATAAAGGAAGCAAAAACATTAAAGAATAAATTAAAATTAAAAGTGAAATAAGTAACGCATTCAATGTTGTTGATAGACAGGAATTTTGTTCGGTCATTTTTCTAATAGGAAACAATCTACGGAATACAAAAGTAAAACTCCTTCTGTCTCTATCTCCATTCAAGATGTCCCACGGGTACGGTTATGCCATTGTTTCTATTTTTCACACACTTCCATACCGTTTAGCGACAGCTCTTTTGTTAATCGGCTTTCCGCACTTCGATTTTAAAGCTATCTGTGCTCTTCAGTCGAACCTTTCTGATCTCGCTAGCTGATCATAAGCCCATGGTCTTTTCCTCAATCTCTAAGTGTACAGATGTTACTTTTCCTCTTTCGAAAGGTTCTAAGTGCACGGTCGTTGCTGAATTATTATTATTATTATTATTATTATTATTATTATTATTATTATTATTATTATTATTATTTTACAAAATTGATCGGAACTGGGTAAGAAAATGTGTCTTTCACAAATTATGCGTGCGCCTCATAGTTTGTAGACCAACGCCATGATAACCGATGCACCGATGTACTTTAAGCGTGGGTGATTACGTATCTAGAAAACGTTTCTATATGAAGATAACCGCGTACCGAGTACCTCGGAAATGTAATTCGTCGCAATCTTTGTTTGTTTGAACGTTTCCTTCTACGTTGATCAAAATCAGCAGACTGATTTAACACGGAATATTATCTGCCAAGGGATTTTAGGCAAATATTCAAAATGAGATCACTCATGTCGAAACGGACAATTATTTACAACCACAAATATCTTTAATGTATTCCACCACGGAAAAGTAAAACCGGAAAAACCCCTAGTATTCTAGGTAACGTGCTTATATTTCCTCTTCGTCTACGGGTAACAGTTGCAAAGTGATTCGTTGTTCCAAATCTTGTTCGTTTCCTATGTTGACTGATCAACACATTTGATGAACTCTTGCACACTTCCGGAGCTGATATGGTTCCTCATTTTTGTGCAAATTCATTTTTATTCTATGTGGCTAATACTATAGTTTTCTATGGAGGTATCGTTGATCATTCGACTGGTTGGGTGCATAAAGCAAGCGATTGAATTGATTTAATGACTACTGGTTCAATTCGCGACGATAAATAGATTTTTGCATTTACGTGGCCGTTTGTCGTAGGCTCATCCGTCGTGGAACAGCAGTTGCTTTGGAAGTTCACTGGATTGGTAAAATGTACGAGACACTATAAAGTACTGTCGAATTTTCAGGTTTCTTTTTTTGTTGCAATTTGGATTTGCTGTTACGTTCATATGGTGGGTTGATAGGTCGTTGGTAAATTGATGTGCGAATCGTGGATATATTGGTGCACAATCCCTAAGCCACAGTGTTTAGGTTTTGGGCTTCCAAAAACACCCTCTTCTGCCATTAAGACTGTTCCACCTTTTGCACGACTGCGTAATAGGTTGATGATCTTTCTACCACAGTCTTTTCTAGTTTGGGATTGTTTCGTCCATCTTTCCTAACAAAAATTGTAGCTTTTGAAAAATCTCGTTCGAGTTTCCGTGGCTAGGTGCTGCCGAATCCACTGATTAAAAGATTCGAGGCGCCAAAACCACACTGTTGTAGTGATGGGACTTTTATGTCCTCGAGGTTGCCTGGCTTATCTGAAAGCTTTTTAAACTAGAATTTCATTCGCACTATTTCTAGGAACTTCGTGATTAACTACTCGAGTTGCGACGAAAGAAATGAAAAGGTTGGTGAATGAACCGGGAATATAAAACGGTATGCTCCATTTTTGTCCAAAGTTTCTCGATTTGTACAAACTAAATGGTCATTTCGAAAGTGAAGCGTCCTAAAGGCAGTAGTTTGTGATCGTTCAAAAGCCAGAGGTGAACGGGAGCCACATCGTTGACAGCACAGATTGCTTGATCAATAAAATGTTCCATTGCTCTTCATCATGGACTGCAGTTCTATCCGGGGTTCGATGGATATGCAACGTACTTCGTTTATTTCATTCTTGATGCGGTGATAATGCCAATTACAAGCAATCGCCGGCTAAAAGAACGTTATGACCAGTTGTTAGTGGTTTAGTAAAATTGGGAAATGAATTTTCTAGCATTTTTGATCGACGGGATCACTAAGATGAGGCTTTTTAAGTTAGATCATCTTTGCCACGTAGGTTGAGGACCTATTCGCTGGAGAGTTGAAACATCAATTAGCTTCTGAAAATGCTGTCTTGATCGTTCGCGCTAACGCAAGCATCTTTTCGCCTGGCCCGATGCGGGTTTGTTTTTAATCGGCTGCAGTCAACGGGGCCATGAAATTCTTTCCGCTGACACTTGTACTAAGTGAATCTGTCTACTTGTGAGTCTCCCGCTATTGTCTAAATGAACAGTATCGATTGTCCCAGATCGCAGTGCCTTTTCATCTGGATTGCAACCACCTATCTGGTTGACGAGCGCAAATTCCATAAACTCTACGCCACGCTAGTTCCGTTTGTTTTTATCACAGGGAATGCTCTTATCATCAATCGAATGTTCCATTGACAATCGCGAAGAAAATCACACTATAAGACTTGGTGACAATATGCTTTGTTTTAATCCGGGTAATTATACCTCATCGCTGTTTAAAGGGCGTACAAAGAAAAGCTGATCCGATATATTGTCTCTACTTGTTCACCAGTCAGTAATTTCGTTGCAGGTCGATTGTAAGTTTACTTTTTGAAGACAGTTGGTTAGAGTATCTGTTGAATCAGCTGATCACAAACATTTCGGTCAATGATGTGCTGCTAACTGTTAAGGATTCACAGAGCTAGTTCCGTAAGAAATTGAATGCAACATCAAAACAGGCTAAGATTCTTTATAATACGCCAATGAACTGGCTCCGTCAAGTGGTCTTTGATGGTTGACGAAGAAAACGCCAATTTCTGTTGTCTCTTGTCTCATGGGTGATGATTTAAGAATGTCAGCGTCATCTTAGAATAAAGCTCATTGATATCCAACCTGTTAGATTCGCTGACATTGTTAAGTACAACTTCTAAAATATATGAAAGAAAATTTCCCCCTCGAAGTCTGAATTGTCAAATTCTGGTTTCTCTAAGCGTAATCTCACAAACAGCCATGTGGCTACCTACCAGGTCATTGTGATTTTCTCCGCGGCCCCCTTATAGGCACGAAGATGACTGCAGATTTATACCGGTCCAAATGAGGTGGACGGTCGGAGCTTTCATCGCTTCCACCGTGATGGTGGTGGTGGTCATAATGGTGATCATAACCTATACCATTTTTCGGATTGTTTCGGAATTGCTTTAGATCACGAAATAGACTCATTCTTTGCTGTCGGTAAACGTCTCTGCTATCACCCGGCTCATTACTATGCCTGATTGATTGAGTCCTTATGCGCTTCATCACTTTAATTCTCAGGGCCATTATTCCCGGTTTCCTACCCACGCTATTCATCAGGGCAGTTCACAGTCCAACTCGTTCTTGCTCGCTCTTCTGTCCACTCCACTCATCAGCATTGCAAAAAGAAGCTCATCGCCCTCAATAACCTTCGCAGAATGAACATTGCTTCTGTTCATCAGTTTCTCTAATCTTCTTCCTGGCCTATTCTCGATCGAAATTCCAATCTCATCATCATCGGACCCCACGCACATTCAGTTCCCCATTTTATCGGAAGCTAGTATCTGTGGATTTATTCACCAATCATTCATAACATCCAGACTAAAATTTCGACTTTTGCAACCACGAATTCCGGTGGACTTCACCGAGGCTCCGGTTTCCGTTCATGACTGTTAACGCTTTGCTGTTGTTTATCTTCCGTCCAACCGTGCCTCTATCATCCTCCGTTACTTATCGCTGAATATTGAGTAGTTGTTTTCTTCACAAGATCCATTTACCGTGTTACCGTCTTGGGAGATTTCAATACACACAATCGTGAATGGTTAATTCATCCATCTGACACTTCGGGTTTGGAACGCGTAACCGAACTCTTCACTGTGGCCAGTAACCTGTGTCAACTAGTTGACCTCCTCACACGTATCCCTAATAGAGCTGGCAACCGTGCTCGCACGATTGATCTTGTTCTCATTTATGTTTCTTACTTCTTTTCAGACATCCATTTTCCCTGCATTTGGCTCATCAGACCACAGTATGATTTTTAGCTCCATCCATCTTACTCGCCTCTATTCTCCACTTACCTCGAAACGCACAATTTGGCGCTTCAGTTCAACCAACTGAGACGGTTTTCGCGAATTCCTAACTTCCAATCCCTGGACTGATTTCTGTTGCGCTCTGGGCGTTTCCGTCTCTGTTTTTGACTTTGCCGACATTGTTATCCAAGGTATGAGCATTTCGTTCCACACCTAAAACCAAAAGAAACTCGTATTCCCCAAGTGTTTCAAACATGCTTGCGATTGTGCTGTGCATTTGAGAAGCTCAGCATTTCACCTTGAGCGTCTGTTCCTTACTCACACCTCCCAGCACCACTTCATGGAAGCTGGGAACAGGTGCTCCTTGTCTATATATAAAGAATCAAAGAACAGCTCGTCCGCTTCAAATCCAAGTACCCATTGTCGCCCGTTACCGGTAGCCAAAAATTATGGTTTTCTCAACAGCGGTCTCCCGCAATTTCTGCATTTCCAATTTCTCTCCCATCTGCACTGCCTCTGGGGTTCTCGTTTGTCAATCACATGAGAAAGCTGAAGTTTTTGCTTCATGCTTTCTGTACCTCACTTTCAACCCAATCCGTTCCTCTGTCGATGGAGTCATTCTCCATTGGTCTTTTTCTTACTGCACTCTTCGACAGGCAAACATCAGCATTCAAGCCTAACTGTTATGTTACCAGTGTATCTTTAGACTGCGATCTCGAGCAGACCTCCTCTTTGGATTCCAAAAATTAGGTTGCACTTAATGTTTCCCAAACGAGATTGCTTTCAGTTTCTTTGAAATATACTTCGTTCTTCCCAGGTTCTTCCTTTGGTTTAATTGAACTGCGTTTCACACACCCTGTTTCTGTTCTCGGTTTGTCTCTTAGTTCTTCATTATACTGGTCCGCTTTCAAACTGGAGCTTGCTTCTCGCATTGCTTGCAAAATTTGTTTTTTTTCTCTAAACTTCTTCGCACTCAAGCTCGCCTTTTCTGTCGTATAAAAACTCAATTCCGTGCCAAACTTGAATACTGGAGTCACTTTTGGGGTTGGGCATCCCCTGCTTTTCTTTCTCTTCTCATCCGGGCTCAACGAAAGCCGATCCAACTGATCGACGACCCTTCCTTAAGATCCGATCTACAATCGCTAGTTCATCGTCGGGCGATTGCTTCGCTATCCTTTTTCCACTTATGTTGTTTTTGCTCTTCGGAGTGTGCCTCGGAAGTTCCTCTTCCTATAAACTTTTCTCTCCCATCCAATACACAGATAGCTACTCAGTCTTATCAGATTTTTGTTACCAAATACTGGAGTTTTGTCTTTCCATCTTTTTTCCCAGACTATGGAACTATGAGACACCTCCCTATTTACAGTCTATCACTATCACACTTTTGAATGAGTGTTCCTCTACACTTCCGGTTTACAGTATCTTTTGACTATGGGGTTTGCTCCTTACACGTTATTTTACTATAAATGTGGATTAAAAAGATCGTGCTCTAAAGGAATCTTGTCGGCCCTCGGTATTGATATTTTCTCCAGCAATGTTTGTGAGGCTAACCAACCCAAGGCCAACGTTTTGTTTGAGACTTATGTAAGAAAGGTTTAGATTTATGACAGGACTTGTTTCTCCTTCACAAGATTTGGCAAGCAAGCGTCTGCTCGCAAATTATGGAGCACTGCACAGACACTTTACAGCAAGAAGGTGCGAATGTGTCCCAGTGTGGTTAATCGCTTTTTAAACCATAAGGAACAAGATCCCCATGAACCAACTGGATGGGAATTCCGAATTGCGTGAAAATCGGCATAATAATCTATTTGCTCGCTTCCTTAGTTATACGGAAATGTGTATTATTTCAGGAACGAGCCAGTAATTGGTTAGGAGTTGGCAAAAAGCGGTGTAAAATGCTTGTCGGTTGGTGGATTTGGGCTCGGGAAATCCATGGCCAAACTCCACACTAATGGCCGTTTGGGCTCCTTCGGTGCAGAACAACCCCATTATACGGCTTACCGCTCCGCTTTACCTACCGGAGTCTCTATACATACTTCATGATAATCATTTCTGCCGCATGCTCGGTGGTATATTTGAGGGGACGTGCTCTCTGGTTTCCAGAAACCACTACATCTCCGGGGCTAACTAACAAACACGACCGCTTGATATGGTGATGAGGTTCTGGTACATTAGATGTAATAATTGGGCAGCCGTCGCAGCGAGTTTTCAACTTTTTACCCTGAATCTGATAGACTTTGAGACCCCCTGATCGCCACTTTCTAGTCATTTTACAGTTATCACGGAGTAAATCAACCGTCTACTAACCTTGAACGCTTAGCAAACTCAGTTGTTGTATTTTGTTGAATGTATTCTAGTAGTGCATACACGAGGCCAGTGCTTCTTCGAACGAGGTTTCAACCGTTCCGACCTGCGATATGCAGAAGTGTAGGGTTAACGCATGAGGCGAAAATCAGTAGATGTGACCCAATGATGTCTAACACTTAAACGCTCGGAATCCAGATGGTAGTATATGGTCTACCCGTCTCAATAGCGTAGCAGGCAGGACCAGGGAATTGTTTGGAAATGTAGTTTTTCTGAGCCCTTATTCCTTCGCACCTTGTTTCTAACTTTCTTACTTGTTCCAGAGGCGAACGGAACTCCGCAGAAGATTGTAACACGGGACACGATGAACACGTGTGAATCATTAGTTTCGACTGAATATATTTTTGCAAAGGTGGTTTTTGTTTTTAGTCAACCTCATTTTTATCTACCCATTGCGGTGGATATAAGCAGCAATCATAATAATTTTATTGCTTTACCTACAGAATCTGCTGAGGATATCAGAAATGACTGGATCGGGGATCAGGAAATTTCGATCTCTGATCCCAGGATAGTGAACAACGAGTCAAAACCCAAATTGGAAGTCGTCCCTCTACCAAACGAAGTCTCGAAATCATCGAATAAAAACATGACCAAGCGACTTGCTTCCCTGACTCGATCACCCATATTTCAGCTTGATTTAGCGCCTGATCGAGAAGAGGGTTCGATGAATGTAGAAAATGAAGGGGATCCAGAAAAAAGCGCTCGCGGTTCGGAAATTAGCGTTTCCGCTGGACAGGACTCATTCAATGACAGATTGGACTATCTACTAGACGCGGCTCGTTGTATCCGTGCGGAGACGCAACTACAAGAGGCGGAAACTGTTGTAGACGCGCTGATTGCAAAATTCGCCGAGCCCTTAGATTTATACACCGCTTGGGAAAACCTTCATCGGTCCAGTCCAATCCCGATGACGTACAGTCAAAAGGGACTTAGTTCCTCCATGATGAAAGAAACCAAAAGTCCCACATTTTCCCCAATCTTGTCCCTGTTGATGGCCCAGTCTGAGGCGAATATTTTCCCTCAACTATGTCAGCCTAGTTCGACCGGAAAGAAGTTGTTGGAGTTATGCAGTCAGCTTGCCGGGGATATTCGCCGACTGAAACGCAAGGTCAGTTTCCGACCAAAGGTTCATTTGAATTCCGTTCACTTAGTCGTCATTAACCTCACACTTCACTACTCTCATAATCACTCGCTCAAAACAAAGCTAATTCAACCACGACCGACAATTAAACCAAGGTGAAAGGTTCAAGCAAAATTTGTGCAAAGAAATAATCCAGAAACAGTTGCATGACTGATCGCGCGGCTGTATCAACTATCTTAGTTGCAAAGTTGTTAAATCTTGACGCGTGTAGATGATGCTTCTTGCACGGTTAACTCAAGCAACGATATCAAAGAAGACCCAACCTCGCAATTAGGGTCTGATAAGTTTCTTTATTTTCACTATAATTTTCCGAAATTTCGTGACTTTCTTTAACTCCAACTTTCATGAGTTCTCTTCAAATTTCCCCTAAATCTGGAAATAGGTTTACCTCGTAGAAAAAAATCTTTTCTTAGGAATCTCTTATTATCACAGTGAGAAAATACTCTACGAAGTCATTCTGAGAGCTTGTGAATCCCTCGTTGTGATCTTTTCTATAATGCTTAAACCAGTGTGGAGCAGTGGAATGTAGCTGAGAAAAATCGCTCTTAACTCATCATATTGGTATAAATATTTACTATCCATCAAGATTTACAGTGAAATACCAGAGTTTCTCTGGAACACCGCGAAGTTCACGATAAAAGACAACCAATTCCAAACCTTCATAATTCCTCCGGCAACTAATCAACCCGAAGCGCTAAACGGAACGCTAATCCTTTCTCTCCGGCCAGGGTAGTCTTCGAGGCCTTCATCCGGAATTTCAGGAAGGTGTGTAAACTTGACCACTTCCTTACAACTTATATTGCCAACACAGAAACTTAAACATAGTACAAGCCGGATAAGTGTAACATCGAATTCTGAATATCAAGTGAGATGAAATGTTTGAATTATGCAGGTGCATGTGGGGGAGTTTCTGACTGAAGAATTCAGTTTGAGTTCGACAAATGGCTTGTGGAACGAAGAACATAAACTCAGCTCATAACGTCCCCAACACCCTCTCGGTGTTATCAAGGAAGCTGTCTTCCTGAAGGGTTCATATTGAACCAATGCGGAATAGAGAGAATAAACAAGGAGGCATGGTTTCGCAGTACCTCCGTGGGGCCAAGTTACGTGCTATTCGTGTGCGACTTCATGGTTGGGGACCATGTCAACCTGGAGATGCACGGGAAGTGTGTAATCCTGTACACGGTTTTTGACCATTCTGTAGGTTGACTTACTATTTCGAGATTTGTAAAGTATATTTGTTTAGTTATTGTTTACGTTCGAAGAACAACTAGTCCCCTATTTTGTTGTGGCTTTGATAGTGAACGCAGTGCCTTTACAAAAATATTGTGTTAGTAGTAGGAGATTAAATGCTTTTATGAAATAATTCACCACGTGATCGTCACTCAACTCGCCATTAAGAAACCAGAGAAGCAATGTACGCAACTTTTTCATCTTTATTAAGAATCATCAGTGGGGCATATCCACCGCGCCCGACCTGGGTGGGACGCGAACCCGAGACGCACGATTTTGAGTCGAAATCCTTAGCCATTACGCTACCTGGCCGGCTCTGTAGGCTCTGTAGGTCATGTCCAAAGCCTTCGTCGCGCTTAGGCTGCCTGCAGAGAAGTCCTCTATCAGTAGGGGTCGGTTGCTGTGCAGTAGCGGCCCGTGGCTGTACAAATAAATGACGGATATATGCAACATCATGTGGTGATGTTCAACAAACCGTTGAGAGTCTGCCCGGCAGTGTAATGGCTAAGGATTTCGACTCAAAATCGTTCGTCTCGGGTTCGCGTCCCAGTTCGGACGCAGTGGATATGCACTGCTGATGATTCCTAACAAGGATGAAACAGCTGTACACTGCTTCCATGGTTTATTAATGGTGAGTTGAACGGTGATATCACGTGGTGAGTTATTTCATGAAAAATGTTATCATTCTCTCCCCACATGCTTGACGCATGAACCTAGTGGGAGCGACATATCCACAGTCGGTGGGACGCGCTACACGCACGAAGGAGGTAGGGAGAGGCGACCTGAAACTTGGAATGGCGTAATCATAAAAGATCAAATCATCTGGACTACTCCACGCTATCGATTGTTCGTTCCTGTTCGGTTTGAGCATCCGGATAGTGTAATGCCCCCTGAGAAACTACGTGAGATATAAGTGCAAGAATAATTAGTTTTTCCTAATCAGTTTCCGCGGTTGGAACAGCACCATGACCACTTTTTACGAAGTGGTCATCGAAGACACGGCATATCAGGATCAGTGGAAAAACCTGAAACCTGAGTTACAGTCGCCAGGTCTGGGCGGTTTGTGAACGCCTTATTTCACTTTGTTGTCTCTCAAATCAGATTTTTTAATTGAAAGCTTGGAGTGAAGGCTCCTAAGGCATACTCTTGCTTCGGTTTGGATAATGAAATGAACTCAAAGAAAACATGGATCAGATAAATGATTGATGACGACGAGGAGTCTGGAAAGACTGGCATGCGGTGTACCCTTTTTTCCAATTTGGCACATATTTCCTTTTAACTACGTTTCCGAGGGCATCAGTTCTATATCCAGATATTCAGATATGGAAGTTTGACAGCGAGTCCAGGTTTGGATCGAAATGTCACAAGGAACGCTATAACCAAGTGTACGCTTTCTAACCTCTCTCTTCATATATATATTTATATACTTACAATACACCGGCTTAAAAACAAGCATGGCACCAACGCAACCACATGTAAGTGGGAGTTCGCAGACAGTACATAAATAAAGGAGAAAATAATAAATCACAGCACACCGATTGTTTTTTGTGTTTTCAGCGTGCGCACTTCGTGATTTTTCGGTTGTTTCCAGATTAATTTAAGAGGGCTGAATTGTACAGACAGGCCGCACTGCATTCACGCCACTGAACACGTTTATGAGCCATAACCGTCATTACCTCCAACCGACAACAATCCTCATCTCTTGGATCGAAACCAGGAAGACAAGAACTACCGATCGAGACGAAAAACGAAGCGAGCTTCTCCATAATGATACGCCAAGTCAGCCTGACTGCCGCATCACTTCTGCAGCTTCGCCCAACACGTGCAAAAAAGGCACGAAAAGGTAGACAATGGGTAGGCATATGCAGTACGTGTCCAAGCCACCGAAGGCGATGTAGACCGACTATCTCAGTGAGAGGACGAATGTTTGCACCCAACACACGAAGGCGCACCTTCGTCATTGCACACCCGATTTAACTAACAGACACGAGCAATGCATCGGAGACATCGGTGGTCGAGAATAGAGAGTCGTTGGGCCTCCTCAAAGCGGATAGGGCGGGTCTCGCAACCGCGAAGCAAAACACTGCGAACTATGGTATTGTACACCCTTCATCTGGAGGAAAAATCGGATGTGAAGGCCGCGCCACAAGTGCGGCCACAAGCTGCTCTGGTTTTCGCAATTCGAGATGTGGCCTCGTCCCCAACACTTCCCCCAGGCGTGATCAGACCTCCGAGGTACTTGAAGCTATTGACTACTTCTAACCGATCACCGCAAAGAGTGAGTCCAAACACAAGCTCCTATTGGTCTTGGAGAATTACCTTGCATTTTGAAGGTGCAAAGCACATGCTGTACCTAGAGACCTCAGTCATCTGGCAGTCTAACGCGCGTTGAATTGCCCGTCCATTGCAACTAGAGTGTGCTTCGAATTGTTCTATCCAGTGTACGGGATGTCGCTTCACAGATCGTTTCGCTCATACCTAATGCTTTTCTACCGGTTGTTCGGACTAACTGAAACAGTACTGGCAAGAAACAATCGATAATCTGAACACAAAGTCAACAACCGTTCCTCTTTTTCAGACCGACAGGAATTGAGACTAAACGGACCTCATAGATGCCCCTCACGCGAGGACATCCGACCTACTCGAGTATTCATCTCTCCTGCCAGAATCACGATGTCTCTTCGTCTTGCTGTGCGCAAGAGGTTGTGCCGTTTTTGTTAAAAAGTGTCCTTGACTGCATCTAGGCTCCAATCTATTGGCACGTACACTGAGACGACAAACCAGTTGTGTCCGTCAGAGGGACGATTATTTACTTTGCGCGAGTCTCTAAGTCTCTCTGCACATTGCCGGCTGTGGACTTGGGATCCAGCGGAGTAGTGCAGCCTCAGCCCTCTCACCGAGAGCCACACCAACGCCGGAAGCACCGGAAGTCGCAGCCTTAGGGTCCCCTGAAAGACGCAGATGAATGTCCACGGAAGGACTGGGGATGCGAATGTTAGTAGGATAACAGAGATGGAATCTTGAATGTGAGTATCTTGCATACAACACACATCCATGGCTAGAGTCTCCAGTGCACGGGTTGAAAACTCCTGTTGAATTACAGGCATTAGTGTTCACACATTGAATGTGGATAGTTTGAAGGGACATCGAGGGCGGGACAGCAACAGGATTTAATCCAGTGGCGCTACCACTAGCATGACTGACTACAGTTCCCGAAGAGTGTAAGGATGTAGGGTGGGAAAAGGAAGAATAACCAGAATTAGTAGAGGAACAAATAGTTGTTTACAGTGGAAGGTTTCCTTTGGAGTTGAGAGAACAACCAGGAACGTTCGTGATAAGACCAGTCACATTCAGGGTTGTATGCGTTGAGGGTTGTACTACTCGGTCGTCGAGTCCAGAACGGACCTTTTTATTTGAGAATGCAACTCTAGCCTTTTTGCAGCCAAGCGCATTCTTCAAGGGGGCAGAATTTTTTCCAGACGAGCCGGTGGCTAGTTGATCGTCTCATGCGGCTCTTCTGAAAAATCTCGCTGGGTCAGTGGAACACGACAATGAGCGGCGGTTTTATTTAGTTTCATTTAGTCGCCACATCACAGTACCACCAGGGGGCCCTAGTGATATTTTCGGGGGAGATCGCCTAGTGGTTGAAAATCCACTACGCCCTCGACACTGTTACTGCTTGTCCGCAGCCGCTTATTCGGTGGGTTTGCGCCTACCCTATTCTTGGCTAACCACCTGGATGGTGGCCTTTTCCTTATCCGCAACCCAAGGATGTGCCCAGTAGCATACAGGTCTGCGGTGACCTTGGGACATTGGCAAAAGGGCCATGTTGTGCAAACCAACTGAGCTTGTTAATGAATAAGATTGCAACTTAATGTGAATCGCAAGGTCTTTCTAACCACTTTCGTCGTGTTTGCATTTTCATCCAAGTTCTGTCTTTATGTTCAACTTCATTTACTGTCACAACCGAGGTCGCGTATATTTGCATGCTGACGGCACGATCCGGAACCGCCTTCAATTCCTCGGAATTGAAAACTAGTTTGCTGCATTTTATGGCGGTCGTTGCCACCCCAAATGTTTCAGGCTACACAACCTAGTTCCTAAGACAAACTTCGAATGCATCATAACCGGCGGTCATCATTCTGAAAACCATGTACGTTGCGGTTTTAACAATAAAAGAGACTCTGTAGGCTGTTTTAACCAAATCAGTGACAGTAGCATACCACTGATGGAATGAATTGATGATTTTTCACTATGGCATTTTGATCGCAGGACAACCAGGTATCAATTTTTTGTTTCTTTACAATGCAGGTTGAGTGAATAACTGTTCAGAGCATAAATTGCATACTACAGGGATACGTTACTGTTACGCACCTATTGGTTGAATTTCCAAATCTGAATATTGGGATAGTCATCCCAATTCACAAAATACTATTCCCCGTATATTTCACTACAAGATGAACCGCTAACAAAACGATGCGGAAGTGTTTGAAAACACTCGGAATCCTTTTAAATCTCACTTCTATCCCACTTTCAGTACATCGAACCCGAGCTTAGTTTTATGATTTTATGTGAAGGTTTACAGTCTTGATCATTGAGGTGGAAAATTAAAGGACTCTCCACTGCTAAAAACCCACAACGCCAGAACAGAGCTTTGCTGTCTGAGGAGATAATATGCTGTTATGGAGTCGAGGTTATAACTTTTGTATTGAGATAATGCGTTGCACATCGGTTGTCCGACGCAATCCGAACTGAGTTCGGTTCACATTCACTCGAAATATAACTTCTGTTTCGTTGTTTTCTTTCAGCTGCGCATTTTACACAAAGCCAGAGCCCGACGGTCATCTAATTCTGGATGTGGCCGTCCAAACACAACCAACCACAAACCACCAGTTTGTGGCACTAACACAGTCTCGTCGACTGAACGTCGCTCAGTGTACCTCCGTCGCCTTCAGGAAATTTGGCCCAGTGATGGCTCTACCTCAGATTCATGTGAACTCACACAACCGGTTTTGACCACCGCGGATCCCCCAGGGGTTTCTCCCTGTGTGTATACCAGTCCAATGGAGTGTCCCCTATCCTTGCTATCGTTTGTAAGTGAAAGCCTGAGCAACATTCATTCACAGTCCACCACCATAAAGGCATCCAATCCAGTCAAGGATGCAGAATCCACCCGGACGGAAGCTTCCCAAATGTCTTCCGAACAGCGGGCTTCGGAACGTCCGAACTTGCTGGTGTCCCCCACCAGTGAGCTTACGGTTCAGGTTCATTCTGCGGATCAGGAACAGCGCTCACCGACCGTAAGTTATTTCGCCCATCTAACCTTAGTCATAATCTGTTTCGATCCCATATGTGGGCTAGACAGAATGGCCTAAATCAGACTACTATTTCGATGATAGTTTAATTTTTCAGACATCTGACTAATTCAGAAAAGTGTAGAAAGAATCCCCTACATCCATCAAGGATAAATATACAATGCAATACTATAATCCCGCTTGCAATGATAAACATGAGTCTTAGCTAACTGATTACCATATGGGAAATACATCAGGACGACCGTGATTGACGTCTTTACTCAATTTTCGAAGAACCTGCATGGCCAGAAATTAATTTGACTCCTAAAATGGAGTTCCAGAAATTACAGGAATGCGTTAAAACTAATTTTCGACACGTTTCCTAGCATCTAAGCGGATCTTTAATAGATAGTGGCTGGCGCGGGGACGAATCAGCGCCTAAAGTACTGCCCATTTCTGGTTCTGCTACCAAAAGCTATCCTTATTAACGGTATGCACGAACTTAAGCGTTGTTTACTTTTTGGTGGCGTAGTGGAATTCCCCTAGACGAAAGCCACTGGTTAAAAATAAGACATTTCGCAGTAAATTGAAAGACTTGTTGTAGGTGATACATATGAAGGAAATCATTTCTTGTCTTTTAAAACAAAATCGGAAGCCGATGGGACTGCGAAAAGAAGAAGGGCGTCCCACAGTTTGGCAGTTCGGGGAAAGAATGAAAGCTGGAACAAAGAGCACCGTTATATGGGAACAAATATGTGTTAACGTTGGTTAACAATCTGCGTTCGAAATGAACGAGAAAACGCCGCTGGAGAATAAAAACCAGGTAGTGACGGTGGAAAGGGCGAATGAAACAACATCCCGGCTATCGGCTAGCAGGTGCAAATTGGAGGCTAGAGAGGGTTTATTTATTAGGCGGATGGCCCCTCGTTAAACCGGATCAAAAATAGAACGAGTGGCAGACGAAGTTATGCCCAACACCTGACTGCAGCCACGGCCCACGAGTTAGTCTCAACCCGCCGGTCGTGGTCCTTTAAGGCAGCACCGACCTTTGTGTGCTCGCTCTTCAGTCGACAACCGGATGCCACACCGGTGCCATGGATGCTTCTAATCGGTACATTTCAATTACTTATGCGTTAGTACTTCATATGGCACAAGATCATCTGACGATACAACTACTTAGGTGTCAATTTACCCATGCAATACCATTTAAACTTCGAGGCTACAAAAAGTATCCCAAACTCAGGTACACTGTCTTTGATACGGTCGAGAAATACTTCCAACTTTTCTAGACCTTTACTGAGAAGCACAACACCGTCCACATTTTCTAAGTCAAACAGTTCATTGTCTGAATAGATATCGATGCCATTATTATCACACGAGGATAGGGCTACTTCCGTAATGGTTTTTATTAGTTGGTTACGAACGTTGAAAAAGAGTAGGTCGGAAAAACACTTCTCTTGGTGAACTTGAGTAAGAGATTACTACCGTGAGCACAAACTCGACTTCGGCTGCCCGTGTGCATGCATTTGAATTGGGACTAATCGGAGTTGACGTCATCTCGACTAATGTGTTTTGAGGATACTGAATGGTCTTAGCAAAACTTCAGCTACTTGTTAATAACACCATCTTGGTGATCGAATGCGAAGGTTTTTGCCGCCAATATCTCAAAATTGTTGTCCAGGGATCCCCATATCAGGATTTTGGAGCAATTCAACTTGTAACTTCCGGGAGGTGGTGGTGGATTGACTTTGCCAACGACCGTTAAGGTCTGTAAATGGTTTTCAAGTCCATTCTGTGAGTCGACTCATCACTGCTGTTTCGTTGTGGTGGTTTCAGTTCCCTGATGTGATCACTATGTGTGGTGACGTTGTATTGACGAGTAAGCCGGAATCCACGCGGATCTGGTTGATTAAACGAACATGGATGACAATGCGCCTGCGCATCTTTCCCATGTCGTATACAAATTCCATGTTCATCGTGCGTACATGGGACGCTATCGCGGCCATTCCCACGTGTAGATAAAATTGTCCCTGAAAGGTGTCCGGATCGTTCACTAGTGAATGAACACTCGGAAAAAACACGTCATCCCATTCACAAACTTCATTCTTGCATCATATTTTGATTATGTCTGGTGGAGAGGGATGTTCTATCGACGAACGGTGCGATTTTTTATCTTCGTATCAATACCACTTATTGATATGACTTGGATTTTACGGGTCCGACGAATCTTCCGGGATTATGCTGACCATTTCAGGAGTCGAAGCAACTTTTATAAAGACGAGAATATGACCGTGATGAAAAAACCAATCAGTAAATCTAAAATTAGGTGAATTCAAAATATTTTCCGCAAGTAGTTTTGAGTTACTCCAAAGCACTCACTTCCCGGCCAAACATTCTTGTTAGTGATTTCCCCATGTGTATCAAAAAAAACATTCTTGTGTTTACTCGAGTAAATAATTAGCCATACGCATTCGTAGCGTTATGCTGTTGGACACATCTTTGCATTGTCCCTAATCAGCAGCCCTCGATCGTCTATTTCCTAATGGGAAGTAAATACGAATTAGTAAGAAACAAATTCAGCCAGAAATCCACAGCCCGTATAGAGTGAAAAAGGAACAGGTGACCATTTATGGTATGATCACTGATTGTTCAGTGTAATGGATGAGTACGATTGATTGAATATAGATAAGAAAGTGTCTATCGCTGGTTGGTTGGCAGGCTAATGTGGAAGGTAGACAGTGTATTATCCATCATTGGTAAATGTGAATTGGATTATGGACACATGCGTCGCGACTTCACTGCCGTGTAGAATATGCGAACCTGTCCTTAGTTGATTTCTACAAAGCAATTGTTCGTGGATTGCTCGAATGGTAACTGCCATTTTGTTGATGAAGCATTTTCACAAAGAATTTTGACTCCCTGACATGCAGATACCACTTGTTTTGTCCGAGCATCTTTGCCAAATCCACCACCCGAGCACTTGGGTTACTCGTTAAGAATGACCTCGCCGTACAATAGGTACGATCAAAACGACTGCACAATCCCGCCTCACATGAACCACCGAATTTTGATGTTCGTTACAATTAAGGGACTTCATATTCGCCAGTATTGACCAATGTTCCCACATCTAATTCAGTCATCAATGAAAGGTTTGAAACATGTATGACAGATTTATATATCAGGAGTTTTTGACTGTTTCTCTCTGCTTTTTTCCCAAAAAATCAGTTTTTTAAGTAGTATATTCAGCTGTCAGGAGGAAGTTTTCTCCTCTAGGTAGTTACTTTTTTCCCATTCTTCCGCATGAGTTTACCGACGCTGGGATGGGTCTTCTAGCATCTCACAGAACTTGTTACAATTCGAAGACGGACAGGGAACCATGATTCTAGGAATCGAAGGGGGTGGGGAATAATGGGTATAGCCTCAATGGGCAGAAATCGATAACGATCTGTACCCAAAAAGCGCCTACCTACAGTGATTTTTACTTTATTACATGCATCAAATATGAGCACATTAGAATGGGCGTGCACTCAATGGATGGAGAGTTGTGTGGGTCGACGGCCATGATCCTGGTACTTGGGTCATAATAAAGCATAAGGTTCCAGCGGTTTGGACGTAGCACCGACGTGGGCGACAATAAATTGCCGCCAGTACCCGGCTACTTTGGGGTCGGGATATCTTACCGTGTAGGTGACAGGCATTTCAGTAGATTTTCCAATGGAATTTCAACTCCACGGTAATGATCTATGCCTTTTATATCATCATCGTTAGGCAACAGTGAACACCCAACTAGTCCAACAAAATCTTGTCGGGCGATTTTTGCTTTTCTCACTAGATGACTCAGGTTTTTATTTCATTCCTGTAAACCAACCGGAATTTCAGAATAAACTAACTCACATGGAAACATCAGTTAAAGTTTGCTACTGGCTACGCCCTCTTACACTTTTTCTTCAACTCTTAGTGTTCTAACAGTAAATCGATTTGTTTATAAAATCCCCCTGGTTTTAAAACCACTTCGTTTATCGTATTTCTAACCGACTATATATATATATATATATGTATATATATATATATAAATATATATATATATGTTCATCAGCAGATTTAATGCTATTTTCGAATAGTTCATCATATAGCACCAACGCCCAGCTCAACAATAAAAAGTTATGGAAGCTGAGCTGATCTCTGTAGAAATCATCAGCAGTGCATATCCACTGCACCCGAACTAGGGTTCAACTATGGTGATTCAAATGTTTTAGCTCTCAACCCAACCGGGCAGGCTCTCACTTCATTCCGTCACTGTGAAGCTGGACCTTGACGTGGTGCGACAGTTTGCGTGCCTTCATGCTCCAACGAGATATTCAGGATGGGTCATTTCAAGCTAGACATTTAAGCTTAGCTGGAAGGTCAATGGGTAAATAGGTCTGAGGAAGTAGCCTCTTGGTCCCCCAAGTTGGGGATTGCTTTGATCTGATAACTCAGTCGAAAAAAGGATGCAAGAATAATTGGTGGACGCAGGTTGACTTCCACTCAACTGCTCCGCGCTCCGCAGCGGAGATGGTATTGTTAGAATCATAGGTTTCAATTGAGGGTCCTAATCACTTTTCTTATTAGTTTATGGACCCCTTGGTAGTACCCGTTAACAAACCTCCACGATTCCTACAAACAATAAATCCCACACCCTGTCGGTCGTTGTAAAGGATAGTCAGGACTGTGATGTCCATTGCTTCGAACAGTGCGTAGTGATGCACATGGTGCCGCTCAGAGTCCTCGTTTTGAGTTAACGCCCCAGCGACTTGCGGGTGAGTTCTGAGTTAAAGGCTCCGGTTAGGGTTTCCAAAGAAAACTCCTGCGATGTGGTCAGCTGCGAAATATTGATTGTCAAGCACCTTCATCAACTTTTCTGAGGGGAGTCATGCCAACCTTCGTTTTTCCAATTTCGTGATCACGTGTATGCCACGAAGAAATGCGGCTCGATAAAGTTGTCTGATCGCAGCATTAGTAGAAAGTCAGGAAGTACTTTGGACGCAATACTTAAGACAAAGTGTTCACTTCACTTAGTTGACCTCACTCAAAACTAGATAGTCACAATCTGCCCTAGAGAGAACCCTTGAAATTTAAAACCGATATATCCTACGTCTGCGAAACAATCATACAAGACCCCACTTCTATAATCCATGTTCGTAGCCCAGACACAACTCATTTCCTTGCCTTCGCTCACGGCGTGTCAAGTGATCCGATTTTACGCGCTCCCGATCAGGCTGGTGTTGGTATCTCTGAGCATGCGAGGCAATCAGCAGTCGTTTGTGTGCGGTTCTGCTGCATGCGCCAATGGCAATTGAATAAGGCGTTGTTGTTTGTTCGTCGCATCCCTGCATTCGGCCACTGACTGCAGTTTCCCTGAGTCGAATGATGAGTCCTACGTGGGAGTAATCTCGGTTACTCAGAAGTGTGCGTTCGACGGACATTGTGGTCGTTTTCATTGGTTTTAATGCCCAACTTGGTTGCTTGATACAAAGAGAATGGCACATCAGAGGGCCATTTTGCTGTCCCAGCTGATCGAATGGACAATGGAGGTTGTCTCATCCAGGTTTGTTCAGATCACGAGCTGTTCCTCGATTTTGTGGACGGTAGTATAGGCATATTTGGGACGAAATTCGAATCTCTAAAGTGTAAAATTTTGCATGATGGGATTGGTTTGAAGCCGAACATTGTTTTTAAGAATTGGGTAAGGTGGATGGATTTAGTTACTTGGATAGTTGTATCTCACAGGCTGGTCGTATATTGGATGAATTATCACTGTGTATGCAAAATGCTCGACTGGTACTGACCAGTCGGAGGCACCTGTTCCGTCGACATGACACCGCGTTATCGATCAATGTTGTTTATACAGCAATGAGGTCACTGCTGTTATACAACTCAGAAACGTGGCCGTTGAAGTTAGATCTGCGAAGACTTTTGGAATTCGAACACCATTGTCCTCGTAGTATCTGTGAGACACAGTGATGACGAGGTTGGTCATAAGGGAGTGGACCCTGTGGTCTGATTTTTAGAAGAGTCACTGAATGTGAATAGATTGGAGTAGTTGGGGCATGTTTTGCGCATGCCCACAGAAACACTCACTTGTTGCACGCTGTACCCCTAGACTGATAGTAGTTAGACGATGGGTCGAGGCGGGCAGTCGATGACATGGTAAAGAAGTATGAACACTTCAACCAGTGGAGCAGCTCGTGTAGGGGCTTACGAAATCCCCCCCCCAGTTTATGATCGGAGGTGTGACTCAGTGCCGCAGTCAGTGATGTTGTTACATTCGAAACCTCTCCTCCTCCATGCAGTTGCCCTACTTATTATTTTCAAGTCCATCTTTTATTGTCCTCGACATCTTTCCTCTTTTGATTAACTGGTGAAGTGAGGTAGCAACCGAAACCAGAGCATGTTGGTGCAAGGTTAATGGTTGTAAAATCTGAGCTGAACTGAACCGTTTACTTTAATCAGGCTGCAAATGCGTATCGTGCCGGGTGTCGCATTATGTGAATTGTGAATTATGCGTAGCGAACGGTGAACAAATTTGACCAAAAGGTTTAAACACCGAGAACCAAGGTCGGCCGAGTATCCTTCATTACCATCATCCGAGCACACCGAAATTCACTGATGCCCTATTGAATCTATTGTAGCCTCATGTAGTTGTTTTTCGTCCTTAGTGTCACGAGCAAGATTTGTCGTTTTACCCTGGTAGTACATTGGGCCGTCGAGGAATTGCCATATGACGGTTTCGATCTATTCCCATTGTAGGCACGTGATGAAGCATCAGTTTGATGAAGTAAAGGAAAGTTATCTGAAACTGGCCAAAGGTGGTTTGTCATCCGAATTCCATACTGCACTTGCTGCAGAAAATTTTGACTCACTTTCAGTAAAAATTGAGTACCTCATCGTTGACTGTTGGTCATGGCCTTGCTACCATATTTATTCACCGTTGTCCTTACCAGCCCATTAAGTAGTACGTTGTCTTTATGGTCACGCTGTGAACCAAAGAGCTTTCATGCTTTCTATTCCATTTTAGGCCTTGTCAGGTTGCCCGAGTCTGTCGGACACACATCCATCATTCCCAGGTGTCGAGTCTCCGCAACCGCCCACATTTTCCCGCTTCTCTCCATCGTTGTCCCCTTCGTCCTGCTCGACCGCTTCGATTGGTCCCGTCGGTGCACGTTTACCCGCGTCTGTTAGGAATAACAGAAAATCCACAATTTCCTCCCGCAGTCGGGGTGTAAAACCCAAAGACACCGTTTCCTGCTGCTCATCATCAAGCTCGTCTAGGTCATCTTCCGCGCATCAAAAACGATTTCGAGGACGAGGTCGTGGGAGTGGTGCTCGCCAAGTAACCGGCAGAAGTGAGTTCCTCGGTTTTCCTGGCCTCCAGATCGAATGAGATTTGTTACTGTCTGAATGACAGAATCTCCCAGATCCGCACACCATTCGTGTCTCGTAGACATAGGGGTTGTTGTCCCCAGTGAATGTTTGCTGCGCACAGAGCGTGTGTTCGCTTGCGAGTCCATTACAAACCGTTGTTCCGTTCAGTTTGATTGACTGATTGGCTGGCTGTCCTTACTGTTGTTATTCTGGAGACAAAACTTCCTCTTGCTGTCTGTCAAAATGATAAAAAAGACTTTTTTCTATAAGCTCATTTGCCAATTGTGTAGACTTTCTTTCATGCAAGGATTGTCGCCATCTGAACATACTTTCTAATATATCTGATCAGTGTTTGGGGAGTACTTATGTCACCAACGTTAGGTTTATGAATTTGTCTGTCGTTTTGTTTATTCACTCTGATCCTGTCAATGTGGTGTGTCCAGGAAAACTGTGCACATCTAAAAGTAGTTAGCTTAAATTCGACAAATTCACTCATTAAATTCATATTCTGTATGAACACCGCCAAGGTCACGTTATATGAGACCTCAGTCTTCACAAGCCTGCATGCCTCTGACCAACAGAATTAAAAAGATTACTTTTGGTTATCCATGGCTTCTTTGAACAAGGCGTTGCAGATCTAAATTTGACCAACTGATTAACCCAACAGAGCTCAGTTGAGATAATACCTATGCACTTATTCGGTCCACAAGATCTTATGCTAGTGGGAGAATGTGTATTGCGAATCTCCCATTCAAATGTGATCACGCTCGGTGTTTGAGGATGGTAAATTCCCCGCGTTCCCTAGTGTGAAGTTATTAGTGTGTCCGTACAGAGTGTCGTGTTTCAACGAGGACTTGTTAGTCGGCTTACAAAAACATGGAGCTTTGTACACACTACGATAATCATAACTGAAATACAGTTCTGGATTCCGATTGTTTGGGAAATTTCCCACTTGGGCTACTTACTCTTGACTAATCAAATAACTTGACCATTGAAGCATCTTTTAGAGACAATTCAATTGTTGGAAACGTCAAATCTTCGGAGTAGTTGATCAGACAGTTTTCTGCCCTCTGGATCAACGGGACTCATACTCGTTGTCCCGGTTTTCCAAACCGATGCACTCGTAATTATTAACGGAAGTCCATAGCAGTATGTACGGCGTCATATCATGCGAACTGCTGGCTTCACGACAGACAGGCCGACCCGGATTGCCTGGGGGCAAATTTGATCCACCCGCATTCATTCACTTACTGTTCGGGCTGCTGTTGGGGCACGGCGGTTTTACACTGTTGACGAACACTAGTAACGTGCTGTAGTTCAACAGACCGTTGCGGGCTATCCCGGTAGCGTAGTGGCCAAGACGTTCGACTCACGATCGTTCGTCCCGGGTGCACGTCTTAGTTTGGGCGCGGTGTAATATACACTCCCAATGATTCCTAAGAGGGACGAAACAGTTGTATAGTATCTCCATAGCGTCTTAGTGATGAGTTTAGCGTTAATAGCACATGTTCATTAATTTCGTGAAAACTAATTGAAAGGAAATAATTGTACAGTAGTGCTTTCCAGTTTCTTAACAGTGAGCTTTGAGTTGGTAAAACATTGTTAATTATTTGAACATCAAACTAAAACGTGGTACTTCTGCATTGAATGAAAAAGTGTTTGGCGCCTCGATTCTAAACGTTCTGTGGCGTTCTTATGCTCTCCATTCGTCTTGCAGTAAAGTAGATAGAAGGACATAAACCGTTTTTGCCCATGAACCTCTCATTTGCTTACAGCGACATTATCACGCAAGCGTGAAACAAATACAAACCGGCATGATATATCCGCTAGCAGTCCGTCAAAAAGCACTGCGTCCGAGGCAGAAGTGGCAAACGACCATAGCACGGTCAATACACGCCGAGATCATGTTCCAAAACGCCGGCGACCCAGACCAATAACACTTATGTCTAGCCATTTACCCGGGACGTGGGCCCAACTTAGGGTGAATGTACGGGATCCGGAGGTGATTAGTCTACCGGACGGAATAACGGTAAGTTTTGGCAGACAGCCATTTCTCAAAACATTTCGTTTTGGTTTATCATTATGTGGACATTGTTCGCTATGAGATTCTAGTCTCATAATGATCATGCGAAGACTTGTTAACATCGACCGGCCATCAATGACAGTTAGTTAATACGATTGAGCGAATGTCATAGAAATGAAGTACTCTTGATTAGAATGGTCAACCTTTTTCCGTCCATTTATTCTGTGGACTGCTTCTCATTGCCATTTTTTGCTTATAGTTCTTTGATTAGTGAGACGACAACTTGCATTTGTTCCAGGAAGGGGACCACGATCATTCTTAGGCTAGGGAAAAGCGAATTAACCAGCGGTATCAGGGTTCGAACTAGCAACATTCGCGTCGAAATCCTGCGATGGTGACCACTCGACCACCGCCTATCACTTACCGGATTTCAAAAGGCCATTTATCAGTGTACAAATTCGCTGCGAAAACTTACCACAACAGAGCAACTGGGCGGTCGTGGGACAAGGGTATTAATCTCAGCTAACAACTATGACGATTCTGGTTACTACTGAAATTTTCGCTTTGTGTTAAACAAGATAGAGATGTAAAATCTATCATAATTCCAGAATTTGACTTCTAGATTGCCAAGGTTTCATCATCAGTGGAAGTGACAGCGTAAGTGCTCATTGATGATATCACTTGAGATGAGACGTCAGCCAGGCTCCATTCTACTCAACATAGGGATTTAGTGCACATGACCCTATTGGATCTGATGCAGTAGAAATGGACCCAATCGCCGGGTGACATTAGTGCAGTTAAAGTTTTATAAGAACCGTTCACGGTTGTATCCATTAGGCAATCGAAAACACCCGCCGTATTTTTGGTATCCCGGTAATTGTTTCGTGATCCGATTTCCGAATGTTATCCTTATATTTGCTGTAGGACAATCCATATGATTTCAGTAACTTACTTTTATTAAAAACTGCTAATCGTTTTTGGTGTGTGTGTGTGTGTGTATGCTTAGTGGACTTTCTTTTCCAGTTTTTGTCCTATCGTTCACGTTTTTTAGTGCAATTAAAGGGATAAATCGTCATGGCGAACTCCTGTCATCGTCTGAATCCTCGAGCTATGGTGCATGTGTATGAGACAACAGAAAAATCCCGCACAGTACATTTGCAAGTTGCAGATTGACGAACAAGCCCAATTTCAACTACTCTTAAACTTATTAATACTAATAATGTGTACGATTGGATGCAGAAAGTTGGCATTAAAAGCATATCTAATGTGTGAGTGGGCTGAGCATTCCGATCAACTATCGCCAACCCATTGTGTTGGTTTTCTAAAAAATAAGGACTTACCTTCGGATAATGAACGGATAAGTGGGTATGTCGGTCTTGTCCTCGCAACATCTCTTCATTTAGTTTATATATTTACACATACGCTGTGGAGAAAAAGCGGCAGCTGTTGACAACGATTCCAATAATCCACTGAGAGTGATTATACTTATATTCGCTTGATATCCTTCTAGGTGATTGTGCTTCGATTGGCCGACCACTACCGGAGGCACGCTTAATAGATTTAATCAATCGAAAGCGGTACAGTAGTTAATGAGCGTGAATAAAATGAGGTAACTTGCAACCCAGTGTTTCCGGGCCTCTGAGTCGCGTACTGGTTTGGTGCCCTACAACGCACAGTTTGCCACATGATTATTTGAGTGGGGAGCGGATGAGTATATGATGGTATGATCGAAGTTGATCACGGGAGATAAGTCACAGCTCACTGTCCACGGGTCCGTGAGTCAGTGAGCATGGATTTATCATCATTGACCCGGGGGTGGTCAGGCGGATTAGGTCGTGGAGTATGGACATAAAGGCCGCTGGTACGAGTCCTACCGCCATTTGGCAGCTCTCTGATGGACACGGTCCCCTTCCTGAAAAATGATGTGCGTTACTGTTTCACTAACAAACGAAGCAAAAGATAAAAGATAAAATGATTTGGCGGATGGGAAATATCCTCGAGTGATTTCTCCGTGTGTATGTGGCTCCAGGTAGATAAAACGATAATATGGTCATCTGTTTTTGCGTGCATATTTATGGATTTCAACGGTCAAATCCACTACCGGAAGGGACCAGTGGGATTACTTGTTTGTGTTTGTGTGCATGTAATACTTTAGACCTACATAAAGTGGGATAAGCCTGACCAAACGTTAGGTTTATCTGTCAAATAACGGCGGGCCACAGAGGTCTGCATCTACAAAGTGCACTAAGGGGAAAGGAAACGGTCTGATACCGGAGTAGAACGAAAATTCCACTACAAATGTGCTTAGATACTGTCCTTGTTTACCTATCGCACACAGACTGGACAAAAAAATCAACGGCTCAGTGAGTGAGCGTCGTCGTTTGCAAACTCAACGAGGCCAAGTTGAGTCTGGGAGACCTGAATGAGATACTGTCCGGAATCGCACCCGGTGATCTCAATTTTCACTTAGCCAGCCAGATGGGCTAGGCTCCTAGGGCGGTTTTCACGATTATCTGAAGTCGAAATGCAGCTTCATTTGAAAAGATAATATCTTCGCATAAAGTTAGTCGCGTTTTGAATAGTTCAACAAACCACCCGCAAAAAGACGCATTTTTGTCATTTTCGTCTCCCAGTGTCATGCGATTATAAAATTTAAAGGAATGGGAACGTAGGCGATGTAAAATACTTCCGGCAGAAGAAGTACTCATAAAAAGTTCTTGTTCCTACTTCCTGATAGAAATTAAAGGATTTCGATTTTTTCGATTGTCACCAGTGTGTGGTCTATTGAACAACAGTACGATGACCGGAACGTGTCTCCATGAGCAATTTGTTACTGGACGTTAGGTTTACAGCGAAGACCGCCTGAAAGTGAAATGACTAGTCCGAGTTCCACAAGAAACATTGGGCAGACGAGTATAGCTTTCATTCCATTCCCTTACCGTTCTCATCATCACCTGAGTTTTAGATGTGATCAGTTCGTCTTACTTTGTCCATTTGCGCCTGGATTTCCCGAGAACTTTCATTCATGAACGCATGACTAGTCGTGATGAACTTAGCTCATTCATGACTATTTACTTGACCACGTGAAAATTGAGGTAATCGCGTTTGAGGCCTGGTCAAATCTTAAATCATTCAAGCTTTTCAAACTCACCCGGGCCTCGCTGAGTTCGCACACGATGACGAAACCCTCACTGAGCCGTCGATTTCACTGTCCATTTTGGGTCCCACAGGCAAGCAATGACTGTCTGCGGATGTTTGTGTTGTGAACTTTTGTTCTATCTCGGTATCAGACCGTTTCCTTTCTCTTGGTCTAGATGAATGAGCCGGGTCGGGGGTTGTTATTGTTCCACTTTCGACGGCATCATGCTATCATGTCTTACTTAACACTTACCAGTGTCTATTTTGTTCACTAAATTACTTTGACATTCAGAATTGCTAGCGCACCGGGCAACAAAACCTTTGGCCAGTTGAAGGGAGACACAAATTTCATGGATTTGATGCGGAACTGAATTTATCCATAAGCCAAAACAAAAAATCACACAAGCCGAGTGCGACTGAGACATTTCATCAGACGTCAAATCAGACGTCAAATGCCACAGAAATGCGGTTGGCCCTGAATAATTCCTCATGTCCTTATTGAGTATTGGCACCAGGAATAGTTTTATTCGAATACTGTTTTTACAATTGCTTGAGTTGTCCATCTGAAATTTCACCTTATTCGTTTCAAGGCATTAAATCAGTCTCAATCGGTTTTGAGATGGGAACAAGCCGTAAATCTTAGAAATTCATTGGTTCCCCGTTTTCTACCTCCAATTTCTTTCACCTACTTTTTGTTCTTATAGAAAAACAATTCCGTTTTATCCACCAATTGGTTATCGATTGCTCGTGTCTGTTAACTGGCACGTTTTTCAATCTAAAACTAAACAACAGATTAGAAAACTTGAGCTTGCCAAATCAGGAGTTCATTGGACCGAAACGTATTCTGCGTTACATTTGATTTGATCATCCATATGTGAAAGGATTCAGCCAAAGATTCCGTTGTCTGTTTGTTTCGCAAATCAGTCCTCCGGTACATATACACACACACACACACACATATATATATATATATATATATATATATTGGAAATTCGAAGGCGTACACTGAATTATAACGTTTATTGTGACGTTTCGGTCGAAACTAAAACTCGTTGTCCTATATATATATATATATATATATATATATGTATATATATATGACTCCAATGCAGTCATAAAGAGTGAACCTCACGTAACTCCAGCGGCTTCTCTTCTCGTGTTCCTAGGCCGAACGATAAAGTTGACAACTGACAGATGATCACGCAGTGAGCTAGGGTGTCCGACCAACAGACAACCCATTGCATGAGATTAGCATTGACGGTTCGAGAAGTCGATTGGGAAAACACGTTCTCCGTTAATTATGTAGATTGATCTAACGAAATGAAACAGATTTCGTTCGGCACTTGAGTGAAGTGAAGATGGCTTATTCGAATTATTTGGACCTAGCAGTGAAATCGGAAAGTTGGTCAGTTTCGTGCGAGATGGTCCGACACAATATCCCCCTCAAATTTGTATACTTAAGCCAGGTGATTTTGACATTTTCGACATTCATGAAATAATCCATCACGTGATATCATCTCCCAACTCACCGTTGAGAAACCACGGAAGCAATGGACATCTGTTTCATCCTTGTTTGGAAGTATCAGTAGTGCATATCCACCGCGCTCGAACTGGGACGCGAACCCGAGACGAACGATTTTGAGTCGAAATCCTTAGCCATTACACTGCCGGGCAGGCTCTCAACGGTTTGTTGAACATCACCACATGATGTTGCATATATCCGTCATTTATTTGTACAGCCACGGGCCGCTACTGCACAGCAACCGACCCCTACTGATAGAGGACTTCTCTGCAGGCAGCCTAAGCGCGACGAAGGCTTTGAACATGACCTACAGAGCCTACAGAACCTGACTACTTGATATGTTAGTAGTAGGAGATTGAATGTTTTCATGAAATAATTCGACATTTCCATCTTTATTTATAAAAGATTCTAAGGGTCATAAAAGGTTTTTTTGTCACAAAGTTCATGTCTTTGACTTCAGCTCTAGATCATGCCTTTTTGCAACCCTAGCCAGCGAGAGTAACTTGTCCCAGGTGTTGTAAGGACTGTGAGCATTATTATGTATTCTGCTACCTTCATGCCACTCTTGCTGATTTGGGTGCGCCTCATTTAATTAACACCCGTTCTATCGAACTCTTTGGCAAGACGAAAGAACGCAAGAAGACTTGTAAAAGTTAGTATCCTGTGTTAAGTAGACTACCTGAGATACAGAATTCATATAAATTTATGCGAGAATATGCATGTTCAATCCCGCTGTGACCGTTTCAGATTCACTGAGCTACTAAGCGGTCGATACATTAGGGAGGTTTTGGGTTTCATCCCGTTCGGATATGTCCTTAGACGTTTGGCACCCCTTCAGAGATGTCCTTCCATGGTTGTTCCATCGTTTTATTCGTGTAGTTGATGCATCACTGTGATCACCAGAATTAATAAGATTCATTCGTTAGGCACCTGCACATTTCTCGGTATCGAGCTTTTAATTTAGTCCAACCCGTTAACCTGTTCAACCGATTTTTCTTCGAAACCAACCACTCTGAACTCGATAAAACTGCTCATCCAAAGCAACATCGCGACTGACCCTGTGTTCAGTAACTAAATCTGACAGGATTCACATCGTTTTGCATATATCTTGGGGAATGTTTTCCCAAATGACCACGTAACTATTTGTTCATTTTTTCGATTTAGATTACTGCAAGATAAATTCGAGTTAGAGTTTCGAAAGGGTCATTCTGCATCGGATTTGTTATCATTCAGTCCGTACAAAATTGGTGAACGAAAGTAGCTATAGCGCAAATCCCGTTGGAGAGGATTTGAAATAAAAAATGGATTAACTCCTCATTTCTCCTCATTTGTCGAGCGGCAAAGCTTTACAGGTTATTCTTATGCATCAGATACCTTTACAGTCCACCTAAAAAGACATCTTTTATAGGTCTAAACTGCTGTGGTAGCTCCCACGCTGGTGACGTATGTGATATGTCGTATAGCGTTGCGGCAAAGCAATCTGTTAACAGTCATTTTTAGCCTTTATCATCATCATTTTCACTTAGGGAACCGCGACCAACAGAAGTAGGGAGTTGATTGGCGGTGGGAGGATTCGAACTCGTGACCTTCACTTCGAAACGTTACGACCTTATTTGAAAGATGAACGGTCTGGGTTGCAATATTGCGTGCTGGGTTCAAGTCTCATTTCGAATCGAAAGAACCGAAGCGGAACAGCACATGGACTTTGCGCATCACCACCCATTGACCTAAAAGCTTCGGTTTCCCGGGGCTAGAGTCGAAATTCCACCTTGGAAGTCGTAAATATACGTAGTGTTTGGATAGAAAATGCTCCTCGTTTCCGTGGCCGTAAAATGAGCTGTCATTCTGCTGTTGTTTTTGGTTACTAGTCTTCAATTAGACGTCAAATCAGCTCCGAACTTGGTGGTCTTAGAGAGATCGCACTTGATTGTCAAACCTGAGGTCACATATTACAAACAAATCCGTGCTACTATGAGAGTAAAATCATGTGCTTTATCAATTAGTTGAATGCCTGACCGTGTTCAGGCACTTATAGCGCCTAAAGTACCAGCCCGGTGCGTACAAGATTGCGGTAACAGTTGGTAAACCTAATTTTAAAAGTCAGTTATTTTTCAAAAACCCGCATTCACGGAGATAAATTTACACAGCTTTGAAATCATTAACTAATCAGAATGATCAGTTCGTAGTTGTAATTTTGGTCCGTTGTTCTGTTTGAAGAGTTTCCTCTCCTTTTAGAGCTGTGATCACCTGTTAATCACTTTGTATTTGGGCGCTGCGAGAGCGCCATGGAAATCGGAAAATTCGATCGGCTTAACAGTAAGGTGATTGTGAAATGGATTTCCAAAGGAAGATTATGATGTCTACCACTGAGTGCTGTTATCCTGCATGTTCTTAGTTAACAATTTTTTTGTTTTAACATTCTCATTTGTTTTTCCTCAGACCGCGCCCGATCTCAATTCACCCTCCAGTCCGATTCCATCCTCAATGACTGCACCATGTTCTGCACCGTGCATTTCATTTCACCCGGCGGAATCAACGGATTCCTCGAAGCATAATAAAATGGACAAAATTAAGCGAGATCCCTTTCAATCCTCAACACAACAACAGCAACGGAAGCCACAACGAGATCTGAACTCGAACAATATGGACTCGCTTGGTTCACCGTCATGTCTCAATGGCTGGGCTACCCAAGACGATCACGTAAATCAGGGAGTTCCTACCCGTCCACCCACTCCGGATATTCGCCGAAGCGACTTGGATTTGGCTGATTTATCAAACGGCACACGAGTTCTGGTCATTCAGGATACTCATCTCCGAGCGGGAACGCTATATTTGGGGTCATCCAGTAAGCGTCTCATGACTACGTAATCACCCTGTCATTCCGAGTCGGAGACTGATTTGAGACGACAATTCGCATGAATGAGTTCATCTGTGAATTTCAACGCAGGTCCATCGAGTGTGTTCAGATATGAGGATGATTTCCGAAATAGCCGGCATTTTTACCTGTGGCTCACAATGGAAGCGATTACAAAATCATCAATGGCCTCAATTATAAACAGAGGTCTATATTCCGTTACTGTAGCGATGGTAAATTGTTTGCATGATTACATAGAACAACGTCAATCATTCACCGGAATTCTCTGGCCCTAAATAGAAAAACATCAGATAAGCTGTTAGAGGCTTAATAAACCCGGATGCATAGTGTGCCGGTACCTTATCACTAGAACACTCCACATGGCGACACAATGGTTTTCCTGTTCAGTAGAATTAGCCATAGTAACATGATCGAGCGCTGATGATTTTGCTTTTAGTTTCAGTTTTTGCAACCATTTGTCTTGACCTAATGTGCTTCGGCTTTCTTTTTTACTTCATCCTACCATCAGAACGACGATGTCTAAGGTTGCCTCGGCTCTCATTAGGAATCAAATAACTATTGCTGTTACTGCAGTTCCTAACTTTTTCTGATTATTTATTCCACCCGCCTCGTCCAAATTTCGTTGAAATTGGTCAAACGGTTCATCCTGTAGGAACAAATGACACAACGAGGAGGTGTCTTCACCAACCCGTTACTCATAACCCCGAAAAAAATGTTTTACAAAATTCATTTTCATATCCCCCCAATACTCTGAGTGAAATCCGTCTAGTAGCATCCTACTCCATGTCACCAAATCGAGCATAATAAAGAAACATTACTTTGAATAAGTCTCACGAAAGATGATTTGGATCGTCACTGACGGCATCATAGTGATACCTAGACTGAACTATCTCTCGTGACAGTTTAAAAACTACTTATAACTGAGAAATACCAGCAAGTTCCGTAGGTAAATCTGAAATGGGACGAATTGCATTACTATTATTCGACCGTATATGAAAGGATTCGCAAATGAACTGAGATGTGACCCACCTGTGGCGGAAGACGTCAATTTGAGGTTGACGATTAATTTATCAAACAATATAACTATATTCTCGACTAATAAGTTTTCATTTTTTCTGGTGCACGGTAGATGTACAGGAAGTAAGTGCTCTGACCTTTTCTAATAATACGTCGCTATCGTAATTTGTCAGAAATGCTTATTTTGAGCAATAGTGCTCGTGAAATCCTCGTTCATTAGTTGTTGATATGATGGGAGACATCGGGAATTGAGTTAAGGAAGTTGTTTGAGTTGTGCAAACTTTTGTAATAGGTGGATGGTAATTATTTACAACAAATGTCATTATATTTTCATCTAAAATTGGTAAAAATGGGAATCCAGCGGGATAAATTTCTGATTTCGGAAGGACTGAAGAAATGCCGTTCAGGATACAGATATGTATATGTATATAAAGAAGCAGGAAGTAGTATCTGGACGCGTGAACAAAATTTGCCCGGGAGCACACGACCGGTTGCGCGGTTATTGTCGCTCGTCAGGTATGAGTACCCGATGCTCTCTTGTCCAAACATCCACATACTTGTACACTCCGAACTGATTGATATTTCTCACCAGAATCGAATCTGTAACATGAGGAGTGTGCAAAGAAGCTCTTCGTCGAAGAGTTCACAGAGGAATCACAACTGTGATTCGTTGATAATTCTTTGTCAGTTGGGCTGAGCCAACCTTAGGAACGAGGGCAGAATGTATATGCATATAATTTTTGCTGCAGTTCAACGGCCATCCATGCAGGCCACAAACTTGATTGGCCGTGGAACGTCTGTGTGATTCGGCTGTTCGC
>LUCM01003993.1:232945-272220 GCA_008360955.1 Fasciolopsis buskii
AACACCGGCGGGCGGAGGGCAGCGGAATTCGGTTAGTGAAGCCGTGTGTGATATAAGTGGAGAGCTCATCCATGGTAGACAACAAGGGCTGGATCGTTGGGGTAAAAGCACTTCAAGGTTCAGTTTACCTGGCCACACGCTAACGTATTTAGGCCGACGTCTGCAGCTGCAAATCCTTGAGAGGTGTCTGTCGACCCCCAGCGGAAGTGGAAGTATAGTCGAATATTCCACTTCTGAAGAGGGGAAAAGTAGCCTGTCCTGATGTACTTCCTGCATTTCCTTCCAAACTGGGTGGAGAAGCTCCGGTGAAATCACTTATCTCCTTGCTTCGTGATGTTTCAAACGAGGAACGTATTCCGTTATCGTGGAGTGAGTTACTGATTGTACCCATTCTCAAAAACGGCACACGGAGTGACTGTAGCAATCATCGTGGGATTAGTTTAATTCCGATAGTTACTAAGGCGTTAGCTCCCATAACGCTGCCTCGTTTGATACATGTTCGCGAGAGTAACAGCTGCGATTAGCAAGCCGAATTTCGTCCAGGTCGAGGTTGCATCGATCAGATATTCACTGTTCGCCACCGCCGCCCTACGATGGTGGTTTTTCTGGACTTGAAAGGCGCGTTCGACTCAGTGGATCGGACAGTACTATTTACTGATCTCCACCGGAACGGTATGCCAGCAAAGCTCGTAAACCTGTTGCGAGCTTTGCATTTGCATACATATGGTTACGTGAGGGTTATACAGTAAGCTAATAAGTTCATTCGAAACGACTAGTCGTGTTCGACAAGGGTGTCCCATCTCTCCATTCCTGTTCGACTTCGTCATGGATGAGGTGATGGAAGATGATTTAGAAGGTCTCCAGGATGTGGGACTAGAACCGAGAAATGATGAGAAGCTGTGTGATCTAGATTACGCACATGATATCGTATGCCTGTTCGAATCAGCGAACCATGTACAACGTGTACTAGACAGACTCTCGATGGGTGTAGCTCGGTTTGGCATGTTTTGCACCCTCAAAATGCAAAGTACTGTTACAGGACTAGAGGACGGTAGTACGAACTTGATACTGGATGGAGAACTAACGAATGTGAACCGTTTCACTTACATTGGTAGCTGCGTGTCGAACGATGGTGGCTCGGCAGTAGAGGTAAACACGCGTGTATCGAGGGCTGAATCACTTATGGCGTCGGCCTGATATTTCACTAAAGTTGAAAGGTTGTGTGTATTGTGCCACAGTGCGCTCAGTTCTGTTGTACGGTCGCGAGACATGGATAATGCGTGTGAGAGATGTTTGTCCGTTGGAGGTTTTCGTGCACCAATGTCTAGGTAGTATGGCTAGGATTGGATGGAGTGACCGGGTGACTAATGTGGAGGTCAGGAATCTAGTAATACGTGCCAATTCTGAGAACAGCTTGTTTCGTCTTATGAAACTTAGTAGACTACGCTGGTTGGGCCACGTGTTCCGTAAGGCGAACACTCGTCTACCATACCGTGCCGCATTTTTCGTTCCTCCCATTGGGTGGAAGAAGCCACGTGGAGGTCAGCAGATGACATGGCAAGGTGAGATGAGAAAAATGCACAACGAAGGTAGATAAAATAGGTGTCTCACGCCTTCGTGGTTGGGGTCCGAAAGACCTGTCAAGTAGTTGGCTGGAGACACTGAAGGATATGGCAGTGAACCGTGAACAGTGGCGATCGTGTTGTCATTTTCTATCGAATCAGAATGACTGAAAGAGTGCGTCTGTACAGCTAAACTGTGTTCCGTTCAAAGGAAGCGACAATCCCAATGCGAGCTGCACCCTTTCATCTCGGTTTCCCTCCGGGGCATTTGGCTGCACTTCAAAATTATCCTTGTCGGTGCACTTTACTCAGGTCACGAACCCACTTCTCCTGGCTTAGTTCTGTGGTAGAAACAGTGCAAAGGTCACGGAATCCTGTGACCAAGGTTATTCCATGGATTAGTCATCCCGATAGGAGAGGTAGTCTACTTTTCGCATTACGGCAAAGGTGGACTGTCACTGACGAGGATGACTAGCACAAAATTTTATATCATCTACACATGTGGATCTACTACTGTAGAATGTGAAAACGCATATAAACCAGTTAATGCAGCGAAATAAGTATATCCCCTATCTGCAAGTTATCTTCGTTCGCCATTTGTGCCAAAAACATGACGTAATTTTTGCTCGGTTGTAGTAGTTCTGTTAACATGACGTGTTACTGTATACCATCGAAGTCGACTCGAAATTTGCTGTTTAATTTGATATAAAAAGGGTTCACTCCGTTCGGGCGTGTCTTTTGACAAACCGTGACGTGAAATACCAACGCACTCCTCTCATCCCGTCGAAAGATCGGGAATCAAATCGCGTAGCCTTAGTGTTCGTACTTGTTACCATTTGGCCTCGTAACCGTCGACGAGATCAATATAAGTACGAAATGAAAGCAACCGTTGTTGTCATCTCTTTCGCTTTTCCACTACGAATGACTTGCACCTAGCTGTTTTAGAGCCCTCCTAGGTGGTTTGAGCTTGGTGTGGTTGAATTCGATTCCCGACCACTAGTAGACACATTGTCGTTGATTGGAAAACGGTACTATAATTAATAAACGTGGATAAGAAACGTACAACCGAATGCTGCCAAGTCTCTCAATTGGGTTCAGATTGGGTGCTTCGAACGGATGGACTGTCGTGCGGTTGTAAGACCGGTGAATGGATTAATGTACAGATGGATTCGCGAAGTTGATTGGCTGAGTTAGTCAGGACACGAAGTTAATGGACCTGTATATCAGGGTGCTTGGTACTGTGCGTATACGTGTGTGCAGCTGTGCATAGGACAACGGTCATAGGATAGACTGCCATTTGTGGTGTGCAAACTCGAGTGTTATTGTGTATGAGATGTCTAATTCCGTGGTTTTGAGTGAGCAACAATCAAGGTACAAGTTCGAAAGGGTGTGTGTTCGTGTGTCCATCTGTGATAATGCGGATCAATGTAGGGTGAGGAAAACTGCGAGGATTGAACGCTAAGAAAGCGCTCTAGCAAACAAGCTTGCTTTCGGCGCTTCACAACTGGCTAAACACAGTACCTTCTGTAGGTATTGGGATAAGATAATCGACAAATAATAGTATGTATCGTATCGGTTTCACTGGGTCACTGGTTTTATAACCCCATCTTGCGGAGATGTCCAGGGCCGATTGAAAGATCTTACGTGCTGTTTCTGGGCCCACAGAGGGTGATTGTTCAGGTGGAACGCGACCGCTTCGGCCATGGACAGGATTTGACTTTTAACATTCTTCGTTAATCTTCCTATAACGGTATAGACGAGGCGAAAAGCTTTACTTGTGTTGATTGGATGATCCGATTCTGTTAGGTGCATGGCGATTGCCGTTTACCTATTCTTTATCGCTCCTTCGTTATCTTTTATCTTTTATCATTTAATTCCTTTATTAATGAAGTAACAATGTACATCATTTTTCAGGGAGGTGGCCGCGGCCAACAGAGGGCTGCCAACTGGGGAAGTTGACCGGCGGTGGGAGAATCCGAACCCGTGATCTTCACGTCCAAACGTCACGACCTTGTCCGCTTGGCCACCGCCGGCCAGCTCGGATGGTATTCCTTTATGCGTCCAGATAATCTTCTTGTTGTCCGACCTAAATAACTTGCACCACAAGTTGAAGTGAATTGGTACACACAGTAAAAGGTTGAATCCATGGCCAGTTTGCCTCCACAACCAGTAGATGAAATTATAAATCTACCGGATGGGGATATGCATCAAACGACTCTCCCCGATCAGTGATTGATCACGACTTCGCTGACCACGCTCTCTTTTCTTTCTGGTGAAATTCACTGAAGTATCCCGGCTTCAGTGAAAAAAACGACTGTAGTTAGGGTACCTCCGATTTGTTTTGTCTCAGTTGAAGGGCAAAAAAGTGAGTACGTAAGCAAGCGTATTCTTCTTTGCCTCTCTCATCAACAACATTAAAGATACGTATCCGCTGATATATGTATTCAGATAAAGAAAGAAATCGGACAAACGTAAGCTGGGATTGCATCGCGTCTTGTACCTATCCCAGTCGGTTCTAACCAATAGAACTCACTTTGAAGTATTCTGTAGTAGATGCTGATTTTTTAAATCATATTCATATTTTTCCAGGGGAAACCTTGGCCTCCTGATGTCAATCCCGCTTTGAAGGGTCGAATCAAACGACTAGCGTGAAATTAGAAGGCCGTTGCAATCATCTTCGTAACCATGGCGACCAGTGCAAATAAAATGATGCGCATCCGAACTGTCCAGTATTCCTCTAGTTGCAAGTGGGCAGGTTACAATTTCACGTGTTTTCGTCATCATCTCACCGAAACTAGATGAGGAAAACTGTCTGCTGGTTTTCCAGAAGAAAGATTATCATTCATATAAATCTTTTTTTTCACTCTACTTGTTTAAATACCCCCTGCCGTCTAAGAAAAGGAGCACGAATAAAAAAAATAATAAAATGTCACATGTTACTTATTTAAACTCACGAGAATAGTCTGGAAATTCGGCCGCTTTTAGTACCAGTGTATCGCACTGTAGTCTGATTGGTAAAGAAGTTCAAGTCATCCAGGGTTGGTTTTTTCGAATTGTTAATACTTGAAACCGAGTTCAGTTGGTTGATCTGAAGTTGCTATTTTTGGAAGTGGTCTTGCCTTGAGATTCGAACAAAACGAAGCCTACGCTTTATCTGTATTCCGCTTACGCAGAATAGGCTGTTTGACAAGCGCCAACTTCGTAAATCGGTTGCTGAAAATCTGTGTTTAGATACCATTGATTATTGTTTTACAATGATATCCATACGGATTGCTAAATCGAAAATTTTTGTTTGTGGAACCAATTAGTGGTGCGGTATTCTATTTGGTATATTTATCCTGTGGACACGGTCTTAGTGAGAACACGGCGGACAAAACCAACTGTTTTTTCTGTTCTATCTCAGGAGGCTTTACGGTAGAACGAATGTAATTCCTGCTTTCCTTCGGATAAAATTACCGACTACGTAAGAGGCTATTTTCGTTGGATATCAGCTTGAACGTGAATCACTTGCGACACGTGACTGTTCACGACTGAGGATGTCGATAGCAAGTGGCATGCTGCACTTCAGGGACGTAAAAGCCTTTGACCTTGGACAGAAGTCACAGACCAGTAACGTTTGCATCAAAGGTTAAAGACCCTAACCACTGATCAACATCCCTTTCCTGTGGCCCCTGTTCATCTATCTCTTTTTCTACGATATTCCAATTCTTTTGTGTGAAAAAGTATGCTACAGGAAACCAACGGACGTCTCGTGTTCGGTCTTTCTCATCGATTCTCTGTCTTCCTTTCCCGGTTCGAAAACGCGTTTGTCTTTCTTTGCTTAGATTTTGGTTGTCATTCCAGTCTCGTTCAATGAATATGTGGTCGGTATTTCCTAGATTTATTCGATTGACGTTCAGGAAATGCACTACTGATTTGTATTCGCATTCAGTGACGGGACGTGTGACAGTCTCGGGCTACGCACAATCCTGTGTGCGTGTACAGAATCCAGTTGTTTTGATCAGTCACGAGGCTGTAAATTAGAAGATTTTTATGATGCTTATCTGTGGGATGTCACTAGAATTTGACTGAAAAATGCATTAAACGCATAACTGTTCGACTTCCAGTCCCAGCAATTTTTGTCAATTCATTTAGGATGGTGTTTCGGGTTGCTACGTCTCGGTGAGAATCACGGAAGTCAAAGTTATCCCACATTAAACGGTAAGCAGAGAAGCACAAGTTACTAAACGGAAATGTGGAATTATTAAAGATCTGCCTAATACAATCCCTTGTTATCTTCAACCGTGACTGCTAACATTTTTTTCGACAGCTTCCTTTTCCAAGAAGCTCGACAAACTCAATACTCCAATCCAGCTCTTAGGTTTTCTGTCATAGAATTTTGATTTCTATTTACCACTCAGCTACTACTACCTTTGCGAACAAGGCGAAACATGAAAATCTTTTCAAGGTCATGGCCAACAAATGTCTCAACCTCTATTTTCTAATGAGCCATTGTTTAATGCATCGGTCTACTTCGCATGAGTGACCAATACAACAGTTCATCATGTTTCAAATCAATGTCGCATAAATCTTTCGCGCCCTTTCCAAAGGTGTTACCAATCCAATCACTCTGCCCACCAGTTCATTGCGTGATCAATTATTTCGCATTCAGCTGGACTCGGAACGGCCATCCGTCCATCCAGGTAGTCCTCGATTCACCTCACTACCATCTCCTTCCCGCGTGAATTCGGTTCCTGGACGTCGCACTTCCTCACCAGCGTGGAGTGCCAGCGCTGGGCTGGGATCGTTTAATTACACCATGGGATTGTCGTTAACAGGAGGCACATCAAAGAAGCGGCGTCAGAGTGATCTCATTCTCTACGGTTGGCAGGTAGTCCAACAAGCGGTACTTGAGGTATTCCCCGCTTCGATACGCCATGTCCCTCCAGGAACCCGGGTATGTGCAGCTTGGAGCGAACAACTGGCCGTCGATCTTTATCCGGGCACCGTGGTACAGAGTACGTTATGAAAATCGCTCTAGTAACACAAATTTAACATTCTTATATAGTTAAATAACTGGGCACTACCTGCGCATGTTGATAATCCAGTGACAAATTATCTTGTCCAAAAATGAGTTATCTGCTATCAGTAACAAATAAAGTCACAAAACGTAAGTCACAACGAAGATACAAACACTTTCCGACGTTCAGTCGCGCTCTTTGTAGACAATTCTTAGAAGTAATGTAGGGTCCTTACCATCCATGTGGAGTTGTGGCGTAAACATCGGTGCGATTGTTGGACAACGAGTAGGATGCGAGGAGATCACGTGAGCGACAATTCCCCTTTCACTGTAGCCAGTGGAACGGTCCCGATGTTGCCGGTTTTCCAGCCACGGCGTCCGTGAAAGTTGGTCTGCACAATTCTCGCCACGCCCCTATCTTCGTCTCGTGTAAACGACTTGTCAGTAGAGCTTTCGAAAATTTTCTTTTTAGTGAACGCACAATGTTTATTATGCAGATACATATATGTGCCCGGGAGTGTACTTGGATGAGTCCAGTCAAATTGTGTCATTATCGAACTGATCTCGTTGCCGTGGTTATGATTGGTATACGTGTGAAGTCAAATTTTGCAAACCATCCAGTGTACTCAGTGCTGTGTTCGATTTGTGCTAGTGCCGTGTTATGCAAAAACAAACTGATTGATCGGCCCCGCTTGTCATGTTCGTCGATGTAGTTGTGTTCCGATCGGGGCTTTCTTCTGCTCTCTGACCATCCTTAATCTCTTCTTTGGGAAATAGCTCAACAAGTATCATAATGAGTACAGACAACGACTTTCTTCAGGTTCATATTTGTGCTCTAAGACTGAATTTGTGGCCATTGACCTTTTGTGGAGAAAAAAACCGAGCGACTTTCGTTTTTCACATTATGAGAGTAAACTGTTTAATGTTAGAACAACTAGGATATCCAACACAACTCCGACTGACACGAAAACAATCGCTTTTTTCCTTTTAACTGTAATTCCTCGAAATTTCTTAACTTTTTTGACCACATGTTCCATGCACTTCCTATATACTTCATTGAAATCGGTCAAGAGGTTCATCCTTAAGGAACAGACATTTTTTTCAACCCACAACGGCGGGATGTCCTCACGGATTCGTCAATCATTCATCCGGAAAGAAATATTTAACAGAAATCATTTTCCATAGGATGAATGAATATCCCCACTAACCTGCTTCGCGCTTAATATTCTCTATATATAGCGCCCACAGTTAATTGTAGGCCAGTCCGAATCACCGAGCTTATTTTGTTCAGATGTCGTCCTCAATATACGGTGTTTCCTTTCGAGGCTTCTGGGCATTGCTAGCTGTTATTGAGGACGGGAGCCGGTTGAGGAGTGGTAGGGCACACGTATTCCAGTTGGAAAGCCCGGATACAAACCCTGGGTCCGGTTGAAGATGTGCACTACTGAAGAGCTCTAATAAGAGCAAAACTCGAGTCTGATGCTTCCCGAGTTGACCGGATGATCTGAGGTTTTCGCTTGAAAGCTGGAGTCCGAATAGCAATCGACCAATCACAGCAAACACCGGCTCCACACACTACTCAAGTAATTGTGAGCGCTCTTTGGAAACTATCTTGACATCATTCGAATCCTCAGAACAAAATCGGCTTAGTAACATCATAATCCTAGTCGTCAAACCGAGCATAGTCGGGAAACACTACTTTGAATAAATCCCACAAAGATTGATTTGGATCTCTACTGACAACGTCATGATGTGTAGACTGAACTAAACCCTGACAACTAACAAGGAGCTTATGCCGTTGAAATGTGCGCTAGTGAATTAAGCTAATACCACGCAAGCCATACTGATGCCATGCGACAGAATGTATCATTGCGTTTTGCAGCCATGTCTGATGGAATTTGCAGTGCGGCTGAGATGTAGTCCACCTGTGGACTGTAGATGTTGTCGTTCGGGAATGACGTATAATTTGTTGCGATGAGTTATAGAGAATACGGTTTCTGATTTATTGTTTGTATTCATGCGATCCTCTTTCATTGCGAATTCATAGGGTGCGGAACACTGAATTGAGTAACACGAGCTGTTTGAAGTATGTGTGATAGGTTGTCATTTGGTTTTTGATAAGAAAGAATAACTGATCTTTTATTTTATTGTGGGACTGTTGATAGTTAAACTGGCAGTGTTTTGTTTCCTCTGATGGTCAACTGGATTCAAAAGACCATTTTCGGCTATTTTTCACACCGAAAAAATTGGATTTGATGTAATGGATAAAGCTTATTCCAAACGACATCTGACTAACTTCTACTTATTATTTCTTTCAAGAGTTATGGTGATCGGAGGCCTAGTGACACCACGTTGTTCTATCTGCACAATTTTTCTGGTTGTCCCATGGTAGACATGTAAGATTTGATGCGCTGCTTGAATGATCCATGCGGACACGGTTTGAGTCACGAATTTTCGGTTAGAACTGAATATCGTAGACGCGGCTGCTTTCACCGATAAGGTCTGATTGTTACCGATTAGGATAGAGTGAGGATGCTATTGATGAATAGCAGTCTATTCGTACAGCCATAGGAAATTTACCTTGGATTAACTTCTTAAATACTTCCAATAAACCACTCTTTTTGTGAGAAATAAAGAAGCCAAAAGCATGCGACATGTTAGTGGCCTGTATTTGAGGAGACAACACGATATTATATATATATATATATATATATATATATATATATATATATATATATTGCAAATGGGACTATCTTGTTCGCCTCCGACCACTTACGGCAAACCTCCAGTAGATTGTCTCAGCCATGATGTAGCCTGCTTATATGAGCGGTTTAATGCTGTCCTATCGACGAACGGTTGGTATTTGCCGTGGCTGTGCTTTGGGAGTAAGATAGCATACGCTGCGTAGGCGGGCCACCTGGGATTCGAATCACTACACGTCCACCGTCCATACTCTTGGTTGTAGAACGATGTTGGCCCTCAGCACAAACCACTTATAAACCGTTTTTCAATCCATATGTTGTGCTGATCACCAAACTCGATCGTTAGTGTTCCGGGCATTATTCGTCTGACACTCAGCGTTTGTGGGAGGTACAGATGAACCCGGAACAAAGTTGTTGTTTCATTGAACAGATGAAACTTTTCAATAAGAGTTCAACCCTAAGTGGGTTATAGCGTTCGCTTTCGGAACAATCCACTCTTTCATATCATATTTGATCTCGTTTTATTTTCCATTGAAGCTGAAGCGAAAGAAGAGATCCAACCAAACTGTGTCCCTGTCAGCTTTGATGATGGAGATCGTCGCCAGGTACCTATTCCAAACATACGTATACTCCCGGATCATTTCACAAATTTATACGAACTGGCATCGGCCACCAGAGATCAGAGTGGAACTACCCGAAATAAATTGTTACCTTCCATGACAGACCTGAAGTTTGCATCCTCCAGTCGTCATTCAAATTGGGATCAATCGATGAATGATGTCAAAATGACTCGGACTAGTGCACGTGTACGTCATCACAGTGCGATCGATCGACCCAGTTCACTTATGTCATCTAGTCTGGCTAGCTTTATCCCCACCAAACGCGTGGCTCGTATCAATTCACGTGTGCCCACCACTTCATCCCCGGAGAAGAAGATCGAGGACGAACGAATCCAAACTGACTCAATTTCAGATAGAAAAGGTAAATGGGATAATAATGAACTTTACGGTTTTTCTCCTGTTACGATCTGAAATTAGGCTGAAGATAATTCAATCAGCAATCTATATTGTGAACCTGTCACCACCAGGGATTTGCCACTTGACGCAATTTGTAAAACATGTTTTTCTCCCAGATAACTCCCCAAATGAGTAAATTTTGTCGCTGACTTGACAGGTTTTATTATAAACGACAAAAAATGATCGCATCCCGTTCCGTAGTATGTGCATTGTCCTGTGCCACTTCAACTCCCATGTGTTTCGAATCTCGACCAAAAGAATAGCAGCAGAAAATCATCATCATTATCATCGCTCAGCGTTAAAAAGCAAGACAAGCCTCACTGACCACTGCCTTTTCCCCACGGTTACAAGTTTCTATAAAAAGAGTGAATATCCAAGGCGAACAGGGAGTGAACCTACACAGGCGGAAAAAGATAGGAATGCTGCTGTAACCATCACCCGGAACACAGTTTAACTGTACAGACGCACTCTTTCAGTCATTCTGATTCGATAGAAAATGACAACACGATCGCCACTGTTCACGGTTCACTGCCATATCCTTCAGTGTCTCCAGCCAACTACTTGACAGGTCTTTCGGACCCCAACCACGAAGGCGTGAGACACCTATTTTATCTACCTTCGTTGTGCATTTTTCTCATCTCACCTTGCCATGTCATCTGCTGACCTCCACGTGGCTTCTTCCACTCAATGGGAGGAACGAAAAATGCGGCACGGTATGGTAGACGAGTGTTCGCCTTACGGAACACGTGGCCCAATCAGCGTAGTCTACTAAGTTTCATAAGATGAAACAAGCTGTTCTCAGAATTGGCACGTATTACTAGATTCCTGACCTCCACATTAGTCACCCGGTCACTCCATCCAATCCTAGCCATACTACCTAGACATTGGTGCACGAAAACCTCCAACGGACAAACATCTCTCACACGCATTATCCATGTCTCGCGACCGTACAACAGAACTGAGCGCACTGTGGCACAATACACACAACCTTTCAACTTTAGTGAAATATCAGGCCGACGCCATAAGTGATTCAGCCCTCGATACACGCGTGTTTACCTCTACTGCCGAGCCACCATCGTTCGACACGCAGCTACCAATGTAAGTGAAACGGTTCACATTCGTTAGTTCTCCATCCAGTATCAAGTTCGTACTACCGTCCTCTAGTCCTGTAACAGTACTTTGCATTTTGAGGGTGCAAAACATGCCAAACCGAGCTACACCCATCGAGAGTCTGTCTAGTACACGTTGTACATGGTTCGCTGATTCGAACAGGCATACGATGTCATGTGCGTAATCTAGATCACACAGCTTCTCATCATTTCTCGGTTCTAGTCCCACATCCTGGAGACCTTCTAAATCATCTTCCATCACCTCATCCATGACGAAGTCGAACAGGAATGGAGAGATGGGACACCCTTGTCGAACACGACTAGTCGTTTCGAATGAACTTATTAGCTTACTGTATAACCCTCACGTAACCATATGTATGCAAATGCAAAGCTCGCAACAGGTTTACGAGCTTTGCTGGCATACCGTTCCGGTGGAGATCAGTAAATAGTACTGTCCGATCCACTGAGTCGAACGCGCCTTTCAAGTCCAGAAAAACCACCATCGTAGGGCGGCGGTGGCGAACAGTGAATATCTGATCGATGCAACCTCGACCTGGACGAAATTCGGCTTGCTAATCGCAGCTGTTACTCTCGCGAACATGTATCAAACGAGGCAGCATTATGGAAGCTAACGCCTTAGTAACTATCGGAATTAAACTAATCCCACGATGATTGCTACAGTCACTCCGTGTGCCGTTTTTGAAAATGGGTACAATCAGTAACTCACTCCACGATAACGGAATACGTTCCTCGTTTGAAACATCACGAAGCAAGGAGATAAGTGATTTCACCGGAGCTTCTCCACCCAGTTTGGAAGGAAATGCAGGAAGTACATCAGGACAGGCTACTTTTCCCCTCTTCAGAAGTGGAATATTCGACTATACTTCCACTTCCGCTGGGGGTCGACAGACACCTCTCAAGGATTTGCAGCTGCAGACGTCGGCCTAAATACGTTAGCGTGTGGCCAGGTAAACTGAACCTTGAAGTGCTCTTACCCCAACGATCCAGCCCTTGTTGTCTACCATGGATGAGCTCTCCACTTATATCACACACGGCTTCACTAACCGAATTCCGCTGCCCTCCGCCCGCCGGTGTTACGTATAAGCTTAAACCGTTTTTGACTGTTACCGGAAGCGACTGTTGCTTCCATCTCTTCGGCTACCTTAACCCACCACTTTTCACGATGATCCTTTTGGCTTGTCGTCAATTGACGCTGCAACTGTTAATGCATCTTATTCTCTTCCTTGCATTTAGTTAGCTGGCGTTTACGCTCCAATTAGACCCAGCGACCCTTGCGAGATCCAGCGTGTTTGAAGAGCGCTAGATCTAGGACCGCAGTGGAAATCTGCTGTCAGATGTACTGCTCGTCTACATTGTTGCTCGTCGAACTTCTTAGTTCCTCGGATAGTTTCTGTTCACAGCTGTTGCGAACAGCCGAATCACACAGACGTTCCACGGCCAATCAAGTTTGTGGCCTGCATGGATGGCCGTTGAACTGCAGCAAAGATTGCAATAAAACTGTGGCATGGTTCGATACGACGAACGTGGTCCAGTACGATCTGCAGTTCTGGACAGAACTGCGCCAGCGGTAGCTTACTGCAATATGGTGGATGTGGCTCAGACTACCCATCGAATGAGAGCGCCATGTTGTTGTGCGACGCGAACTGTGTCGGAAATTCGTGGTAGATAGGAATATTTATCCGCACAAAATTGGAAAAGTCTTTCCCCGTTATCTATTCGCTCAGGTGGCAAGGCGCATCGCCCACCTAAACAGGATTCCGATACACCACGTTTTCCAATTCGCGCGTTGAGATCACCTTCTACCACTACAATTTCAGAGCCTTTGCTCTTCCGAACAAGGGTGACGAGTTCGTCATAACAATCGTCTTTCTGCATGTCAGTGCTGCCCAGAATAGAAAGCAAATTGCGCTTAACGCAACTATCATTCCGGACGCCGACTGATCCATCCAGTCTCACAGCGCACAAGCGACTGTTAACCAGGATCCTGTCTAACAGGGCTGCTTTAGTCTTCTCACTCAAGACTATTCCTACACCGCATTTACTCACAGCTTGAGGTGCTTCGTCTCCTGAAGTGCGGAGGAAATATCTTGACGACACATTAGGCGCAGTTAGTTGAATTTCTCTACCCTACTCGAATCCTGAATTCGTGTTTCACTCACACAGCGGACATCAATCGAAAGTGAGTCCACTGTCAGGGCCAAACACGCCTGTTGGCCAGCCGAGATTCAGAGACTGACGAGGCTTGAGAAAATGTGAGCTAACAGACTGAAAACCACCTGCTACACTATTTGATAATAAACCGTTGCGAGTACCGGCTCTGTTATCAGTGGGACACTATGGATAGGCAGAAGGGGCAAAGAGATAGGGTTGGAGACAGAAGAGACAGGCTAAATTGAAGGGACGGAACTCTGAGGATTAACGTACTTATCACTTCCCATCGAACTTTATGTAATGTGGAACGCGGTTCTGATTATCCTACTCGACGACGGATGCAGTATTTAATCATTAGTAAACGTGTACCTCATGGGGATTGATGAAGAGGTGCTGCTAGGCAGTCCAGCCGTTGAGCAGAAGAAACGATTAGGGTTCTCAACCAGAACCTTTGGTTCTAACGAACCTGATCGAGAATCTGCGGGGTATAGCTGAGTGGAAGCCCATCTACTCGGATCAATTATCCTTCCACTCATTTTTCCCAGTCGGCCCCCGACTGGGAGGACCAGGAGTCTACTTCGTCAGGTGTCTACTCAATGACCAACTCATAGACATGATTTGATCTTCGCCTTGAGATAAGCCATCCTGTATAGGTCGTTGGGTCATGGACGCACGCAAGCTGTCACATCACTTCAAGGTGCCGTCTCGTTTCGTCGGCCAAAAATGGGAAAATCCGGTTGTGTTTTTCATATCCCAGGGTCCATCTAGATTCTATGTGTGGATTGTTTGACTCTTAACTACAGCCGGCTCTTCAGTTCTGCACAACCCTTGTCTCTCTGCTTCACCGCAAATAGTATTCGGTCAGCAGCTGAAGGATTCTCTTCACCCCTCCATCATTGTCAGACAACGTTGTTTCCTTTTCCCTTTCGTCCTCCCATTTAATTCTTTCAAGATTGAATAGTAAAGAAATGTAATCCTTTTTGTTTCATGTAAAAACTAGTTACCAATCTCTGATGCTATTTCTTTTCGCAAATGACGTGGGCCTTCCATTATCGGTCGACCGAAGTGCATGAGTAGTGGCAGTGCACTAGTGAGGAATTTGACAACCTTCAAGGTGAATGAATCTGTTGAAAGCTGTAGCTGCATTTGTGGGCAGTAGCACACATCTTGCAATAGAAGTATGGCCTTTAAATCGTACCCATTGGGAACCTTCCCCAAAGTATTCTGTACTCCAGGGTATCCGTTTTCATCTTTTAGTCAGTCATAACAAGCGAACTGATTAGAGCATTGGGGTGACCTCCTCTGAGCGGCTAACTTTGTAACTGAAGTTCTACAGCTAGCTGAACTCTATTTGTAAACGCATGTAGACTGGTAACGCTTTGGCATTTTCTGAACGGCTGCTCTTGATTCACTGAAAGCTTCGGACATCTAATACTTTGACTTTCTTGCTGTTGATATTGCCCTCGCCTACACGGGTCTTCTCATTAGCCAACAGTGTAAACTTCATGTTACAAAAAAACGTTAATTTTATCTCACCCTTTCTTAGCGGATCATTTAGACGATGAAGTACAAATGGTTCCACTTAAACTGATCCGAATTTTTTCCCACCCAGTAATACTCAGAAGAGCTTCTCAGTATCTGACCTATATCCATACTTTCCGCCATCCTGATGAAAAGCGAAGTTACGGATGTCGCTCTTAGTTACGGATCAGAGAGCAACTTCTGCTATTGTAAACATTTTTAACGACGATTGAAACCATTGATTTTTCTAGTCAGTAATTACTGTATTTCGCATCCCGTAGCTAACGTAAAACTTGTAATCTGAAGAGGATTTGAGAGGATTGCGATCACCTCGGTACTCCTCACGTAGGAAACAGTTTGTCAGTTCCACCTTCATACAGATGAAATCGATTGTAACCAAGTTAACTTACGAAAGGAGAGTGGCCTGAGATTTTCTGGGACAAGACTGACGGGATGAAATTGGACGACGGATTGCGCAGGTTAATGCGGTTGGGGTGTTTCGCGCATACTCACATAACGCTTACCTCACTATACACTGTCGGCAAGGCCTTTGAAGTTGGCCGTGCCGTATGGACTTTATTCATTCACTGGTTATCATCGTTTCTCAGCTATACGGAATAGTAAATTTTCTCCCCTGGCAGTTTATTTTCTCAGTCTTCTAGTACTCTTACGGTTCTCGTCAACAAAATCTGCCATGAATCGTGTTTACCACGCGAATCTTTTTTTTTCATTCAATCCCAACTATGTTAGAACACACCGTTCCAACCCTCATGGGTAATTTTACGGGATAGAAAGCGATAAAGTTAGGTTGTTGTAAATCGGGATAAGGTGAGAAAGCTAGTAGTGGAAATTGATGTGCACTGTTGCATCCTTCATACGTTAAACTGTGAACTTTCGAAATAATAAATTGACCTTGGATGAATATCTGATATTCATAATTCTTATAATAACTTTTGTCAACCAGAGCTGTGCCAATATCAGAAACCTACGAAAATGCAACATAAACATGCGACTTCGGTAGATTGTGTGCCAAACTATTTCTGGCCTTTGGCGCAGCTACTACGAGGGTTAGTGAATTTTTTGAACGCTGTATAAAACGCCGAAAGGAATAGACATCAGTTACTGGCTATAAGAATGTCTTGCGTTACGAGTTCACATTCTGGACCCTTGTCACAGAATCCTGGATAGCAGTTTGTGGAGCTGCTACTTATCGCGGACCCCATTTTGGGTTCACTTTAGAGCATCCATCGCCTCAAAAACAAATTATTCGAATGGTCATGAAACCGGTAACTTTGACGGTGGAGTCGGTAACGCTTTATTCATCCGTTCTTTACCCCTTCGGTGGCCACATGGATTAAGAGTTAGCCACCTCAGAGGTGAGAGGTTTGCGACCTAGACCTGCTGGTCACTTTCATCGGACCCGTTATACACACCTGGCGTATTGAGGCCATAGTTGATTCTATGCCACTCCAGTTCCCAAGATCATGGCCTCCGGTCCTTCTCCCAATACAGTGGGTTCTAGAGGTTATGGGGCTTCTTTTTCCATTGCGCTCATTTATGAGTTTATTTAATAAAAATGTCTCAAGGTCAGAAGTAGCGGATTCTATCCAGCAGTGGGCTGGGTCTTGGAATGTGTGAGCTACAACCCTTTGCATTCATACGCACACGAGAAGCGAATAAAACTAAGGATAAAATACCGAGGGTATTAGTAACCTCATCAGCCAGCCACCTCTCGAATTCACGAAAGAGCTGACAGGATATTATGCATCTAGATAGCGCTCAACCGGTAAGGCCGCTCAGGAGGTGATTCATCAGCATAATAGCTGTTCGAAGCCAGATGGATAGATCGCTCTGCTTTAGTAGCTGTTTACGGACAGGCTCAGTACTATGCAGGTGGCTCTTTTCATCCTGGTAGGCAGGTTGTTTGTAGTGGGAAAATCTATGACCCCATAGAGCTAATCAGGCCGTCTCGATCCGACTGCTTGGACACTGTTTTGCTCTTGGTCATGGAGAGTTCTTTTATTCACAGTCATATCATCTGGTTCGACAGGATTGTGAAGAGTTGCTCTGTTGGAGTCTGTTGGAGAATTACAACTGTAGCTATCGATTAGAAGAGCACCGGACTAGATCACTATTGGGGGAAATCAAAACCGAGTGGCATATAGTTTGTGAACGAGATTTTCCGGATGCACGAGGCCGGTTTCACTTATCAGGCATGCATAATCATCATGTGTATTCATCTTTTTTGGTCACAATAGCAAGAGTGTGCATTTATTGTTGTTGTTGAATAGAAGAGTTCTGGGTGTGTAATTCATTCGTTTGCTTTCTTGAAAATTTCATCCCCCCATCTCTATACTGCCTGCTTCCAAATGTGTCAGGTATTTTCGGCATAAGAACGGCTTGATTGATGTAAAATGGGAATTCGACATGTCGGTGGGGTACTAGAGGTTTTAGGTAACAACATAGAGTGAGATCGAAAGTGGAGCAACGATTGTTCTGTTTTGTTCCAGTCATTTTAAATGTGGAACAGTTTTGCGCGTACTCAGTCATATGTTTACGGATGCAGTTGTGAGTTCACATCCATTTCTGTCCGTTGACGACTTCGTTTGTCGATAGATAATTTCTCGTCAGTAATGCACCGTTGTAGATTCAGAGTAATACCCCTAAATTACTTAGATTTTCGGAGTCATACCTGCCGACTTGTGCATTTTCTGACAAATCGATGCTTCTTTCAGGGTGGTCCTATCCGCGGTCCACCGGAAATTCGGCAACTGAACAACTGTCACCCGTCGGCGATGTGCCGTTACACCTGGCTCGTTTGTCTTTACAAAAGCACCATTCACCTGTCACTAGTCCAATGCTGTCCGCAATCGAGGTGTGTGCAGATTACACCCAATGTGTGCCGGACACTGACATGCAGACCGGTTGTGAAGGGAAACCATTACTCAGCGCACCCCATGTAACATCGGAGGGGCCAAGGACTGATAATAATCCGACTCATTCTGAACGACAGAATAGTCCATCAATGGATCACGAAGTTCTATCCGACACATTATCAACGACAAGCAGCGCCAGTGAGCAGCAACAGATATGGCACATTTTGGACAAGGTGAGTGCTGTGATTTTGCTCATATCAGCGTATTTGCATACTAATAGTCGAAATTGATTTCTTGCTTATGGCGATCATTCGCTATGAGAATTGTTTTCCGTCACTGTTGTCCTTTTTCGCTGTTTATCTTCAATCTTTTAATCGAAATGGTCGTGGGACTCACCCTGTCCTCACACGAGAATAGTGGCATTGATGTTTTCTCAGACAGGACACTGTCGGGGTATGTGGATAATATTACTTTTAGCTGAAGGTCTGGGTAGGTTATAAATATTTCCCAATTGCCTCAGCAAAGGTATACATATGTTTGGGACACGTTTTGAACATTCAAATTGTAACTCTGTGTTACAGGACTGGTTTGGCTCTAAGCAATACCTTGCTGCTGGAAGGGAAGATTTGGGATAGGTAGATGAGTCCTGTCATTTGGCAAGCCATATCTCACCAGTCGGTACTTATCGGATGGAGTTTCGAGGAGTACGCAAAATACTCGATTTGATTTGACGCATCTGTGCAGTCTGTGACAGCCGATTATCGGTCGGAAGTGGATTAAACAAAGTAGCACTAAGATCAGTTCCGAAACAAGGATGTCTCGGACGACAGATCTGTGAAATATCTATGTTTGAACACTGATATCTTCGTAGTATTGCTAGCATTTATTGTACTGTTAGATAGTAGAACTCCATCATTAGAACGGAAACTGAGTTTGATTGGACTAATGTTGTTTCGATATATGTTGCGCATGCCCACAAATCTACGCTCTCGATATACGATATACGCTGTTCTGTGAGTTAGGGGTTGGTCGAAAGACGTAGGTGATCGGCCTGCGACGTGCTGAAAAGGTATGAAAACCATGACTGTTCTGGCTGCGTCAGATTGGACTGTTGGGTTGAGATTGACGGGATCCCTTAACCCTATGGTTGCTCCTCGGTCGACACGCCAGATAGTGCAGCCGAGTGTTTTCATTGGAAATCTCTCCTCGCCGATGTTATCCTTATGTTCGTTTGTCTGCTATTCTCCGTTCGCCTTACCTTGGGGTGGTCGGCTGTGTGAGGTGGCGATCAAAATCGAAGCGCATCAACATGGTAGACATTAGACTTAGACCAATGGCACAGATTTGAACCGGCTTTTTTGCACTTGCACATAGACTAATTCTGGTTAAAAGCTGTATTACTCATGAGTAGTTATAATCTTGACATACCTTTTTCCATTATGCAAATCGCAACGTGGATATGGTCTGTCGGTTTCCTAATCGTGAACGGTGGGGAAATTTCAAATTAACAGTCTCCTCGCCTTTCGTTGGATTAATGAATCCCGAAATTTGTCTGGCAAACGCTTGTGCCACACGCGAACTAAATCAGCCTTAGTATCTTATTTGCATACTAGATTTACAGCGTCTCAACTACGCTTAATTTTCCATTCCAATATGATAACTTATGAAATAAATCTTGAGGCAGGACGGTGTTTCTTGTGTGCACAAGTGCTTCAGTTCGTGCTGTCTACGGTTTAAAAGGAGGAGTGTGGTGCCGTGGACAACTGAGCGACATCAATTATCATGTGTAGGCTAATTCCACTTGTTTCTTCTACGGTGAACATGCATTGGCAATTTCCGTGCGCTGTATATAATTGCTTTACTCAAACAGTCGCACACCGTACAGGGGGAATGATGGTTCCACCGAACACTCACGGGCACCCGATGAGTGTCCGCACTCGTAAAAATTGTCCTGCTCGTCGGGGGAATTTATTCAGCACACCTTTATGTGACTTACTTTTTACTACACAATAGTCTCTCAACTCACTGCGCCGGTGTTCCTACCCGCACGCAATGAGCGATACGCAGGTTAAGAACAGATTATGAGAGATTGGTGGTGTATCCAACGTAGATTCACAAAACACTGTTTTCCTACATAGGACTATGTATGCATCAAAAACTGTTGGTAGTGGAAGTAATAATGAATTGGCGTCTCAGTTACCACAAGTGACGCTTCTAAAAGCTGTTTTCTGTCGACTGTCACTGAGAAGTCCCGTGAAGATTACTTACGGTAAACGAAAAGTCGGCTCATTGTTACTTTCACTATCAACTCTGTTTTTCATAAGTTTGCGTTTCCATATGGCTAATCACATGAGTCATTATTTATTCGATCGATTCTGAACATCGTTCGGATTTGATATAGTAGATTTGTAATTCCTTACTAACAGTATGTGTATCCGGTGTTATAGTCGATGTCCAAGCAGCAGCGCAGTATGGAGCTAGCATACCATGCGGAGTTCAGCTCACCAAATGATGACAAACGGGATCGAAATTCCTTTCACCTGCTGACGAGCGATGGCCAGATGGGTAACGCACTTATCATCTCGAAGGTCAGATGTTCAAACCCCAGGTCCGCCGGCCCTCTGCTCATTAGCACAGCTGATCTACTGAGTATGCGGTATTGTGAAATAGCAACCAAAACCAGTGCACATCATTGCAAGGTTAGTGTGTGTACGAACTGAACTAAACCAATCTATTGTGGGCTTAGGCGGTTCTATATCGGAGCTATAGTTTTCAATCCTCACCATAGAAGCAATTCAGTCATGCGTGAAACACCTAAGAGGAAAGTGATATGAACGGCTTTTCCGTAATTTGATTTGTCCATGTAAGCTAGACTCGTAGGTAAGAGATCTTGGCACTGACATGTGTCTGTTTATCAGTACCCTGTGTACGCACAAGTTGCAGCGTAGTTCAGTGTATGTGGTGGATGCGAATGGACTGCCCGTGGAACGAGCCCCAATCAGACATCATATTAATCTATTATAACTGCTTATGAGTGTAGAAGTCTATAGTTGTGTACCCTATTACCACCGTCTGTTGTGAACACAAGCCTTAACCAGACCAGTTTCGATCAACTGTTAATGCCAATAATGTGATGAAAACGTGTTTGCTCATTAGCTAATTACATATATCTAGAAAAATCATCTTATTACATTTACTCAATAAACAGGTACGACGCCGTAGGAGTCGTGGCATTTCATGTCGGTCAATCATTCGACAAACGGACGGCCTGGTCATTTCGGTCGGTGATTCCGTCGAGTTCAGTTCAGGTCATGATGAGGTCTATTTGGGTGAAGTTCGTGCAATACGTTGGGATGAGATGATGAGTGCCCCAATAGTTACGGCTGCATGGTGAGCCATCTAGTATGTGATATAATGTTCTATTTTGAGGCTGTTTAGCATTTTTGAAAGCTTTTCCAGGATGATCTTTCATGTTAGTTCTAACTTTGCTCAGGAAAGTATAGATAATCCAGTTTGTGATGAATCGCGATTTTTTTTCAACCCATCTAAAGTTTATGAAAAATTTTTGTAACGCTAATGGCACGACCTTGTTTGTACTCTTCTCTCGAGTGCATAAAGGAATGACACAAAAACAACTTAGTTTTTGAAGGGTCAAACTAAGTTGGAAGTGGTGGCCGAGGGACAAAACACAATGCAAGTTCTACAGAAAATCGTTGTTTGGCGAATAATGATAGAGGGAGTACCATATCCGAAAGTAACCAAATGTTATGGATTCAGAATGAAACCAATCGCTGACTTACACCTTCCTTTAAATTTTCTGTTCCCGAGTCAGCAGTGTTGACGATTCATTGCAAAATTTTACTCGCGCGACCTCTTGACAGTTAAGTAGGGCCTGTCATAAAGCAGTTAGAGATGGAATTTATGCCATCGCCCGTCAGATGCTCAAAATCAAGTTGTTTCATAATAGATTACCTTTTGCGTAGTTCGGGTTATATCTGGCGTCACTCGAACAATTACAGGTACTATAATATGAACGAAGCTGGCGCGGAAGGTGAACTGTTGATGCAATTCAAGGGAGCCGTGTTCGCCACGGAGCATCACGACGAGAATGAGGCACGGTGCATCCTTCGTCGTGTTCATGTGGCACCATCATATGCAGAGTACCAGACAATTATTCCGGCAGCCGTTCGTGTCACAAATTCAACTGAAAACTGTCCTCCTTTACATCAATCGATCAAACCGGATCCGGATGCCTGTCAGGTAGGTGATTGCACTCTGCCCGGACACTCGTCTGCTTCCCTTGCAGTCATTGACTAATAGAATGTAATATCCGCTGATTTATCGAACTGGAAACCGTGCATACATAAACAGCAACTTTATCCCGAAAGAGGCAGCATGTAACGAACTCGACTAAGGGTTGCATGATGAAAATGTAAATATTTCAATCTTGGCTAGTGAAATGTGTGCTCGTCTTCGCTACTTATTATGTAGTAATTTGAATTTTTTATTGCCTGATGCATGCCCCTTAGCGCCTAGAACCTATTACACGGGGCGGCAGTAACTGGCACCCAAGATTCTGATTGGTATGGAGTCATATAAGATGTCATTAGGTCAAGTGTGGTAATGAACCGAGGGACAGGAAACTGCCGTCTACCACTGAGGACCGGATGAGTTGAGATTCGAGCCTCTGGCCTCTTTGAACTGACAGACGTTTAGTCCACTTCACCATCACTTGGCTGGGGTGTTACCAGAAACGCGGCACAGCGTGGAATGTGACGTAACACAGCCAACTTCGGATTACAAGCGTAGACCGTTCACAGGAATGACCGACTATCCGCAGCTGGCGATTGTACTAGAAATGGTTCTATCAGTTGATTGAGCCTATAACCTCGTGTGTGCACCCCATGATCGGTTTTTCATACCACAATTTCATCGCACCAGTATTGAGATTTATGAACAGGCCATACATCTATGAATATTCAATAGTTCAGGTGAGATCACATTGTTAAGGTGTCAGAAAACGTAAGATCTGCTCACCTCGACGGGATTAAAACGTATGCCTTAGTTTTATGTGGTTACGACAGGTTTTAATCAACGTGAATCAAAGTTCGCGGTGGTGGTCTACTTGAGCTCGTGATTAGGTAGCCTCCGTGTGCACCAACATTTGATGCAAATCAGGTCATGGGGTTGACTTATACATTCCACTTCAACAGTTGACAGCTTATGGAATCCTTACACATTGTCCGGCCCACAGGACGATATACTGACATTTTTGAACTTACGCTCGCCCATTCCCGCGCCACATTTAAAGCGTCACAAATGCTACCAAATAGTCAATGTTCAGCTGAGTGATTCACTGTTACTCCACGAAAGATCCCACCAGCTGGAGAAAACTAGACGGGAGATGTGATCCCAGTAGTAGGCCACACTACATTTGTTCTGTATATATAACCCAATGCGTTATTTACATCCACCTTACCATTGGAGACCATCGAAACACTATACACCTGTCTTACTTTTGTTTGACAATCCATTGGGTCGAACAGCAAATCTCAGTAGGTCAGCCACTGTTGAAGCGAAACCTTTAGCGTTCCTAGGCGAGTGAAGAAAAATGGCAATGGGTCGAGCGGCTGTTCCGTCCTAGAACCTTGGAAAACCTATTGGGTTTGACACTCCAGAAGGCCTCAAGGTCGACAGAGCCATCCGGATTACATTTTTCTGTAATTCATGTATCTGTCGGATCAGAACTCTCTCCCAAATTGAGAGATCATGAAATTCTGATCAAATAGTAATGCGGCATAACCTCTCTCAAAACGGCACCTATCTGCCTACTTCACGCTAACGGCGGCAGCATTAATGGTTCATGAATCGAAATTAGGGGCTGAAAACACCAATGCTAGGAGGTCGCGGCCAACCGGGGAAGCCGATCTGCAGTGGCGGAGTCCAGTCCTATTGTTCTTGTTTGAAACGCCGTGATATTGATCCCTTGATGGCTTCCGGTTTGGACAACAAAAATACCAGACTTTGCTTCAATGGCCTCCATGCGTTTAAATCTCCGACAAGGTCAATTTTTTGACACTTACCAAGTCATATTTAATTTACTCAATAAGTCTGGATCGGTTACGTCTTCTGAGGATTTCCTGTCGACTGCACATCACCCGAGAGAAAGCTTCACTATTCCTGCTCTCCGTCCTTCTTGATGGCCCATGACAGGGACGTAGTTCTGTTAGCTTAGAGCTCGTTCAGCGATTTCCAGATCGTTGAGAACTCCTGAGCTCGAGTATAATTTGACCAACTTGGGTCGTGGATTGAACTCGTCTCTCTCTTTTATCCAACCTGTCTCTTCTGTCTCCAACCCAATCTGTTTGCCCCTTCTGCCTACCTATAGTATCTCCATTGATAACACGCCTGATACTCGCAACGGTTTATTGTCAAATAGTGTAGTAGGTGGTTTTCAGTTTGTTAGCTCACATTTTCTCAAGCCTCGTCAGCCTCTGAATCTCGGTTCCTTCAATGTGCGCACTTTAATGCAGGCTGGCCAACAGGCGTGTTTGGCTCTGACAGTGGACTCACTTTCGATTGATGTCTGCTGTGTGAGTGAAACACGAATTCACGATTCGAGTAGAGTAATTCAGCTAACTGCGCCAAACGTCTCGTCAAGATACTTTCTTCGCACTTCAGGAGACGAAGCAGCTCAAGCTGTGGGTCAACGTGATGTAGGAATAGTGTTAAGTGAGAAGGCTGAAGCAGCCCTTCTAGACTGGATCCCAGTCAACAGTCGCTTGTGTGCCATGAGACTGCAGGGATCAGTCGGCGTCCGAAAGGATAGTAGTGTTAAGCGTAGTTTATTTGTTATCTCGGCATACGCTCCAACAGACTGCAGCACTGATATGGAGAAAGACGAGTTTTACGATAAACTCGTCATTCTTGTTCGGAAGAGCAAACGCTCTGACATTGTAGTGGTAGCAGGTGACTTTAATGCACAAGTTGGCAAACTGAGTGCATCGGAGTCCTGTTTAGGTGAGCGATGCGCCTTGCCTGCACAGCGAACAGACAGCGGGGAAAGACTTTTCCAATTCTGTGCAGATAATCATTTATTCCTATCTAGTACGAGTTTCCGACACAGTTTGCGTCGCACTGAGACATGGCGCTCTAACTCGGCAGTTACTTTGAGTCAGATCTACGATATCGCAGTTAGCTACCGTTGGCGCGGTTCTCTCCAGAACTGTAGATCATACTGGACCACGTACGTCGAATCGGACCGTGCGTTAGTTTTAATGCGATTTTTGCTGCAGCTGAATGGCCATTGACGCAGGTCACAAACCCGATTGGCTGTCGAACGTTTGTCTGATTCGGCTGTTCGCAACAGCTACGAACAGAAACTGTCCGAGGAAGTAAGAACTGCGACTAATAGCAATGTAGACGATCAGTTGGATCAAATTAAGCAGACTATGCATTTGGCGGCGAATTTCGCCTGCGGCCTCAGATCTAGTGTTCACCAAAAACACTGGATCTCTCAAGCGTCGCTAATTCTAATGGAGCAAAAACGCGAGCTGCCTAACTGCAAGGAAATGAATAAGATACGTCGGCAGTTGCAGCGTCAGTTTACGATAAGCCTCAGGAATGACCGCGAAAGCTGGTGGGTTAAGGTAGCCGAAGAGATGGAAGTGGCGTCCGTTTCAGGTAACAGTCAAAGTCTGTTCAAGCTTATACGCGACAGCGGTGGGCGGCGAACTTCGGTTAGTGAAGTCGTGTGCGATAAGAATGGAGAGCTCATCCATGGTAGAGAGGAAAGACTGGACCGTTGGGCAGAACATTTCAAGGATCAGTTTAACTGGCCATACGCTATCGTATCTAGTCCGACGCCTGGAGCTATGAATCCTTGGGAGGTGTCACTTGATCATCCAACGGAAATGGAAGTGGAGTCGAATATTCGGTTTCTGAAGAGGGGAAAAGCTGCCGGTCCCGACGAACTTCCCCCACTTCTTTTCAAATTGGGTGGAGAAGTGCTGATCAAATCACTTACCTCCTTGCTTCATGATATTTGGAACGAGGAGTGTATTCCGTTATCGTGGGGTGAGTCACTGATTATACCCGTCTTCAAGGAGGGTACACGGAGTGACTGCAGCAATCATCGTGGGATTAGTTTAATTCCAATAGTCACCAAGGTGTTAGCTTCGATAATGCTGGGTCGTTTGACACCGATTCGCGAGAGTAATATCCGCGAACAACAGGCCGGATTTCGGCCAGGTCGAAGTTGCATCGACCAAATTTTCACTCTTCGACAGATACTCGAAACACGCCACACGCACCGCCGCCCTACGATCGTAGTCCTATTCGACTTGAAAGGTGCTTTCGACTCCGTGGATCGACCGGCACTACTCAGTGCTCTCCACCGGAAGAGTATGCCAACGAAGTTTGTGAACCTGTTGCGAGCATTGTACTCGCATACCTACGGTCGCGTTAGGGTATACGGTGAACTGTTACGTTCATTCGAAACGACTAGTGGCGTTCGACAAGGGTGTCCCATCTCTCCATTCTTTTTCAACTTCGTCATGGACGAGGTGATGGAAGATGCTTTAGGAGGTCTCTGGGATGTAGGAGTCGAACTAGGAGGTGGAGGGAGGCTATGCGACCTAGGTTACGCAGACGACGTCGTGTGCCTGTTCGAGTCTGCGGACCATGCACAACGGGCACTAGATAGACTGTCGAGATCGGTTGTTCACTTTGGCATGTGCTTTGCACCTTCAAAGTGCAAAGTACTGTTACAGGACTGGAAGACAGCAGCGCCGAACTTGATACTGGATGGAGAGGAGCTGACGATTGTGGGCCGTTTCACCGACCTTGGTAGCTGCGTGTCCAACGATAGTAGTTCGGAATTGTAGGTAAGTATGCGTATATCTAAGGCTCGGGCAGCTTACGCTGACTTGAAGCACTTGTGGCGTCGGTCTGATATTTCACTGAAGTTGAAAGGTCGTGTGTACTGTGCTGCAGGGCGTTCAGGAATCTAGTAATACGTGCCAATTCTGAGAACAGCTTGTTTCATCGTATGAAACTCAGTAGACTGCGCTGGTTGGGTTACGTGTTGCGTATGACGAACACTCATCTACCATATCGTGCCCTATTTTGTGTTCCTCCTAAGGAATGGAAGAAGCCATGTGGAGATCCAACAGATGACGTGGCAACGTGGGATGAGAAAATGTACAGCGAAGTTAGGTAAANTGTGTTTGTACAGTTTAGCTGTGTTCCGTGTGTTGTCTGCAGCAGCATCTTTTCTCGCCTGTGTAGGTCCACTCCCTGTTCCCGTTGGATATTCACTTTTTTATATAAACGTTCAACTCTGGGGAACGGCAGCGGTCAGTGAGGCTTGCCTTGCTGTTTAACGCTGAACGATGATGATGATGATGATGACTCGTCAAATGGATTATTCATGTCCTTATTTACTCGACGAACTGAACTCCATTGATCAGGTAACGGCGTGGCATGTTGTCACTAAGCTGTCCTAATCAAACCAGCGTGCTTATGCACAATCCACACAGCCGGAAGTCATGACTTATACAGAACCGATGAATTTAATCATGATTCCGACTAATTAGTTGACTACTTGTTTACCATGAAGGGAACAGCTTTTTTCACTAACCTTTTGGTATCTGTTCGCGTTTCAGCAAAGAACGGTGGAAACGCAGAATATCCCAGCAGATCTCCCGAATAAAAGTGTCTCGAAGCCACTAGATACAACTACTGTGAATCTTTCGACTGGAACTATTTCATCTGGTGAACAAACCAAACTACCAGAAAGACGACAAAGTGACAATCAGAGCAGCAGTACGTCGTGTAGCACCACCGGTGACAACGAAGAAGCTGCGTACTTCGTGGCCGGTAAATATGACCCGGTGCACCGTCGTGTGATTGCCTGGGACCCGGATATTGCCCGAATCGTGCACCTCCCTGTTTAAAACTCGAGACTTAATGTAAACAAACACTTCCAGCCCATCATCAAGAGATTCGGAAATCCAGTTCCATCGAAGGCTGTGCCCTTGTTATATAAACTGACGCAATGACAAGAGCCATGTCATCACGCCTGTTGTGCGCTTGGCCTTCTATCCTACCAGTGTTTCGCTATACTTTGTCCGGTGTCTAACAGGATCTTATTTGCAATATGCCTTCATCTTAACGTAATCATATCCCCTCATTTACCCTTCTTTCTACCAAACACTCACATAATTCCCTCAAGGCCGGTGTCCAGAAGTTGACTGATTCATTCAGTGCGTATATCGCTGTCTTTTATGGCTTATTCTTATTATTATATCTTTACATAAATGCCCACGATCATAAAGAAATGACCACGACCGATGAGTGGTATTCTGGTAAGGTTACAGAATCCCATCGCAACAATCGGTTAGAGTGCATTTGTACAATTTCGTGTTTACATTTGAAGAAATGGTCCGGTTGCATGCGTACGTATATTTTTCTTCCGCTGCAATCGTCTGTGCTTCAATTAAAGTCACCCTTGAAAAAGGTGAACGCGTAACAGAACAAAGAATCAGAATGATTGGAAAGGACGTGAGGAAGGTGAATGAAGAACTAGGTCGGTTCTGAACTGGTTCCGGTGAAAGAGGACAGGATAAAAGAGGTAAACATTCACACAGGCAATACCTGGCAGTTAGATAGATATACATGGGGGTACCCGTAGACTAGCTGTACAAAGCGAGGATACACCCAGTCGAAGCATTCGAGAATTTTCTGATCAGTAAATTCTAGCTCGGTCTTTGTTCCATTTTGGGTTTGGGAGGTTTGAATCCGCCAAGGCTTTTGGAGGATCGCGATTTTTTCGCCTTGAAATCGCGCCAACTGGCAACGCGTTCGTTACGACTCTCCTGTAAAAAAAGAAAATAGGACAGTTAGTTGCAAGGTTTCCGAAACAAACGGGGCGGGAGGGGGGAATTTACTAATTCTAAAAACGGAAAATAGAAAACTACGCGCAAATAGACTCCGGACGGGTGGTTCGTGTTCGGTTGCGTAAGAACTAAACTGAAGCTGGATTGTGGGGTGAAGTAATTGTAATTCACAGCAATATCAGATCAGGTTTCTTGTTTTGTTTCAAAAGTAAGTAGTATCGGTAAGAAATAACATTCAGACGATAACACCCTTTACCTGAAAAGGCTTTTTCACTGGGACTTAGTATTCTGTTGTTGAATGATTGGTGTTTAAAGAAAAGTTGTTTCCACCATTTCCAGCTCCCGACCTGTCTAAAAATAGTAAAACAAGCAGCGAACGTGATGTGCTACGCAACTTCCCTGGACAGTAACTTGAGCTTCTCAGAATCAGAAAACTCTATGGACTTATCAACACTTCTCTCTTATTTCAGTAGGTTCTAGATCGCTATGAACAGGAGCTTACCGTTCAGCGAGACATGATTGGAGTGAACACCACTGTCAGGCAACAGAAGTCATAAGAAAACGGACTAATGTCTGCGTCCTCAGTTTAATTTGTTTTAGCTCTTGCAACTATTAGCCTTACATTGGCGTGGTCTGGTGTTGGCTGTAACCTCACAGAACCAAGTGAGAGGAGAAAGATAAATAATGAAAGACCGAACATATGGTAAGATGTGGAAATATACACAAGGGAAAGATTTCGAATGTAAGAACGCCACAGGCTGTGACATTGAGCTACATCACCCGTTGTTTCTAACTATGGTGTTGGAGGATCTCGTGGACTCCAACGCGGTAGTTTAAATGCTCCTACACTACCCGGTCCGATGGTTAAGGTTTTAGTGCCTTTTACAGTGTAATCCATTGAGCACCTCGACCCATCTTATCACGTCGGTGAACAGCGTACAGCAGGGCAGGCGTTTTATGGAAACCACCCAAGCGTGCCTCGCACACCTTACTCCATACAAATTTAGTGCTGTTTCTAAAGGTTGAATCCTAGGACCCAGCATCTCACGCCTAGCGTCTGAGTTACTGATAAAATGCACCCATCATTCTGTACCAAAGATACATACACAAACGAGTCTTTGCGCCCCCTCTGCCCTTAGCGGACACACTTGAGCCGTACAGCAGCGCCCATCATACCGCTGCTGCGTATACCCGACCTTTGATCGATGGCGGGATGCGACACCAACGCCACAGATGCCTCAAAATTGGTAAATCTCAATCGATTCCTTTGTGTGCGAAAGCGCTTCACCTCATATAAGATCCGTTCATGAAACCCAGTTTAAGTTTATCTTCTTCACTCAGATATTCTCTCGCAGGTTTGAACTTCGAGGCAATCTGGTCTTGCTCTAGCATTTTACATACTGAAGGTGCGAAACGCTTCCTAGACATGGCTATATTGTTGTTCAGCCGATGAGAGAATATTTGCAAATTACCTGGATCTTCAGTCGGTAACACAACGTCGTATGAACATTCTAATCAGGACGATTTGCGGCCTGAGTGGTCATCAATGTCACTATTCTTCTTTGAGGATAGAGCTATCTTCATAATCAGCTCAAACGCAAAGCTGAAAAATAAAGATAATAGGGGACAGACCGGACTAACACCACATCTTGTGGTGAATTCAAGTGAAACACGAACTCTGCTTTGAATGTTCGCTTGCGGAGATCCGAAAAGTGAAATAAACTCTGGCATACCATTAATGATAGGTAGTGCTGTCAAATGCACAATCGACTGAGTGGAACATTGTTTTAAGAGCAAAGAAAGGAAAAGTAGTGGGTGTGCGGGAGATGCGTTTTTATTCTAAAAAAAATTCGGTGGTGAGGGCAGCCGTGAAGTATCGACCACTAGAATAACTCCAGCCCCTTTTCTATTATATATATATATATATCTTGATATAAACTTTCATTGACATCAGCTTGTTTTTTGTTCACAATGCTCCTGAGAGTGAATCACTGAGTCATTTGGCCTTCGTAAGTCGGTACTCCTAATCAGCCGGCAAACATTGCAACTATTTCCGGCAACTGCAGACCTCGATTCGCCCAAAATTCGCTGTCCACTACTGCTCGCAGTCACTTTTTACGCCCACGTTCACTTGATACCTCATGGATTTGCGCGTCCTATTGTAAGTGGCATCTGAGGGGAGAAGTGGTAGGTGCGGATCTGGGAGCATCGAACAGAGCAGCTGAAGTCAAGAATTTCCATCATCTCTGAGTTCTCCATGGAATATAGATCTGCGTGGGAGTTGTCGCTGATCTGCTTCCTGTATTTCCTTAGGCATTACACAATCTGTTGAGCCGACAATCGCACTGAGAGTTCCGATTAGAATTGTAGTCGACAGTTATCGTCAACAATTAGCTGTGCTTTTGTGCTGGTAACCAAATATATACATACATGGTAATAGTTTGTTCGATGAGCTGGGAAATCTGATTGCAAACGTTTCATCACCAGCCGAGGTGACATCGGAAGTGCTACGATATTGTAGCGAGCGTCTGGTTGCCATCATCTGCCTGAATGGGTCACCTAGTCTTTAGTCGGTGTTGATTGGCTGCTCCGGATGAAGTGGCAGGACAGAGATGCTGCTCACTTGCTTTGTTCATCTCCGTCTACTGTTGACATGTTGTGGGCTGAATCAGCGTCCGTTTCGACTGGCTTGTGCTGATTGGTCTTTTGATCAAATCGATAGGTACACATGGTCCAGACCGATGTGTCTGTTTGCCGATCTTTCCGAGGAGTGACGAGCTTCGAGAAACTCCATCGAATGCTTTGTTTTACCCTGGGCAATGATCCTCACGTTTTCGAGGTTGAACTTGTGATCCTCCCGGTCTTCGTGAGCTGAAATTAGGGAGAATGAATAGTACCCTTTTGTTGCCAATTGTTGCTCATGGATCCGTGTCCCGAGTTTTTCCCCGGTTTGTCCAGTGTATTATTTTTCGCAGTCTTTGCAATCGACTTGATAGGCAACCTTAGTTCGGTTCTTGTCAGCTGTCGGTTTTTTGGTCTTCGGTAGAATCTTTCGTGAGGTTCTTGTCGGCTTGTGCACCACTTCAATTCCACCGGGCTTGAGTAACCTTGTTGCCATTTCAGAGATACCCTTCATGAATGGCCAGACGGTTCATGCTTTTGTCTGTTCGGCGATCGTCTCTCGGTACCGTTTTTTGTTGGTTCTTCGTCTGCTGAAGTTTCGTGTATACCCGTTACGCAGAAACAGTTGAAACATTTTCTTCTTGTCTCCTTCGCTCCGCAGGACTGCAGGGGGGTTGTGCTCTTTTGAAAAGTGTCTTAATGCAGCTTTTCTTGTGGCAACTTGGATAGTTGCTTTGAAACTGTAGGATTTGATCTGTGTGCGTGTTTTTGCGGTATACGGATGTTTCCAATGAGCCTGTATTTGTCCGTATGACGAGCACGTTTAGAAACGGTAAACTGTTGTCATGTTCTGTCCCCATGGTGAACTCGATTCCCCTGAAAACTTGATGGCAGTGAAAGTTCGTTGTAGTTCAGATCGTTTAATAATTACGACCGTATCATCAACAGCGGAGCCACAGTTTTGGTTTGATGTCCGAAAGGATGGTCTTCTCCAGTTTCTGCACCACTGCCTCTGCAATGTGACCAGATATTGGTGAGCTTGTTGGGGTTCCCTTCACTCGTCCGTGAGACGGCATCCTCGAACTTGAAGTATATTCGCAGGCACAATTCTACTAATTCACACACTGCTGACAAGAACCGAACTAAGGTTGCCTATCAAGTCGATTGCAAAGACTGCGAAAAATAATACACTGGACAAACCGGGGAAAAACTCGGGACACGGATCCATGAGCAANTTGTACCATCATGATAAGATCAGTGTGCGTGTTTTTGCAATATACGGATGTTTCCAATGTGCCTGTATTTGTTCGTGTGACGAGCACGTTTAGAAACGGTAAACTGTTGTCATGTTCTGTCCCCATGGTGAACTCGATTCCCCTGAAAACTTGATGGCAGTGAAAGTTCGTTGTAGTTCAGATCGTTTAATAATTACGACCGTATCATCAACAGCGGAGCCACAGTTTTGGTTTGATGTCCGAAAGGATGGTCTTCTCCAGTTTCTGCACCACTGCCTCTGCAATGTGACCAGATATTGGTGAGCTTGTTGGGGTTCCCTTCACTCGTCCGTGAGACGGCATCCTCGAACTTGAAGTATATTCGCAGGCACAATTCTACTAATTCACACACTGCTGACAAGAACCGAACTAAGGTTGCCTATCAAGTCGATTGCAAAGACTGCGAAAAATAATACACTGGACAAACCGGGGAAAAACTCGGGACACGGATCCATGAGCAACAATTGGCAACAAAAGGGTACTATTCATTCTCCCTAATTTCAGCTCACGAAGACCGGGAGGATCACAAGTTCAACCTCGAAAACGTGAGGATCATTGCCCAGGGTAAAACAAAGCATTCGATGGAGTTTCTCGAAGCTCGTCACTCCTCGGAAAGATCGGCAAACAGACACATCGGTCTGGACCATGTGTACCTATCGATTTGATCAAAAGACCAATCAGCACAAGCCAGTCGAAACGGACGCTGATTCAGCCCACAACATGTCAACAGTAGACGGAGATGAACAAAGCAAGTGAGCAGCATCTCTGTCCTGCCACTTCATCCGGAGCAGCCAATCAACACCGACTAAAGACTAGGTGACCCATTCAGGCAGATGATGGCAACCAGACGCTCGCTACAATATCGTAGCACTTCCGATGTCACCTCGGCTGGTGATGAAACGTTTGCAATCAGATTTCCCAGCTCAGCGAACAAACCAATAACATCCTGTTGGACCTGAGCTACGAAAAAGAACATGATATATATGTATATATAGAAAGCAGCAAACTGAAAGGTTCAACTTCTACTCGATTTCAGATAGAACATTAAATAAAGAATGCGCCAGTTAGTGGAATCATCATAGACTATAAATCGTATGCTCGTTGTTGTGTGTTGCATTGAGGTCTATTTTAGTTGTGCGTACAACCCATTAGTGAGTTGAGGCTTATTAAACGACCATCTTTCCCAGTAACTGCATGGTGAAATAGGAAAATATTTCAAGTCAATGAGCAAATGACAGATTGCAAACATGAAGGAAACAGGATACACATCAAAACCCAACTTCTACGATTATGAGATACAAGTTTCTACGTTGCAAGATGTGAGAAGAAAACTGTAGAGAGGATTATTTGCTTATAGCAGAGAATGGTTGTCGTTAAACAAAATAACGATCAATCGATCACATTATGCTCCAGGTAAACTGACTTCATCATGATTACATTAAACAATAAATTGCTGTGAACTGTGACAAAAAACAGTCCAGTAAAATAAAACATTAAACTTAAATAAGGAAAAGTTCACAGTTTACCGCTAGGAAAATAGTTTTGAGAAGGTAGTGCATGCTATTAGTGGCCATACTAGTTTAGGAGTTAGAGTTTCGGTATGTCAAAACGGTCCCCATCAATCTTTGTAACTAATTATTTCACATTCTTGTCGTTAAGCTTTATTGACTCCAACATCACTCCCGTCATGAAAAAAGATGACGGAAATATGCCTGGCCCGTTAGGTTTGGGCATTTTCACATAATCCAGATTTAGAATAACCTTAGTTCTGACGGAGAAATGAGATTCACCCGCAAGTTTTATCCTGAATGGTTTGTCGAAAGGTCCTTCGCAAAAGCAGGTGAGTTGAATCAGACAGCTAAACGATACAGCAAAGTTATGACAAAGGAAAGTGAAAGTAATACAATGACCAAAGTGTCGCATTCCTTGGGTCCCAACGCGAATGAAACACGTTAGCAGAGGAGCAGCAGTTTCGCTCCAGAATTTCCCGACCCCCTTGTGAGTAAAAAATCTGTGAGGTTACTGAACATGTCACTGTTGATGCAAAGCCACTCCTGATCCAAAGTGGGCTTTGTAACCTGTTTGGTTGGTATGTTCTCTAGCTTCGATACAAACCTCAGGTTAGAATGGTCAGTGATTCCCATTACGTCAATATTGGAGAGGCAGGATCATAAATGGCCTCTGTTTACGTTTGCTTTGTAGGCTTTATTGTAGTGGTGAAAAGCAACCTTCGTCAAACCGGCCGGTGTCGATAACCGCAGAAGATCGTCACGTAACTGATTTCAGATGTCCCAATGATCTCTATTGTCTCATATTAGGCTTTAGGTGACTTACGAGTCTCACAAAGCTTCAATTCAAGACCAATGCCTTTCTTTGTCTCTGATTTGCAAGGGGTGCAAGTGATTTTCGGGGGTGGCGAGTGGGTTGTGAGCATTCACGTCTACAATCCCCTGTTGTGTGCCCAAAGGTACAAACACTGAGGCTCCCACTGACCCACTGGACACTACTGAAATTCACTCGAATCTCTTACAAATCTAGATCACGGTGAATTGAAAAAACAACGAACTACATGGTGACATACAGGAATGTTTATTTACCGCCAGCAACTGACAGTCAGCCAGCGTTTTGGCCACTGCGGTTAACCTTCCTCAAAATGGTTTTCGGCGCAAAGGCCAGTTTGATCTACCGTATCCCGAAACCGAGATCTCTTTCAATGGAGCATGACATCGTGGCTCGGCCCTATTATGTTGAAGCCTCTTTAACTCCAAGATTATTGTGAACATGCAAACAAGATGAGAATTATATTGTGATTAAAGCCTAAAAAAGTACACTCTCACGCCAGCTTTGTCACGAGGCGTCTGCTGTGTGAACTTACTCGTCTACCCAAGGTCAAATACCTAGGGGGAGTTCAGGGAATGGTCCACTAATGACAGTGGAGTCTTGTAGAATGTCGAAGACACTCAATCTTTTTCCAGCACCCCTTTGTTGTTCGCCTGTCATTTCTTATGGTTAATTGAAGAAAGATTTCGGAATCCTTCGTCGGGGCTGTCAATTATCATTGGAGTACCTTTAATACTACTGAAGAAACTGTACACGAAACTGTGCGATATGCTACCATCCGCGTGTGAAAAATTTGGACAAAAAATCCTCTCATACTTGTCATATTTACCGATCTTTCTAAATGCCACCGTCACGCCAGGACAAGCTCTACCCTCCGTTCCACATCCCCTCGCATGAATATCTATAGGAACTCTGAGGCTTGCCCTGCTGTTCTGACGCTGAACGATGATGATGATGTCCCCTATTTATCCCGAATGCTCACCAATCAAGAACAAGTCGTAACTAACTTTCAACACGATCTCTCGTAACCTCACAGTTTTTGTTCCGATGTTTTTACTCTCTGTACTTCGAAGGGGTGACGAATATGTCCTTTTTTGATTGAAATGGGGACTCCTGTGTACGCAAAAGCCCATTCAAATGCAAATGTGCCAATTTTCTAAAGTGGAACGGCTGCTTCACTCACATTCAACTTGTTTCATCCCATGCTTGGTTTCCTGCCCCTCGGATTTCACCTTTCACGCATAAACTACGGATCATCCGGCCAAACTTACACTCGGGAAGAATCTGACTCGAACTTCGTTTTTTATTAGGACTCAGCAGTGGTGCACATACTCCATCGCACCCAGGATTTGAACCCAGGCTTTCCAACTAGAACGCGTGTGCGCTATTATTGCTCTACTAGTTCCTGTTCGGGCTAATTAGAATTACCGAGTCAAGTTTGTTCATATGTTGTCCTCAATGACAAAAACCCTTGATGAGGGCTGACTCACTGAAATTTTTTACGTAAGCTTTCCACAAAAATAAACCATCGGTCACTTTCCCTTCGGAACTACATCAAATTTATCTAGAGTGATCATCTCATCGCTTTAAGATCTCGTTTGCATAGGTTTGAAACGAGATCTATTCATATATTTACGTGTACGTACCCTAAGTTGCAGAGATGATAATCGGTGCATTACTCTATAATTTGCAAGCAGATCCTGGGAGGAAAATATATTCCCAACCAACTCAGATTATTTTCCACATAGATCCGAAACAATGTGGAAATGACAGTGTACCCTTACTCAACGATTACTTCGTTTCTCACGAAAGTGGAGAGACCATCAAAACCTGGAGGGCAAGAAACCTTCGTAAAGTACCGAATTTGTAGTGCATCCAATATTACGGCCATAGAAAATTTAAAACTCAAAAATGGGCCAAAAAGCCAGTTTTCAGGCAAATTGTTTCCTGAGGTTTTTGACATAACTTGAACAGACCTCATAATTTTTGCGCCATTCTTTTTCCAATGCAATAGCTCTTTTCTCTTCTTCCTCCTCCTCAGCTTTGCGTTTCCTGAAAAGAAATGTGAAAACGCCAAAGGAAAAATTAAAAGTAGTACTGAGAGTCAAAGATAAAGACATCATCATCATCGTTGTCGTCCAGCGATAAAAAGCAAAGCAAGCCTTATTAACCACTGCCTTTTCCCCGGGGTTACATTTTTCTAGAAAAATATCCAAAGGGAACAGGGAGTGGAACTACACAGGTGGGGGAAGATAAAATGTTGCTGTAGCCAACAAATGGAACCCAGTCAAGCTGTGCGAAACCCACTTTTTCAATCACTCTGATTCGATAGAAAATGACAACACGATCGCCATTGTTCACAGTTCACTATCATATCCTTCGGTGTCTCCAGCCAACTACTTGACGGGTCTTTCGGACGCTATCCACGAAGACGTGAGACACCTACTTTACACTTTTTCTCATCCTACCTTGCCAAGCCATCTGCTGGCCTCCACATGGCTTCTTCCATTCCTTAGGAGGAACACAAAATAGGGCACGATATGGTAGATGAGTGTTCGCCTTACGGAACACGTGGCCCAACCAGCGCAGTCTACTGAGTTTCATACGATGAAACAAGCTGTTCTCAGAATTGGCACGTATTACTAGATTCCTGACCTCCACATTAGTCACCCGGTCACTCCATCCAATTCCAGCCATACTACGTAGACATCGGTGGTCGAAAACCTTCAACACGTATGATCCGTGTATCGCAACCACACAACAGAACTGAGCGCACTGTGGCACAATACACACAACCTTTCAACTTTAGTGAAATATCAGGCCGACGCCACAAGTGCCTCAGCCCGGCGTACACCGCTCGAGCCTCCGATATACGTGTGCTCACCTCTACTGCCTCCCTACCATCGTTTCGGCAGGCAGCTGCCGAGGTAAATGAAAAGGTCATCAATAGTTAGTTCCTCTTCATCCAGCATCAAGTTTGGGACTACGGTTGTCCAGCCTTGCAAAAGCACCGCACTTTGAAGGTGCAAAGCACATACCGAACGGGCTACAGCTCGTCCGAGTCTGCCTAGAGCACACTGTACATGTTACTCAGATTTGAACAAGCACAGAAAGTCATCTGCGTAGTGTAAGTCCCCTACTAACCAATTCGGTGCCTACAACCTGAAGACCCCACAAGCACTGGTCACTATCTCGTCTATCGAGCTGAGCAAGAATAGAGATGGTACACCATTGTCGAACGCTGTTAGCCGTTTCGTACGAACTTCATTGTTTGCCATATACTGTTACGCGAGCACGATGTGACTACTGAAACTGTCCGACGAAATAAGAACCTTGACAAGAAGCAATGAAGATGAGCGCTAGGATGAAATCAAGCTTAAACGCTATTAGGAGTAGGCTTAAACCCCGACAGTTAGCGCAGTCACTGCGCAAGTCATTTTTGAGAATGGGGACAACGATCGACCACCCCCTCGAGGAGGGGACCTTCTCGAAGTACCAAACCTTCGAGAACAAAACGTGAGGTTTTCCGAACAGTTTTATTTCCTCATCCTTAAATAAAGCTGGAGAAAGCCCATCGGAACCTGGCGCTTTATGACGTCCTAGAGCTAGGATTCCCCTGAGGACTTCCGCCTCAGTTGGTGGATCTGGTGCAACAGGCCACCGGACGCTTGCCATAATAGCTGTGGGGGGCGCTGACGCTGAGGGCCAGCGGTTATAACTGTAAACCACAGGGTCCTTCAGGTGACCGAAACAGACTCGTCGGACTGTCTTAGTTAATTCGTTGAGTCAAAACGATCGTTCCGTAACATTTTTACACGCGTAGCCTAGCTGCCAGCGAGAAACGTCCGCTGGCGGCAGAAAAAAAAGAAACCTTTGCAATCGTCGAGGCTGTTCGCAAGTGACAATAATACCTCTTGGGAAGTCAACATAAGCTTATTACAGATCAGCGGTCCGTGACTTTTATCCTAAACATCATCCATGAATACTGGCACTCCTCGTTCGTGTTTGCTTACCCGGACATGCACTCCTTTGTTGCAACTGAGTGCCCCAGTCAGCATTTCACAGTATTCGGTACGCTGCCTTACGTGTACATATATATATATATATATATATATATATATATATATTGTTACGGTCGATGACCATTCCAAGGTTTTTGGAGCCGCAGATTTCATTTCTGCTAC
>LUCM01003995.1:0-41484 GCA_008360955.1 Fasciolopsis buskii
TGGAACTGGAACCTCTGATACATTGCCGATCACCTCAGGCAACATGTAATGTGCCAAAAAAGTTTCTCTAGAGGGGTGGATATGGTCAGATTTGAGGAGAGGGAGAGAGAAAACCTCGAGAATCGAAGTTCAGTAAGCAGGAAGATCAATATGGCAAACTTACTAAATGGTAACACAAGGTCTCGCAACACACCCGGGGTAGCGCAGTCGAACGCGGTTCCAGTTCCAGTTCTAGCTAGATTGCAGGACAATAAAGCGACATGCCTGATCGTCCAGGTTCTTGCACCGAGAGCTCCAGTTCACTTCAGTTGCACAGTGCTAGAGTGACCTCCATGGGAAATCGAGTGTCCGGAGTTCCTTCCGCGGTATACGCAAGGTTTACTATCCAACATTGTCAGTTTTTTCCAACTGTAATTGGGTTCGACGCGGAAGTCTCGCATCAGCTGAAGCGAAAAAGGGATAGAGAACTCTTCTCACGCTTCAGACTAGAGTACATCCATTGCGTTTGCGTTCTATTTCATAATATCATACTGACATGTCTCCATCAATCGGCCTTATTTGGATTACCCCTCACTCTAGCTCTATTCTTCTGGGAATAATTCGTAACTCACCTCATCCAGTGATGTTTTAAATGTGTTGACACCCTTAGCAAGTAATACTTATAAAGATAGCTTGTTCCAAACCCCGATCACTCTATTACGGAAAACGTTTGCCCGCATAGTTAGCCCAGAATGGGCCTGTCGCAGCTTTGCATCATTGGTTCGCTTTCTATTCTTGGCATTCTTTCTAAACACGTCGTCTGGGTGCACCCCTACCAAAACCTAAAGTGTCTTAAACGTTTTGGTCACATCGCCTCTTAATCTCTGCTTTCACATTGAGTACAGGTTAAGATCTTTCAGCCTTCAGGCATAGAAAATTCCTCCCCGTCTCTCAACCATTCTAATGTCCAACCGCTGAAAACTTTCGGAGCAATCCTCATAAACCTCACGGGATAGCACCCATGCTTGTACCCAGTACCCTAAGTGTTCTCCAACTATCGCCTTCTATAGAGGGGCAAACATCTCGGTTTTCTACAGAATGCCGCGGACCGTAACCTAAACAGCTTACCCTTGATTTTCGGGCAGCGACTTTCGCAAAATTCAGCTCATTTTTAGCCTTCGGTCATGGCCACTCTTCGGTCGCTGGTCCGATGAAACGCATCAATTGGGAATTCCCAACCTAGTAGTTCGAACTATTCTGCAAGGTCCTTTTTGTGTAGAGAAGGAATAGTAGCGGCCCAAAAATTGACTGATTTGGTAAGCCATTTGAAGCCCCCATTCGCTCTAAACTTGCCTTTCGTACTTTGGCGCGGAAGAATCTATTCGTCTGAAAATTCCCGACGGAATTTAATATCAAGCCTCTGATTTCGAAAGACTGGGCCTTTTGCAGCAGCAGTTTAGGATTTACCGCACTGAAAGCCCAGAGGAAATCTTAGTACCATGCACCCACAATTTGTCCTCCGTGAAGTCGCTTGATAACAATAGGAGGCTCGAGATACAAGATTTACCCTCGCTACCCCGTGTTGCGCTCCACACGAAGGTAAGTATCTCCTTAGGTGCTTACGTTTTCCCCACCAGTGTGTTAAGACATCTGCAAATGATACGCTTGAGGGTCACTGGTCGATAGATGTGTACGTGTATTCCGGGCCTCCTTTGCGCGAACTACCATAGCTGCTTCCTTTCAGCAAACTTCTGTCCTGGCTCTCGGAGGCCTGGAGGGGGCTACATTTAGGTCACTCAGCCACTCAATATGGCGGCTGACAAATTTAAGATAGATAGGTTTGATTCCGTCCGATCCTCTGCAACTGCTTGTATTTATTTATTCCAATAATCCTTGCTTTTCCCAAAATTTCGCTTGCAGTCTGGCGATCCTAGTCATGAAAAAAACAACATCAGTACTCACATGCCAATTCCATTCATCCTGCTCACCCTTGCAAAGTACTTGCTGACCAGACTGGTTTTACCATCATCTTCATATAACTTTCATTCAACCTTCGATGTGGGCGTCCCCATACAGTTAATAATTTCCCCTTGGTTTGCGCAGACCGGTAACACTTGGCGTTCCTTTTGCCAGGGTTAATTCACAACATCTCCAGGCGGCCCTCTATGCTTTTATTGCCTGGGTTTCGCACTTCACTTGTTGCCTCCGGCTTTTTCCTGTTTTAGAGCATTTGTTACTTTCAGCTTCTGGTCTTATTCATCACGGACCTTCTCATCGGCGGAGTCCATCAATCTGGTTTATTCACTTGCTTTTCAATAACATGAGAGAAGTTTGTCTTGGTGCTCATGAAGTTTCTTGATCTTTTTCCGGGTCACTTCCACCTTCAAAATCCTGTAGTCAGCAACCCAGACAAGTATATCTGCGCTGGCCTCCACTTTTTCTGCGTACTACTTCCTCATGTTCCTGTGCGGATTTCCAGGGACACTGGCCTGCTTAAGTAGAAAGGTGAACGCGGTCATTTCATGATCATTGCTGCCTAAAAGGGCGTGGCGACCTAAGCTTTCGAAGTTATTTTCATACTTGGCGGTGTCCGGGCCGTGAAGTGATGGCTGCCGGTCTGGCCTTAACCTCGTGTTTTCCCCGCGTGTTGAGTTACGGTCCCATTCTCCGGCCGTCCTTTGAACATACCTCCATCCTACTGTGCGAGCAGCTTCACCTATATAATTTAACCTATGGATTATTAAGTTTCCTCACTATTAGCAGTGCATTGGCTTTCGCAAACAGGCGTGCCAATGGTTGTGTCAATTGCCGATCCCCCGCCTCCATGGCGCTCGGTCCCGTGTATACCCGTGCAATGGTCAACCGCCTGTTTGCATCTTAGTGCGGACCGGTTATATCTGTATATTTATGGTGCTCAGATTTACCTCTGTTTCCCTGTTAACCGAGCCTTTTTTAGTAGTATTGCAGTTCCGGCCCCCAGCTTGCTACTTTGCCTCCCCTGTCTGCAACATCTTGCTGGTTTACCGCACCCTATGGAGAATGGTCTGATGCAGAGAGCCACTTTTTAAGGACACCAACTATTGTGCCATTCCCCCCGATTATGGATATTAGCTCCATCAAATTATTACTTACGCTGCATGCGTCGGCGTGAAACCGGCTGCACTCGCCTCCCTTACTCAGCTTCCTGGACAAATAATTCCATCCCAAGCCTCTGGTGCAAAACCCAACATGGCACTTCCGTTTTCGCCATACCCTCCGCAAGTTGACCACTGAAGGTTTCAGGAGAGATTTCATCCCTCCGCGTCGGTTGCCAAGACTCCGATTTTGTCCGTGCACAGAAGTGCAACTTCCTCGGGCACCTCTCCGTCTGACCTCGCCAGCGAACCATCAAGACCGCGCTCTTCCGCCACCTTCGTGGAGCTCAATTGTACCCGGCTGAAGCTCACTCTGCCTTCGCACATCTTCTGTTTCTCTTCAATAGCACCCTCTACACCCACTATCACCAATCATTTAGCATTAAAATTTTTGGTTCATTCGGCCCTGTGTACGAAGGGGTTCCCGTCAAGTCGGTGCATCCGATTTGTTCAAGATTAGGGCTTCTCAGGTTCAGTATTCTTGGGACGGATTTTGGACACCGCCATTCGTGCGTCCAAGAATTTTTCCGCGGTGTGCACTCTTGTTTGACATCTGCCTTTTCCCGCCTAAAGCAACGGTAAACAGAATGGCTCGCCTCACTGCGATATTACGGGTCGCAAGCATTCACACTTTAAATCAGGAGTGTAGAAAAACAATCGAAAGTTTGCTACAACTTGCACTTTGGCGCATTGCCTCGGAGCACAGCGCACGCCAGTTTCCATGCAACCCAGCTCAAGCGGAGCCACACTCTGTATGGTCGCCAAGCCACCAGGCACTCGATTCTACATAATTACGTCTCTGTCACTAAGGAAGTGCGGATTAATTAGCAGCCCAGGTCATCAGTTGGAAATTATCCTGACTTGGCTACCTTTGCGGGAGTTCACGTCGCGGTGAAAAGCCATCTGGAGATCTAAGTCGCGAAGTCGTTTATCGCAAGGCTTTCCTCCAGCTCCTCAACCACTTTCGTGACTAATCCGTGTACGTGTTCAACAAAAGCGGCGTCACTTTTGAGGATGGCAGAAGGTTTTTCTATGGCCTTGCAGAGGTGCATGAAGACCTCTAAAGTAGGGTAGGAAAGCCTGACTTCAGTCTAAACAGTTCACTTTTGGCCGTTTGGGATGAAGATGCATACCAGCTCATCCGTCTGAAGTCTGACGTCGTGGTAATTCTTAGGTCCTTTACTATGCCAACGGTGCTCATGAGAAACAGCCCCTGCTCACGTGATACTGCGAGGGTTTTTGTGCCTCGGCATAACAACAGACTTTCGCTCTCGTTTGGGGGCAATTTCCACTTGGCAGCCCAATCCACAAAAACTCATATATAGCTGCTGAGGTCTGCCCTGCAGTAGAACCCACCACATTGACATCGTCGGCCAATACCCCCGGTTGGCTTTAAGGCAGAGGCTAAATAACTAACAGGGGGAAAGAACAAGAGTGGCCTTAACGTCGGCCTTTGCAGAATGCCGGTCGCAACTCCACGCTTGGCTGAGCGCATGCCTTCTATCCTGATTTAAAATTTCCTCCAGTCAGGAACCGCCCTCACCAACCGGTATATTTTCCCCGGGGTACAAATCGATTATAACTTGATCGGGAATAAGCAATAATTAATTGAATAAAACTGGCCTGCTTAAGTCACGATAAAAATTCTACCCGCTCACCCACGTCCAATTTTAGAGTAACTTCCTCCAAGATCACAAGAGGTTGGTGAGATAAACCCTAGTTTTCAAGAAAGCGTGCTTCACTGTGCAGGATGTGGAATACTTAGCTAGATAATAAGAGTTATTAGGCCGGGTTAAATCCTCCTTGGTCCTCTACAGAATGCTAATCAAGTTGACCTATCAAATTTTTTCGTATTTGGATTTAGGCCTCTAGTTCAGTTCAGTTCATTTGTCACGGGACAAAAGTGGTCCCAAAGGCCAAACGAACTTCCACAGTGCTTCCGTTGGTATGCTCAGAAAACGGCATCCATCTCTGCGAGTTCCATTGTATTTTCGATATCCTTGGCAATTTGGAGTCTTCTTTTTCACCGTAATGGAGCGGTTTCAATAAGGGACTCATCTCGCTCCAACAGCTGGAAAACAATTACCCTGTGTGCCTACTAAACGAGCCTTTAAGGTTAAAAAGAACGCACGCATCCGTAGAACACAGAAATCCTAACTAACCGCGTCCAACTTGCAACCTAATTCTACCTTAGATTTCTTGTAAGAAAATGTCTCAAATACGGCTCTCGACGGATCATTCACACCCAGTTACCTGTCAGTCATTGTAGGAGTGTGCCCTAGCTGCGAGCCGGGGGCGAATTTCTCATCAGTTTCTTTCAATTTTCTTCGATTATGTAGTTGGGTTCTTCGTGGAGAAATGTCTCGGGATGAACCACCTTCTTCAAAATCCCAGTCTGACTGCTCCCACACCGTTGGCTTTCCAGTGGAATCAGGCCCATTTCAGTCGACGTCTGTTCATTGGTCTTCTGTACTTGAACTTTAGTCACGCGCACGGATATTCTCTGCATATTCTGCATATCGTTACCATATTTTGATGGAATGCAGGCCAAACCTGAACGGATATCCTTAGCACGGTCTAAAGGAAGATTAATGGAGAGGAACAAAAGTCTCCTCCTTTCGAAACGATGCTACTAACTTCAGTCTGAAAAGCTCTTTTCTGATCTTCTTCGCAGTCGAGCACACGGGTCGGCTTATTTGCATATTTCTTGATTTCCAAGACGCATGCGCAAGGCAATATTACATTTGTGCGAGGATGGGGCACAGAAGACACGAAAAACAAAAGCCAGACACGGGGAAGGAATGTGTATGCCCCCGTGAATTAGTTGAGCACGGTCGAAATCTGCCAAGTGATGCGCAAGGCAAGAATTTTCGGGTCGAATATCAAGGCCGCAAAACCTTTTGACAGAATTATGCAACACTTTCTCGCCATAAATGTTAACCATGCATTGCGAGTCATTTCATATGCAAATTCATCAAAATTGCCTAACGTAGACGAAGCGTTCAGCTGGAGGGCGGTGGCGGACGTCGGAATGTGGTCAGATTCCTCGAACATCCAGTATTTTGTATGACGCTGAAGGAACATAGGCTGAAAAGATGAAGACCAATATGGATATCTTCGTAGGATGGGAATTTATCAAAACTGGACTGGATATTATGTGAGGTGGATAAAAAGATTGTAATTAGCAAAAACAAATAGTGTCGCGCATGAAGGCGGAGGGAAAGAGTCAATGTTGATCCCGACTACTTAAACGATGAAATTTTTGGGGAGTTTTCAGCGAAGAGACTACGCAATTTGCAGGAATGCTCATTACACTAATTTTCTGCTGACAACAATGTGGGTCGAGGAATGGTGCGGGCAAGAAAAGGAGTTTGCGCAAAAAAATAATAACGGCCCTTAGATACTCCTGCCGTTAATGTCCTCCAAGGTATCCTAAATCGTAACGTTTTAGTTTGTCCTTTCTTAGTCCTCTGGGACCATATCAAATTTCGAGAGTGGTCATCACTACTAGGATCAAACTGAGAGTAATATTTTCAGCCTGCTCTTCTAGTCTTTGTACACGCTACCAAACTTAAGTCCGTTGAATCCGCTATTCGGCTGCGGTTCCATAATCACCATGACCCCAATATGGTACCCAAGCCAGGCTACTTCCTTCTTCTATGTTTCATACATCGCTCTAAGGCAAAACGCACAATTACTGGTTCCGTCCTCGCAAGGAAAGGCCCGATTCCACTGCCAAATTTCCACTGCTACTAGGACGCTGCTAGCCAGATCTCGCGCGTGAGTGCTGTCCGTTCAACCGAAATCACGCCGCCTTTGGCCCTAGATACCGATACTCAGATTGAATTCCACGTCTGGGCAACAAGCCGTTGGAATGGCTTGGGCACTCCCTTAAATTCCCCCCCGTACTACCGTCTAACAAAAATAGATTCAAGAAGGAGAATGACAGCGTAGAAAGCATTCATGGCCAATGCATTTAATAGTTATTTTTTTCCTCATACGCGGAAGTTTCCTTTCCATTTCACCCAACAGCCCAATTATCCGCCAGTGGAGTGTCTGTAAAAGGCCATTATAATGATTTTTCTTGATATGACCAAGGCGTTTGGTCTTGTACCCCATGAAGGATTAATGCTAAAACTAAAATCCCTTGGCTTGGCCAAAGCGCTGTACTCTTGGTTAGCCTCCAACCTCCCTGGCCGCTACCAAGTAGTCAGTATCAACGGAACCCTTTCACAACCCCAGTTAATCACTAATGGTGTAATAAAAGGTGGAGTCTCCGGCCCCTTTCTATTCCTGCTCTACGTGAACGGTATGTTTTTCGCAGCATGCCAAGGTACACCCTTCTTATGCGCCGACGACACCAAGATGGTATATTTCTTTGAACTATCTTCTTTACCCGAAACCGTGGCAAGTATCGTGGAAGATTTTAACTGATTAGACGAGTGGTGTGGGCAATGGGGATGGAAATTTATGCCACTAACAGCGCTGTCTCGCCTATTAGGGCCAGTGTGTAAAAGATCTAAGTCTACCATATTTCTCCCTATTCAACTTCCACGGGCAACCTATTTGCCAAATGGCAAATGCAAACAGGATTAATGGCCCCATTTTTAAAACATCATGCACCCTAAGATGTGAGTTGATGCTATGGAAATCACACCGTAGACCGCAACGGGAGTACTGCTCAATAATTTTATCGAACACGATCAGAGTTGATCGTGTTGCAATATAAAGTACAACGGACATTCACAAAGAAACTTCTCGGCCCAAAATCAAGCTTTAATTACAGAAAACGTTGGAAGCTGTCACACCTTGATTCCCTTTGGTCACGTCCTGTCAAACTTATCCTCATATTCCTTTTCAGGCTCTTAAGGTCGGAAGCACACGACTAGAACCCCCATCCGGTTCGCTGATGAGCGTTACTACCCCCTCAGAAATAGACCGTTTTCCCTAGGGATACTATCTTCTAAAGTGTCTTTTCGGTCAAAGTTGCTCACAGTTGTGTACTCTGCGTTGTGGAATACACTACCTGATCATGTCCGGTCCTGCCAAAGTCCAACAAACTTTACGATTTCATCGTCCAAATTTCTCAGCATATCCTCGTTTTTCAGCCTATTTGAGACCAATATCAAACTAGACCAGGCTCTCGAAAGCCACCTAGACTTTTAGCTCAACTCATATTGGGTATCCAAAATTGTGCCACCTTATACCGGTTTCCTCTTTAAGGCTATTGACACTAACGACTTAGCCGTTACACCATAGATCCTGCAGTTCCACTAAGAAAGCCGGATACATCAACAGAAATAGACCAAGCTTTACCGTAGTTCAACGTTTTCTCTAATCCTCAACAAATAAACCTTCATAATTCTCCATTTACAGTCCAATTTTCTGTATTAGGTCAGCAGCGCAGAGCACGCTGACCATAACTACCGGCAGAAAATCAACTTAGTATTCCGGAGTGGTTACCAACTGTTTGCAACTGAATTACTTTGCGTCATAATGACAACCTGACCCAAATAAAATGCCGGTCATTTTATCACACAAGTTGTTTATTATTAACTAATGCGCCAGTTTGGTATGTTTCCAATAAACCCTACGGCAGTAGGCTTAAGGCCAACCCACCCTAACTCTTCATCCTCTTTCATCAATCCTACCTCATACTTTGCTTACTTTACTACTCGGCCTAATTCTTCATTTACGCTATCAACCTTAGTTCAGATGATGCCTGGATTTCTCTGCCGTTTACCAATCAACTTAACTCCAAGCTGGCACCTTTATTTGTATACACGATCAGTATCTCTCGGATATTTGGGCGTGCGAAGTTGGTTTAGGATTTCAGCAGTTACCGCAGTAAAGTCCCCAAAACGTGGATCTCAGCCAATAACACAAAACAATATTAAGGTCAGTGACAGCAGAATTATGTTGGATTCTATGGCAGCTATAACCACGATAAATCCTTCTAATGTCGGCATTCTCATCTCTGGTTCCTTTCCCCATAGATTCCTCTGTCACTTATTATTTCTGACAGCATAAAGGATCTTGTCTTTATGCTGGGTATTACCGGAACTAGTTTTTCTCCTCGCAAACATTTCATCAAAGGTTCCCTTTACTCGTCCTACCTACTCATTTTGAGGAAGTACCATAGAATCTGAATCCATGTAACTTGTTACGCTGTGACGTTTGGACCTCGGTCGCTTTACCGTTCCGGAAGGGTTGATCTGGTGTGGCACAAAACGGGGTGAATACACATTTGTGCACCTGCAGTCGTTCTCTGAACTAGTCGAAAGCCTTGCCGCGCTCGAGGTAATACACACCAACTGCCTGCGGTTCACTCGAATTGACGGTCAACTCATCCAAAACAAAAACAGATTTGGGGAGCACGACTTTCTTCACGGAAAGGTGTGTTGGGCTTTGGGCTTTGGGCAACAGAACAATCACCGCCGAATGCATGCGTATGTGCTCACGGAATAGATTTCGCAAGTGCCGAAACAGTATGCTTGTTAGACACGCAGTATTCTCAGTACCAAGAGAAAAATCACTTGCTTTTAAATATACTCTTCAGGATTGAATCTGCTTTGACGGTGGACAATGATTTGGTGACATCCAGTTAGCTGCGGTTGTTTTATTGCGAACAAGATTTGCTTATTTCACCACGTGCCACTTTTTGAAGGGCTTCCGGTCTTAAACCGTGTGTACCACTGGGCATTCCATGTCTTGGCTTCCTGTCGTACGTATTTTCGTATNAAAGCTCTTTTCTGATCTTCTTCGCAGTCGAGCACACGGGTCGGCTTATTTGCATATTTCTTGATTTCCAAGACGCATGCGCAAGGCAATATTACATTTGTGCGAGGATGGGGCACAGAAGACACGAAAAACAAAAGCCAGACACGGGGAAGGAATGTGTATGCCCCCGTGAATTAGTTGAGCACGGTCGAAATCTGCCAAGTGATGCGCAAGGCAAGAGTTTTCGGGTCGAATATCAAGGCCGCAAAAACCTTTTGACAGGATTATGCAACACTTTCTCGCCATAAATGTTAACCATGCATTGCGAGTCATTTCATATGCAAATTCATCAAAATTGCCTAACGTAGACGAAGCGTTCAGCTGGAGGGCGGTGGCGGACGTCGGAATGTGGTCAGATTCCTCAAACATCCAGTATGTTATATGACGCTGAAGGAACATAGGCTGAAAAGATGAAGACCAATATGGATATCTTCGTGGGATGGGAATTTATCAAAACTGGACTGGATATCATGTGAGGTGGATAAAAAGATGGTAATTAACAACAATAAATAGTGTAGCGGATGAAGGCGGAGAGAAAGAGTCAATGTTGATCCCGACTACTTAAACGATGACATTCTTTGCAGAGTTTTCAACGAAGAGACAACGCAATTTGTAGGAATGCTCAATACACGAATTTTCTGCTGACAACAATAAGGGTCGAGGACTGATACGGGCAAGAAAAGGAGTTTGCGTAAAAATAATAACGGCCCTTAGATACACCTGCCGTGAATGTCCTCCAAGGTTTCCTAAATCGTAACTTTTTAATTTGCCCCTTCTTAGCCCTCTGGGACCGCGTCAAATTCCGGGAGTGGTCATCACTACTAGAAACAAACTGAGAGTAATGTTTTCAACCTGCTCTTCTAGTCTTTGTTCATGCTACCAAACTTAGGTCGGTTGAATCCGCTATTCGGCTGCGATTCCATTATCACCATAACCCCAATCTGGTACCCCAACCAGGCTACTTTGCTTTTCTATGCTTCATACCTTGCTCCAAGGCAAAGCGCACAATTGCCGGTTCCGTTCTCGTAAGGAAAATCCCAAATCCACTGCCAAACTTCCACTGCTACTAGGACGCTGCTAGCCAGATCTCGCGCATGAGTATTGTCCGTTCAACCGAAACCACGCCGCCGTTGGCCTTAGATACCGCTACTCAGATGGACTTTCTCGTCTGGGCAACAAGCCTCTGGAAAGGCTTGGGCACTCCCTCGAACTCCCCTCTCCCGTACTACCGTCTAGTAACAATAACTTCAAGAACTAGAATGACAGCCTAGAAGGCATTCGTGGCCAGTGCATTTAATAGTTATTTTTTACTTCATACGCGGAACTTTACTTTCCGTTTCACCCAACAGCCCAATTATCCTCCATTGGAGTATGTCTATTAGAAAACGGCTAATATAATGATATTTTTTATATGACCAATGCGTTCGATCGTATACCCCATGAAGGATTGATGCTAAAACTAAAGTCCCTTGGCTTGGAAAATGCGCTGTACTCTTGGTTATCCTTCAACCTCCCTGACCGCTCCCAAGTAATCAGTATCAACGGAACACTTCCACAACCCCAGGTAATCACTAGTGGTGTAATAAAAGGTGGCGTATCCGGCCCCTTACTATTCCTGCTCTACGTGAACGGTATTTTTTGCGCGGCATGCCATGGCACACCTTTCTTATGCGCCGACGACGACAAGATAGTCAATTTCTTTGAACTATCTTCTTTACCCGAAACCATGGCAAGTATCATGGAAGATTTTATTTCATTAGACGAGTGGTGTGGGCAATGGGGATGGAAATTTCTGCCACTAAAAGCGCTGTCTCGCCTATTAGGGTCAGTGTGTAAAAGATCTAGGTCTACAATAATTCTCCCTATTCAACCTCCACGGGCAACCTATTTGCCAAATGGCAAATGCAAACAGCATTAATGGCCCCATTTGTCAAACAACCTGCACTCCAAGATGTGGGTTGATGTTATACAAATCACCCTGTAGGCCGCAACGGGAGTACTGCTCAATAATTTTATCGAACACGATCAGAGTTAATCGTGTTGCAATAAAAAGTACAACGGGCATTCGCAAAGAAACTTCTCGGCCCAAAATCAAGCCTTAGTTGCAGAGAACGTTCGGAACTGTCACACATTGACCCCTTTGGTCACGTCCTGTCAAACTTATCCTCACATTCCTTTTCAGGCTCTTAAGGTCGGAAGCACACGGCTAGAAACCCCATCCGGTTCGCTGATGAGCTTTGTTACCCCCTCAGAAATAAACCGTTTTCCCTAGGGGTATCATCTTCTAAAGTGTCTTCTAGGTCAAAGCTGTTTGCAATTATTTACTCTACTTTGTGGAATACACTACCTGACCATGTCGGGTCCTGCCAGAGTCCAACAAACTTTACGATTTCATCGTCCAAATTTCTCAGCGTATCCTCGTTTTTCAGCCTATTTGGGACCAATATCAATCTAGATCAAGCTCTCGAAAGTCTCCTAGACTTTTAGCTCAAATCATATTGAGTATCCAAAGCTGTGCCACTTTATACCGGTTTCCTCTTTAAGACTTGACACCGACGACTTAGCCGTTACGCCATACATCCTGCAGTTCCACTAAGAAAGCCAGATAAATCAACAGAAATAAACTTAGCTATACCGTGGTTCAACGTTTTCTCCAGTCCTCATCACATCTCCTCCATAATTCTCGATTTACAGTCCTATTTTCTGTATTAGATCAGCACCGCAAGGCATGCTGACCATGACAACCGGCAGAAGATCAACTTAGTATTCCGGAGTAGTTACCAGCTGTTTGCAGCTGAATTACTTTGTGTCATAATGACAACCTGACCCAAATAAAATGCTGGTCATTTTATCACACAAGTTCTTTATTATTAACTAATGCACCAGTTTGGTGTGTCCCCAATAAACCCTACGACAGTTGGCATGAGGCCAACCCACCTTAACTTTCCGTCCTCTTTCATCAATCCTACTTCTTACTTTGCTTATTTTACTGCTCGGCCTAATTTTCCATTTACGCGATTAACCTTAGTTCATATGATATCTAGATTTCTCTACCGTTTACTAACCAACTTAACTCCAAGCTAGCACCCTTATTCGTGTACACGATCAGTATCTCTCGGACATTTGGGCGCGCAAAATTGGTTTAGGATCTTAGCAGTTACCACAGTAAAGTCCCCAAAACCTGGATCTCAGCTAATAAAACTAAACAATGGAAGCATTGTACAGCTGTTTCATCCAGCTTGTTAGGAATCAGCAGCAGCAGTGCATATCCACCGCGCCCCAACTGGGACGCGAACCCGAACAAGGACGAACGATTCTGAGTCGAACGCCTTAGTCATTACGCTACCGGGCAGGCTGTGAACGGTCTGTTCAACTTCACCACATCATCTTGCACCTATCCGTCACTGATTTGCACGGTTACTGTCCGCTAGCTCACAGCGATCGACCCCTACTGATGGATGACTTCTTTGCAGGTAGCCTATGTACGACGAAGGCTTTGGATATAAGTGGTAGTAAGCATCCCTGCTGCTGATGATTCCTAACAAGCTGGATGAAACAGCTGTACAGTGCTTCCATGGTTTCTTTAAGGTGAGCTGAGCGATGATATCACATGGTGAATTATTTCATGTAAACATTCAATTTCCTACTGCTAAAATGTAACTCCAAACAGTATTAAGGTTAGTGACAGCAGAATTATGATGGATTCTATGGCAGCTATAACCACGATAAACCCTAATTATGTCGGCATTTTCACCTCTGGTTCCTTTCCCCATAGATTCCTTTGTCATTTGTTATCTCTGACAGCATAAAGGATCTTGTCTTCATGCTGGGTATTACTGGAACCCGTTTCTCTCATCGGAAACATTTCATCAGAGGTTCCCTTTATTCTTCCTACCTACTCACTTTGAGGTAGTACCATAGTATCTGAATTCATGTAACGTGTTACGCTGTGACGTTTGGACTTCGGTCGCTCTACCGTTCAGGAAGGGTTGAGCTGGTGTGGCACCAAGCTAGGTGAATACGCATTTGTGCATCTGCAGTCGCTCTCTGAACTAGTCGAAAGCCTTGCCGCGCTCTAGGTAATACACACCAACTGCCTGCGATTCACTCAAATTGGAGGTCAACTCATCCAAAACAAAAGTAGATTTGGGGAGCACGGCCTTTTTCAAGGAAAGATGCGTTGGGCTTTGGGCAATAGAACAATCACCCTGAATGCACGCTCTTGTGCAAGTGCCGAAAAAGCATACTTGATAGACACGCAGTATTCTCAGTACCAAGAGAAAAATCACTTGCTTTTAAATATACTCTTAAGGATTGAATCTGCTTTGACTTTGGACAATGATTTGGTGACATTCAGTCAGCTGCGGTTGTTTTATTGCGAACAAGATTTGCTTATTTCACCACGTGCCACTTTTTAAAGTGCTTCTGATCTTAAACCGTGTGCACCGCTGGTCATTCCAAGTCTTAGCTTCCTGTCGTATGTATTTTCGTATTGGTGCTACTTCCGTCCCACATAAAATACAATGAATTTCCTGCGTTTGTTGGTAGACTAGAATCTTCTTTGATCTATGTACTCAGGACTCGGTGTCAGCGGCGTTTTCAGAGTCAAAATAAAGGCTACTTCGGTGATGGCATTGCGAAACGTTTTAGCATTGAGACTTCTGGTCGGAATTTTTCGCCCCTACCAGCGGGTTTGCAATTTTCCGATTGTTCGTTTTTATATATCACGCTAAAATTCCTATATTGCTGCGCCCTTGTTCGTAGATCACTTTGCATTTTAGAACAATCAGGGGCCATATCCTACCTAGGATAAGTTAGCCTCCTCCACTGAGCTGATTTCCTCCGGCGAAGCGTGGATTCTAGCACACATACGAAACGTACTTGCAAGTGGCAAACCCGAAAATCTGTAATTGTCACTAATCCGGTGTCATGAAGAGTCGCCAGAACGCTTCACGCTCGAATTCACAAACGACCCCAACATCTAAAGTTTTCGAGGCAGCCAACACTTCAAAGGAATAAATTCTTTGTTAGCCTTCCCCCATGTTTCCTGAAGTCTTTTGATATCCTAACATCATCGGTTATCCCTGGACTATTGCTCCTTAATGATACCAACGCAGGGTAAGTGCTTGACGCATATGCGCGCGGGATGCTTAATCCTTACCGCATTCTCTCAGCCCGGAAGCCCTACCCCATGCCACGTTCTGCCTCCATTTCTTGGAAGGCAACCCTTCTGCCTGCCAGCACCCTATCGTTTGATTCGCACCTCTTGTAGTATCTTCCGTAGTGAGAATAAAAATAATTTTCGAGACCTTTGCCACTAAGTTTTTATGTTTATTTCCTGTGCATGAACAATCCTCCATAACTTCATTAAATTTCACAGTTTCCATCCTACACCGGCATTTGTCTTCAGTTAGAAGCTACGCAGCCTCTACCTCGGACGCACTGTAATCCTTCGTCTCCATGAACACTGTATTCCAGATCATCGCGTTTTATTTTAATTTTTCACAACTTCGTTTCTCTTTCGTTCTATTCTCTCTCCATTTGCGATCACCATCGAAGCCATCTTTCTTTTACGGACAAATTATAAATTCTCTCGTGCGACGGCTGTGTGAATTTTGATCATACCGCGCTGACATTCTTGCCTCTCAAGACGGTCGTCACTGTTCCTAGTGTGTTATTCGTGACTATAAATCAGTCACACCTTGGGTTTTGCACTGAATATGACCGTTTGAACCTACTAATCTTGAATCTAAGCATGCCTTTCGATGGAAACCCAAAAATACGCTAATCCATTTTTTAAAAGACTAAGTCCTTCGTCAAGCGGTTTTGAAGTGTGACCGGAAGCTCACTGAACTACCGGCACCAACCTTCACATTTCCAATAATTTTCAATAACCATTTATGAAAACCTGGATGTACACGGATTCCAAAGGCCATGCACGGGCTGTTCTTATGCACTTAGGGGGTTTACACGCAGCAGCACTTCTCCATATAACAGTGCTACTTCTGCAAATTACCAGAAGAAGTTCGAACTCACATTTCCGCCCGCGGACTATGGCATGCCATGCATACTACCACTGGGGACGGCCTAGTAGAAGTGAAGAATTTATAAAGAATACTCGAGGCATTTTAGTCAATCAAGCGTATCGCTATGAATTGAAAATCAAAATCAAAACCAATGAAGAGGAAGGAATAACCGGCGGAAGCGAGAATCCTGACCATCGTTTATTGTTTCCTGAAGCCGGGAACGTAAACGGTAATGGGACAGAAAAAAAGATTAAAGTAAACAAATAAGAAGCAATATGGGGTCATCAAAGTTAAGCAAACTGAATAAAACGCAATAAATGGGAGAGGCTATGAGGGTTATTTGGGTGATGTGCGGTCACCTCCAGCGCCACGGTTGAGGCACATACCAGACCGTTTCGTAGTCCATCTATAAAGTCCAATTATTCTGAATCCTCTAATTACCCGTGCAACTGGCCACGCCCTTTGTAACGACTAAACATTCCAATCTTGGTCCGGGCGAATTCTATCAGCGATTACAGTGCGATTTGCATAAAAATAGAATCCCACATTCTTTATACTACTTCGAAGTCCCAAAGCAACGCGTAGCCCAACTAGAAAGCACAAGATGTCTCCGCAAATTCTGCTATACCTTTCGGGGGTTGGAAATTATGTACACAAAATCCATACTTTTGATGATGATCCTCAGTCACTATCTGGCCAAAAGGTAGCCAAAAATAGGATTAACATCCGCGTAAACTGAACACTCGTTGACAGAGAACAAATATAAAGCACTTTTCTCGTAGTTCAAGCAAATGCAAGGGATTCTGCACACTTGATCAGGTCCAACAACCCTTGCCCGAGCATTACTGCCAAAAATCAATGCAAACGAAGGAGGCGTCTACAGACGATCTATGTGATGCGATATAACGTAAGTGGACTGCAACAAAACTAGCCACCCCAAGTCTAGTGACTCGTGACTACACTAACTGTCCGCAAAATGATCTCAGCTAAAGGGTACGGAGGTGAAACAACGAAGGGTAATATATCTAGCCGAAAATAAATAATGACCAAAATTAGTGTCAGTACTAGCAACTTGGGCGGTATCAATAGAGGAGCGAATAGTAGAGAGAAGATGAATTTTCAGCCAACCTAAATGTTACACCCTTTGTTGCCGTTCACTTCGGCATGCACAAAAGGAATTATACGCAGTTGCCTGGGCCAACTGTCGCAGATAACACCAGCCCCCTGATATGCTCACGTTAGAGCAGGGTTTCGGCGCAGTAATGGCATTTATACTAAAGAAATACTAAATGCATCTTTCGTGAAATTCGTTTCAATTGGTTTTACTGGACATGCAGCAAACCAGCAAACCTTACTTGGGTCAAACGAAGAACTTGAATTACTGGCCCGGACATGTGGGTATTGTCACTGGAACTGCCAAAGGCTGGTGGTCATAGTCCCAAAGGGGAGGGTCGAAAGTCTTCCTAGAGGAAGAGGACGTGAAATCCAACGGCGCTTCTACTTGTCACTCCCTTGAGAGAAATGCGTCTCCCACTCACAGTGATGCAGCAAGCTTTGGAGGCCGGCAAAGCAGGACTATCAAGAGGAGCGAAGGCTAAAAGAACTTTTAGGAGTCTGTCAGCTGAGCAAACTGTCCGCTCAAGGACTATCTGTGACGAACTCGGTTATGGAAATCAAAACCCTAGCCCAGAAGTCATCAGGAAAATAAAACACGCAGGGGTTGAGCGGTAGGTGAAAGTGTCTTAGGCAGATATGATAAAATGACGTTCACCTAAAGGGAACAAGTTACATTTAATAAAGCAGGCGGACATACCCAAAAAGGCCATCACCATTTTCCTGTTTCTAGGAAGACGGAGACTCCTCAAGGAGAATCGTTGTTCGAGAATATCAACTGTCGTGAGATTTGGGGACCGTAGAAACGATAGGTGCGATCGACAGGAACCCAGCAGACTTCTAAGGATAAAGGTGGACAACTGAGCATCGTGTAGGAAAGGCGGTCCATGTGCCGAACACTGGGTTTGTTACTTCCTCATTTATACTGGCTGCGGCTAAATGAGATCGCGCCACTTCCAAGCTCTAAACAAAACTCCTATAAGAGAGAATTGCGAAAAGGCGAGTCACTGAGTCCCTAAGCTAGCCGATAGGTGATTTGGGCGTCGGTGGAGACGTTTGACTAGCTTTTGCCTGACTAAGTGGAAAACTTATCAGTAGCACAGCGCGTTTACCAAACCACGAAATGGAGGGAAGGCTGTGCACAAGGAATGCTGGATTTCGCTGTTTGACTTGGAATTAGATGACGTGAGTCCTTTTACTGAACTGCTATCACAAGGTCATAAGGTTCCATTCTTCGTCGCGAGGGAAGACCCGAGACAAATGGTACACACAGTTCGGGAGACTAGGCCAAGGATAGCTACTGCCAACAGCAGCCAGAATGGACTGGAGTGCAGATAATACTGTCAGGGAGATAAATATAAAGATGAGATGACATATATCAAATGATCGCAATAGTTGCACCTCTGTGCGTGATATGCTCAAGGGGGCTACCATCGTAGTAGAGCGGCAATATAGTGCCAGCCACAAGCTTCAGTTCCCAACCTGAAAAGGAGCTTCGGGAGGGCAAAAGGCAAATCCTAGACAAAAGACATCGATCGGGGTAAGTAACACACGAGTGAGTCTTCGCCAAAGCAAATGGAAAAGATTCTAAGTGTTTCTGGACGCTAGAAGGTCAAACCGGCTGTACGAATGGCCAAAGAAGCAGGAAGCCTTGATAACTGCACCCAACTGAGGTCAACGCAGAAGGTGGAGACCCTCCAGGAACATTTTGATGCGATCCACAAGTTTGACGAATGAGAGCTGCGACCAGTCATAAGAAGGCCAATGGAAAGTTTAGAACTTTCGTTCCACAATGCCATGCTGGCGCTGGAAGCCCTTGACAAAGGGAACGCCACGAAACCGGACAGCACCCACCAATCTATCCTAAAGCCGCTGAGTCAGGCGCTAGTTAGACCGCTATCTAGGTTGTACAACAAGTCTCTAAGAAGAGCAGAGTTTCCTTAAGAATAGAAAACTGCGGACTTAGCCCAAATCCGCAGAGGAGATCTAAGGAACATCGTGGAGCACAACAGTCTGGTTAGCCTAATATCAATGGTGCTGAAGCTCTGGACAATATAGCTTGAATCACATCGGTTCAACAGTGACAACAATCCAAAAGCAGGAGGACCGAACAGCTTCAGAGGAGGAAATCTCTGTAAAGCTTCTATGATGAAGTAAAACAAAACTGGACGAAGTGGAGAATGTGAAGGTCTACCAATTCGACTTCCCAAAGACTATGGACACCACAAAGCAGTTATACTCTTGGCATAACATGAAACCCATATTTCGTTTATGTTCGTATCGATGATCTAATAATCGTGACATCAGAAAAACTTGACCATGGTCGACACCTAGCTTTGCCACTCTGTGGAAGACCAGTCAGTCCCGATAAGTTTAAGCTCCAAAAATAGCTTACTTCTGACTTTAAACAAAATGCTTGGCGTATAGTAAATAAGGAAAAAGAATTTTTCTTTCACTTTTTACTGATAATGGCTGTCATTTGTCTGCTAAATCACTCAAAGATTGGTTGACGGGACTTGGTTTTCGTCATCTCTTCATTGCGTCTCGTCCTCCTCAATCTACCGGACTACCAAGAAACTTTGCACGCACTTTCAAAAGTGGTTCTCGTTGGTTGAACTCGACTGTACCTTTGAAATCTTACCACTATCGAACCGTAATGCCAGCCAAAATGCCACTGGTAAAAGTCTAGTCCAATCGCTTAAGTCAGGGTATTCACCTTCTAGATTGTCTTCTATTTATTTTGCTAATGTTAACTTTTTCAGGGCAGTAATCTAAAGCCTTCCGGTGGATTACTTCTGGTACGCAGTAAAAAAACTGATGGTCGCAACGCTTGATTGCCGAGACTAAACAATTCACAGAAGACATGCAAAATAGCCATAGTTCAACGCATCATGTCAGTATGAAGTTATTCCTCAAGTCACTTGGCATGCCAAAAATACCGGTTAAGGTGCATGGAGCCAATCATAATCAAGTGAAATCTCTTATGAGCCAATTATCTTAAGGGGCTTCTCAGTTCGAGGATCTGAAAGACTACGTCCCGTGCCGAGAAAAACTTGCAGATATCCAGGACAAAATTCCACGTGAGGACGATGGGACACACATGAATTACTGCATTGCTAGCTTCTCATAATCTTGCCAAATTTTGTGATAGAATTATAAAAATTCCTATGGCAATTAATACGGATAAACCGCAAATATACTGCAATTTGTGCGCGTGGGAACTCCACAAGGACTGCAGGGGCTTCTAAGGGGTAAATGTAAACAGTATCAAAGTTCGTTCACAACAGGGCTATAACTTCTTGGTCTAGTATTATGAGACGGATTGTTCTAACGCTCATCTCTTGCTACCTTTGGTCGCCCTTAACCGTTACGATGACTTGTGCATCGACATTACTCGGCCCTGTATGACTGTAATACTGACAATCCTGACACTTAACCGGTACAAGGAAAGGACGGTCGGAAGCGGTGGCAGGTCGTGTATATTTTGACAGGAGCGCGAGCGAGGCATGCGTCAGCAACGTACAAGTGGCGATCGCGCTGGGCGGTCAACGTTCGGTTAAACAAGCGGTCCGGAGGAACCAATGCATGTGCCATTACAATGCCACTTCGACGATGCTCGACCGCGGGCTCGCCCGAAAGGGCTCTAAATTAAGTGCGGACAAGGTGCACGGCGTTCCCGGTTACACTGTGCTAGTCACAGTCCACGTACATTAGGGATTTTGGGGTTAGTGAAATTCTATCGTCAATTTAGCCACCGAAGGCAAAATGCCTGCTTCCACCAACCAACCTGCCTCGTGGTGACTCCTTAAGCTGATGCTTGCGGACGCCGTACAGGTCCCATTTTCTGAGATTAAGGCCACGCTCAGTGTACACCCGAAAAAGCTTGCCTTATTTAGTGGTAGTGGTAGATGCTTCTGGCTTGGGTATGGGAGCATTCCTGCAAAACCGAGTTCCTGGGACATGGGAGAAAAGTTTCGATACCTATTATTCGAGCACCTCTTAGCGAACCTGATGCGAAACTCCAAATCAAGGGAAGCCTGAGCCGCGAATTTATACGGAAATGAATTAAACAATCATGGAACCATACAAAAATACAAATCTTAAGCGTGCAATAACGAGAGCAAAAGTTTAAATTCTGCCGAGCGTGAAAAGGCAGTCACGCCAAGAGCGATAACAGAGTCAAAGTGGTGCCCCTCAAAAAAGGTAGCACAAACAAAGTGACGGACACAGCATGTGAATGTGTCATATTAACCGTTCAATGAGAGTTATTTCTATTCGTTATGCGCGGTTGCAAAATGGGCGAGAGGATTTTCAAAATAGTCTTTTATATAGGGAGTCACTGGGATTTTGTTCTCGACGCCGTAGTCCTCAAGTGCTTTCCGTCGGAAAATGCCAACTGTATACAGCGTAATCAAATGTTTTCATCCTTTTCACAATCCACCAATGTAGGCGCTGCATACCAAGTCTGATCTTCACTCTCCACTAGCAGTAGGACATTTGAAGCAATTTTTTCAGTTATTGACTGACCATCGTCGCTTTAAAGTTTGGACTAACCGTGCTGCAGATGCCTTACTACGTCCACAACTTAAGCCGTCATGTTTCCCATCCAAGACCTCATGTCATGGCATTGGCTCAAGCCTAGGGAAAGTGTTTCACAGAAGCTCTTGGGTCGCCGTTACTCCACTCTCGGCTTATTGTTTTCGTCTCATTGGATGGAAATTCACGTCCAAGTATCACAGCCAGTCTGAGATTGTGAGCTGCACAGAAAGTCTGGTTGTTCAGGAATAAGGATGTTCGCATCTGGACTGAAAGACCTTTACAGTGAAAGCGATCTGAAGCTCATAGTTTCTCCCAACGGTACTTTCGCTATGTCTGATCCTCATATTGATTACGTTCATATCGATGTTGTTGGTCCTTTGGGGCTATCAAAAAGCACATGGAATTGGCGACATGCAATGGTAGACTCACTGAGTGTCCAAAAGTTATCCCCACCTTCGCTGACACGGTAGAATCAATGACTCCACATCTCGCAGAATAGATCATTAAGTTTCTCTTTTCTGCACAGTTGGCGTGCCCTCAATTGACGATGGTGAAATATACGCAGTAACTCGGGTTCCGAAAGTTGGACTGCGATTGTAATGGATGTACAGCCGGAACGGCAAAGCAGTAAATGATCGTGGAATACAATGTATCAATAGCAGGCTTCAATTCCACACAAGAGAGTCAGCAACACTCAATTAACCCATGCCTCGGTCAACCATTAAATGGAACTAAGTTAGCACCCTCTAGTCGGAACTGGCATGTAGTATCATAGTACCGCATTATACATTCAAGCTCCAGGCATATTTTAGGACAAAATGTATACAAACTCTTCGTATCAATGCCATTTCTACAAGCAAAATATCTCGAGACCGTTTCCGGCTTCTGTGAAAGAAAAGCAACAAGAATCAAGTTTCAAAAATCACTGGTTCATGAAATACCAGGATGGGTCTTCAGAAGACGTCCGGATTGCGACCACGAACATGTCATCTATCCGACTCCGATACCGCAACTGACTAACAATCACAGTCGACAGGATAGAAAAGAACTGAAGCAATAATCAGTGGGGAGAACTGCACTGCATGCATCATGACGCCGACGCAGCACCGATACGAAAATGCAAGAGATCGGGAACCATAGCAGAGGGGTGCTGAGTGGTGAAAGCGATTCTATGAGAAAATTTAAAACGCTCAGGTCTGGTGTGCGATAAAACAAACGCCGCAGAATACATATCTAGCGTCAAAGTAGATCTTAGAAAAAATAGTGTCCGGGAATAATCAATCTTCTCCGGAGGTTCGATCCCACTGTAGACCTATCAGTTTGCATTACAATAGTCCCATTTGCTCCTCGGGTATTGCAGTGATTTTCTCGACCATGAAAAATCTTAGAGCACGTGTCTGCAACAAAATGAAGTTCTGTTTCATAGACTAGCCGCGCATTTGTTTGGCTCATCTTAACGAAACAAGGCAATTTCGTACTTTTGATTCGGATCGTGGTTTTGCCTTCCAGTAATTCGATCAGCGATTAGCACTTAGGAATTGGGCTTCAATGTATTAATGTGTAATTTTGGTGGATGTCTTTTAATAAAGGCATCTGAATATGTTACGAGGAATAGCTCAGGCCGGACTGTGATGCAGCCCGCTTTGGTGTCGGCCGGAGAAAGCTCCCAAAATTATAATCAAAACGTCATCTGACAGTCCGGTTCGCAGCGACGATTCAATACATTTTAAAAACATCCGTAATGCAACCCACGGACTAGCCTTCAAGCGGGCTCTGAAGATTCGAGCCAAAAAAACGCAAGAAATGCATTGTATAATCAGCACCATGAGGAAAATGCACGGCGTAAAATGCCGAACGGTATGCGCGGTTTGAGACCAAAGGCCCTCCAAAAATGTGGCACAGTGAAAAGTGCAGAGCTCGTGTGTGACAAAACAAGCGCAGCTAAACGGATGTCACCAATTCATTGTCAAGCGTCAAAGTCGATACTATATAGAATATTTTCTCCGAAAGGTAATGTCACTTGTTTTCCGGCCGAGTGTCTACTCATATCCAGTCAGAGCTGAAACCGTTTGTTGAATTAAGAAACCATTGTGGATTTACCACGACGTCACAATCGTTTTATGTCTTCCATCTATTTCCGGGTGTCCAATTCTGATGTTCAGTTTTCCGACAGAAAGCTAGATAAGATATTCGAAGTTCCTGAAAAGGTAAGTAATTGTTTGCCACTGACCATTTCGTTCTTCAGAAAAATCTAATGAATTGACAATAAACATGGTATTTACTTAATGGGGTGCTAATTTATGCGTGAATAAAATCTTGGTCTTGGTTACAACATTGCTTTCCTTTCGCGAAGCATAACATCCTTGTTCTTTGATTGGAAAATATTGCTTTAAACGTTGGTGTTGTCAGTTTGGAACCAGTTGAACGGAAGTGTATGATGATAAGAGTGGCCCGTGATCGGGTTTCGATTAAGATCTATTGTCCGAGAAGCCATTTGCTTTAAATCATCGGTGGCATCTTGACTGAGCTCATATATTCTGTCAGATTCTGTACAGGAATTCGTCAAAGGCATTTGTTTGGGCGTACCTACTATTTTGCGCGGTGGTTTGACGTTTGTGGATAGTTTCGTTTAATAAATGAATAAGAGTAAATAAAAATATAATGGAGGAGTCCATTTTCCCTTCGTTTCATTGACTTTCATCTATGACAAGTTACATATTTCCTAACATTGTATTTTCGCAGTAGACTCGGAATAAGCTTTAACGTCGTTAGGATTCTGTGGTGCATTCTAACCCCACAGTCTGAGAACATTCACACCACAAGTATTCGCAGAAAGCGGCACCTGTATGTCATCTCTGGTTACTTCAGCACAGTCCAGCGTTTGAATTGTCTTACTTCCGAAATTTACTAATGTCTTCTGTCCAAGAATGGTGTACTAAAGCCGCTGATCTGTTACTGTTTAACCCGACATTAGTACATAACTGCACATTGGGGCAGGCCGTTTCTACGTTACTAGCAACGATATCTTTCGATAGAAGAAAGAACACATTTGAGAGATTTAAAGGCGAAGATCCAGATTACTCCCTACAAGTAAATGCACCATGGGAAATTCGCAACAAGAAGTGCTTGGAATCATACCACATTCACGTAGCAGAGTAATGGAAAGACTCAGAGTTAAAAGTGCTGTAAAAATTGTTGTACGATTGGTAAAGTAGGAAATTCAAGTGTGAAATTCAGGGAGCAATTTGTACTCACATTGGCTTTTCTTTGTTTCCGTTTTCATTAATAACATTATTACCATGTTGGGTCGATAGGTGCAATGTTCGACCAGGAAAAATGAATATCGAAGACAGGAAGTAGCTGCTTGGATGACGGAACAGTCTGCCAGCTGATCTTATTACAATGTGTTCCGTTTGGCCGTTTGGGGTACCAGGTAATTTTATCAAAACAACGGTGAACGTAGACGGACCCGTTTGACGCCGACCATATCAGGCATCATTTGTGACTGCACTGAGTATTATTTACAGGAATCAATGACGTGTAAGGCGACAGTTTCAATATTGGCTTCGTTATTTGGCAAAATATCGGCTCGACAAAAGCGCGATTCCACAGGATTTTTTTCATTGCCTAAATGAATGAAGAAGTGGGAAAAAAGACACCCAGAAGTCCAAGTTAACCTTAAAAACTGCTTCATATATTTTCGCACAAAAACTTGGACATTCTACGGAATTAAGCTGACTTGTTGGAAACACGACTTTCGACTACTCATTAAACAAGTGAGAATGGATAATTGTTTGTAGATCAGTTAAGTGTCTTCTCGCAATTAGGCTGAACAAATTAACGAAACCGAAAAACAGTAAAATATTTCTCAAATTTACTAGACTTCCACGCGGCCACATCCCTGAAGGATGGGCAAACTCGGTGAAAATCACAAATGACGTGATCATTAAAAGCTTTAAATTTTTCACCGGATGGTGTTCGCTTGTTGACACCTGACGTGAAATAGTTTCATTGCGATCAGCCCTATTTCATGCTCTAAGTAATTCTTTATGTCACCTGATCAAACTGCATGCAAAAAAACAGTGGAAAAAAATCTTGGATGATCCACTTGCATGTGTTCAGCTGGAGAAACCCATATGATATGTTCTTCTTGCTTGCAATTTTGAAGTTCCTAACCCTCGGGAGATGATCACTGTTCGACAGCAATGAGATGGGTTGCTTTAAACATAACCTAATTCGAGTGCAACAAAAGCAAATGGCAAAACTGCGCGGTTGTTTTACTTGCTTCAAGGAACTTCTTGCACATTAATGAACAACTGCAATGTGCATCGGAGCTAGGCAGAACTGGATCATAATGAGGCGATTTGATACCATGAATTAAAAACATGGCCAATTTCCGTACGATTTTATCTTTGACATTGATAAACACATTCCGGTTGGGAGTTTCTGCTTAACAGAATAACAATAGGAGAACAACTCACATTGTATGTCACAACTGCAGAAAGAAGTTCCTAAGCAGCCATAATCTGCCAACACACAATTAGGCTCCTACGATAACTTCGACCGTCATTGGGTGATTCTCCTTTTGTATGTGCTATTCACGATTAAAGTACATGCGGTTTCCTCCCAAGGCTTATCTTCATAATAGTTCCATGGTGTCCAAAGAAGCCCACGAACGACCTTTGGTAGGTCCAGATGCAGCTTATCGAGACCGCGACATAAAACATTACGCCTCGTCATGTTCGAATGACTTTGTATAGCTGTTACTCTTGGTAAAATCGTGCCATTGTTTCCTCTTTATTCACGAATTATTCCCTGTCACCAAATGATGGAAGCACCTGCAGGTTGCAGACAGTCTCCGGTAGCTTTGGTTGTTACCTGCAAATGGCTGTGGACTTCGGCTGGCGGTGGTCGAACGGATAAGGTCGCGGTGTCTGGAAGCGAAGGTGGAGGGTTCGAGTCCTCCCATCGCCGGTCAACTTCCCTACCTGGGTAGCCTTCTGTCGGCCGCGGCACACTGTTATTTCAATAAAAAAAGAAAGTGAATGGCTGTGAATCGTACGGTGTCCTAACTCCTAAAGAATGTTTGTCACTTTACCTAAAATATTGATAACGTACTCCGGATTCACAACAGTTTTGTAAACCTCGTCACCGATTGTTGCGGTTTGCACATTAACGTAATTAAGCACACATTTAGCAGCGTGTACCTAGGACCTCGTAGTGTCCCATGGATCATAAACTGGGCTGAGGAATTTATGTGGCCCTCTTCTCCAACGTGTGTGCACTTGGTTCGCGCAAATGAGCAAACCCCTTCATCAGACTGTATACTGCGACCCGGCAGAATAGTACCGCATAAAACCAGTACATATGACAATGCATGAGTGCAAATAGCATGTTTTATTACAGTAGATATGGCATACGCAGATTGTTAAGTGGACTGAAAGGAAATCTGGATGTTATCGGGCTGAAAACGTAAAACCAGGCAGTATCAGATATAAGTGAAATGTGTGCAAACAATGTTGAACATCGCCGAGTGGGGTGCTTGGACAACTGACAAGGGATAATCCAGATAAATGCGACATAGCCCAAATTGTTGGGGTTGGAGTCTAACTACAGCTACAATGCAGCCGAGTTACATCAGCAACTGGTAGAAATTTTCAGGACCAACTATCTACCGACGAAATATCTATAATTAACCTAACAATGCTTCATTATTACCGGTCCACAGTTTGATACAGTTAACAGGATCTATGGTTACACAGTAAACAAGGCGATAACTATAACAATGAATATAAATAAAATTATGAAGGAGGGATTTTTGAGGATGTTAAACTGTCCCAGTGCATTTTGCTATCCATGCCGAGACCACTTACCAAAAGGAACCGGGTTCCATTATACTCATCTAAAGAACAGGAAGAAACAACTTGAACTAACCTTTGTTTATATTTGTCACCTTAGAGATAAGGCATTTGAGTTGCAGTGACAAAGCAAACATTTCACCATGTTTCGTATCTAATGGGTAGGGCCACATGCATCAGCAATGACTTTGTAAATCACAAACTGAGACCTATAGTCATTTGTAAAAAGAAGCGAAAAACTTTAGGTCATTGGACGGGAGGAAGTCAAGGAGCGAGCCACGGAACACATTCGTAATCACAGTGGCTAAGAAAACAAGTAAATAGACCCTCTGAGAACTGTCAGTTTCCCTTTGAGTTCCTCTGTGCACCGCTTGAAAGTAATAAAACATTATATATATATATGTATGTATTTATATATACAGTGACTTAACCGATACTTAATAAGTGTGAATATCGCCATGCTGTATTATACCAATTATTTTATTGTTGCAACTTTTATCCAAGGAGACAGCGAAAATTACGGAAGCTAGATTTTGATCAAATATATATATTTTAAACCGACAGCATGCCCATGTGGTATATATATATATATATGGGCTTGCTAGGCAGTCACTTTAAATTTCCATTCCATTATCTGTCTGAAACAAGCCGACGGAAGTTTTAACAGGAAAGGTTCTCCGTGTTTGAAAAAATAGACCAAAGTAAAGGCTATGTTAACAAAATACAAATATCGAATTGATTTATTGATTTACAAGAGGAACACTTGTCGCGGTGGCCTTATCGACAAGTAATGGTTCACGTTGATTCAAAGGAATGATTAACAATTTTCGCTATTCATTTCCGAGTCTATTCAGGTAGTAATCGAAAGTCAAATGAGTATAATTATATTTGAAAACTGAAGTTCGTGATTCGGAAGCTCGCTGAGTTTTCGTCAGGCGTACGTCATTATTTCTGTAAGTTTTTGTCTGTGGCTTGCCATCAGCTTGGGATTTATAGTTCCCGCGAGAAACCTTCTACCATCCTAATAGGATTGTAATTGCATTGAAAGTCATATTGTTCGATGGCAAAAAATTTTAACTTGGGCGTGTTAGAAGCTAGCTGAGTTTAACAAAAACAACTATATCTTTTGTGGTTCACTTCTAAGAATATCTCACGTGCCCATGGTTACCGGGTAATTCAGAATTCTCGGTGTACAACGGTCATGCAAAGGATTCGTTTACTGAGATTAGACTCAGTCTTTTTGGTTTCATAGCTAAAACGACAACGATCCCATCCGAGAGAATAATACTCAAAAATGGGTAAACCTGTGTACACCAGGGCCCTATGCAATATAATAAAATGTAATGCATTTGTATATTTTTGCATAAGAGACTCATTTGGAGCTTTAACAAGCAAACAACCGACATTCGCAACTCTGTGCTGTGAAAAATTCAAACTCTAACTAAGCGGGAACTGTTTTTACAGCTTTATGACAAAGGAATTGCTAAAGGCTGAGGTCTATGAAACAAGGGTCACGATAACAACAAAACATAGCAAAATTCGGCCTCTTGAAAAGGTTAGAAAAAGTTAGAACTGGTGTACGGAACATCATTTGGTTTGTTTATGTGCTAGTTAGCAATCAACTTTCCTCATTCAACTGGCACATCCTGTGCCAAAGTCCCTGAAATCAACGAACGAAAGGGATTCAATTCTTTCATGCACTGCAGTTGTCTTAAGGTCTTTTTGTAGAACTGTTAGGACCAATCGAAGGTGACAAACTGGTATCGATTTACTTGTTTTGGACGGCAGGAACGTTCGGAAAGATGACTTGTTGTGCTCGCCTCATTTCACCTCTGTGTTGTGATTCGGCTAGTGTCACTGAACTACCCGCAGACTATTCATCCATTTTCCATCTCATTTTTCCAAGTTTGCGCGCATATATATATTACTTGCATGCATATAACTAATACATACCATCTGAAGAAAAAGTATAAACCAAAGTAGACAAATATAAACACCGAAGCACTGGCATGTTACCTTATTCACCGTAGTGAAATTTTCGGAGCAAGAAACGAGCTGGGATCGATAAAAAGAAAGGTTAAACACGGTGGTTTTGGCGTCGAAAAATCAAATAAGAACGCAATGACAGACTTTTTCACGTGTCCATAGGAATAATTTCCTTAGTCTGTTCGTCTACACCCCGCAATTAATAAGGAGGTTTATAGATATTATTTGGATTGATTACTTGAATAGTTAAGAACTGAAAACGGTCTAAATCAATAGCCCTACTTGTGGCTATTAATTTTCCGAGGGATGCCTTCATCCATTTTCTCACGGAAGCACTTGTAACTGAAAAGGATTCCAGTCAAACATAGTAAAACAGCTTGAAGTCAGGCAAGTAATCATTTGATTTCTGGTTGATTAACAGCTTTGTCGTTAAGTGGTGCATCAAAAATTCATCATTTCAGTTTGTCCTGACCAAAACCAATCAACCGTTTGCGAGGGGAAGTTCACATTGATTCTTTTAGAAGACATGTTTGGTGAACAAATTAAGCTGATAAGTCGTTAATAGCTGAACACATCTCGTTATCGTATCAGTAACCACGTACTGGAAACTTGTGGCCATAGCATGCAAATGTCCACTGATTAAAACGTGCACATTTTTGCAGGCATGAAGTGGTTCAGCGGGGTTGGCGAGAGGCTCGAAGTAGATGTCATCTGTAGTGGGACTAAGAGCATTGGCGGATTTCTGTATGTATTCCCCAAGTACCTGAGAGTAGTGTGTGGGATTACTGGGTCTTAGTTGCGTGACACGATCCTCTTCGGACTTCACGCTCAACCTCTCCAGGTTGATCCGAAAAAATTCGTCAACCTCACACATTACTGACAATTAATAGTGAAATATATAAATGGAAAGCCAAATATGAAGAAAGCTAAATCTTTTATCTTATAACTTTTACTTCCGTTTATATCAGTGTACATTTTTTTTCAGGAAGGGGGACGCGACCAACAAAGGGCTGCCAGGTGAGGAAGTTGACCGGCGATGGGAGGGTTGTAACCCGCGACCTTCACGTCCAAACGCCACAAGCTTATCCGTTTGGCTACCGCCGGTGATGTCGACCCAGTATTGTACAGAGATATTATGTCTGTGATGGTGTCGACAAACATTAAAACATTACCGATTAATCCAGTGGGTTGATCTACACGTTTCCCTGTTAAATAAAAAAACGAAAAAAGGACAAAAAGACTGCCTTCTTTCCTGTACTTCTCAAAGGAACACAGCAAATCAAACTTATTACACTCTGAAGCAATCGCCTCCAGGTTTCTACCAAATATATCCCATAGTTTGTCTTACCGATGTGTAGACTGCGTATACAGAGAGAGATGAGTGGACGAAAACTTGACCGTTATTCCTCTGCATTGTCCACAAACAGAACGTCTTTATAAGCGTCCTGAGTGATGCTGAGAGGTCTTTAAAATATCTGCAGACAAGCTTATAGAGAAACAAAAATTACTTACCGACAGGATATACTACCGAAATAAAAAGCTTTTTCATTCGGTCCGAGAAAATCTAATCGGTCGTTTAACCGTGGTGGGACATCTGCCCCGTTGATCAGAGATTGTTCGTACCTGCTAGCAAAAGGGTTGGAAAGAAAATATACACAATGTCTGTTTCCACAAGCGAAGACCTGTGCCATCCAGTTCCGTCTCAGTTATGACAAATCTGATTCCGCAACGCCCACCGGTTTCCTTGGCATCGCAATGCTCCCATAAAATGCAGGACAGATTTGAGAAAGACGAAGTGGAGTATGCGAGGTCTGACTTAATCCTCCCACCACCAGATGTGATAGTCAAAGTTCGCTGCACCGTGACAGCGCCGGTGCTGGGACAGTTAATCCAGTAACTGTCGACTTCCTGAATCTTTCTCATGCCCGTCCGAAATAGTCGTCGCTCGTTGGAACGATTCAACATATCTGCTGTTGGAAATTATTTTGTATAAACATCCAACTTTGGATGTTGGTCGATACAGACCTGCAACCGGATCTGTTTTCAGTGCTATCCACCTGGACGGTTGGATTAGGTTTTGTCTGACATTGGTCGCACCTTCAAGACTGCTGCAGAACGAGTAAAAACAATCCATATGGCTCTAAATATGTGCAGAGAGTAACGATGCCAAATATTGCGGCCAGCTGTAGTTGTTTTTCTACTTTCTTATACATCCGAATGATATGGAACAAAGTACTTGTAATTTGACATGAAGTAGTGGCGGATCTATGTTCTACTCCGGGTTCTTAGATTATCTGCAACCCCAGGCCTTAGAATCACAACATAAAAAAGTACTAAGCTTTTCGGTGAAGGCACTGGATATTTAAAAAAACGCATAAAATTTAAAAACACTGTGTGTTGAACTAATCCCAGACTCTGTCTTTATTGAAACAGGGACGATCGACACTCACGTAAGCAGTTCTCAACAGAACAGTTGGTAGAATCCCTCCCAATTTGGGAAGAATTAAGGAATTTGGACAGAATTCTTAATTTGTAAATATCGGGACCAAATGATGTAAGCAGTGTATGGAAAAATCGATGCGCCATGTATTGGTTTTAATTGTGAATTATATAATCTTAATAACACAGCGTTGTCGGTTGATGTATTGTGCCAACGTTTCGACTACCGTGGGTAGTCTTTCTCAAGGCATTTTCACAATCAAACTTGATGGTAACGTTGGCGCATTACATCTACCAACAACGTGTTAATAACATGATATCATTCACAATTAGAATTATAAATTGCCAAGAAAAACGTATTTTATCAATATGTGTTACAAGTAACTGGGCAAAATTCGCGGTCTGTAAAATTACGAATTCCCCTTGTGTCGGATAAACGAGACGTGCTCTATCGTGCTAGAATCGCATCAAACGACAACTTTATCATTCGTTTCTCAAGACCACCATGTTTAACCAAACCAAGCATTTGTTTGTTCGCACGTGACTACACCGAATTCTAACTTTGGCTGTACGATCACAGGACTTTCACGTATTTTAAGTACCCTTCAGGTAAAGGTGGTGGTTTCTTAGGAACAGCTACACGTCCTCTGCAAATTCCCGTGTGCTTTTTTAGATTATTCAATGGGGATAGAGTGATACGTGGTAAAACAATCACCAGAGTTTAGAGTTGTAACAAACAGCCTTATCGAAAATACTACCAGCCTAATCACTGTTAGCATCAGTAAAAACCTTGATATGAATGAACTGCATGTACGGTTGGTAGCCCGAAACGTCATGTCTGATTAAATACAACGATATGTTCGACGATGCTCAGACAACTGGAAACCGAAGCCGCCGTGACTTATGGCTTTAAACGACACAGAAAAAAAAGAAAATCTGCCAATCTCAACGTGCCTAAGTGAAATATTTAGCAGAATGACTAAACTTGATTTAATTAAAACAGGTTTTAACAATCAGATAACAGCCTATAATTTGAAGCTCTCAAATAAGTGAGTAGTGTAAACATTAAGAACACTTCACGTTAGATTTTTGGGCAAAAACTTCACCTGACAACAAATAGCACGGAGTGCCTGAATGACAACAAAAAGTGTGAGGACGAAAGCGTTATCGTAAACAATTTTTCTCTGTCTGTGACAGTAATTCACAAAAACTGTCTATTTTGAGGTCACTACGGATGATCGGATGCTTTCGAATGTCCGTGATAAAACTGGGCAAATTTCAAAACTCACGTGTCTTCACGTTAGATAACAGACTGCCTTGTAACCGCAGCAACCTATCGATCTCTGAATGTCCCATAAATCGTTTTATGCCAAAAGCTTTTTCCGAAAAATGTCTCAGATAACGAGCAAACAGTCGCAGTCAAACTAATTCTTGCACCTGCTTGTCTCTCAGTTTTTGATGATGATATTTAAAGGAAATTCAATTTGACAAACACTAGTAAGCCAACATGCTCGCACATATTGATGCACACGCAATCGGTGTTCAAGTTGACTTGGCATTCAGTCCAAATTCATTCATGAATACAAATCGAATGGTGACAACAATCATTTGATCAGGTATTGGAAATCCAAACAGAGCAAAGACTACAATAATCATGAGATCGGACGAAATTCGTGGATCAGTTTTTCCCACCATAAAATATATCACCGTTCATGCAATCTCAAATATGAGGTACTAGGGAGTTTCCTCTCACAACTTTTATCAGGGGATATTTCGAATTTCAATCTAACTATAGTTGGACTGTGCTCATCTCGAGCTGTTATCCATCTCGCGGTTCTAGATGGACCGTGCAATGAACGTGGGGGGGGGATAAATTATCGGGTTATTTGATAATTAGCTGCATATGGGAAAATTTTTGGATGTGTTAGTTAGAACTACCTAGAAAACGATGCATTACCTTAAAGCATAATTTCCTTCTATCGATTCCCTGACTCTCGATGGATACCGGATTGTGTTCACTGTGGACAAATTTCAGTGACGGGGTTTGATTTATCTTATTATTTCTTGACTATGGCCGTCCGTACGACACCGTGCTCATCGATCAGTACGAGGAAAGTGATTGTTTACTACCTATCGGTTTACAAAATACGACAGGCCAGAAACTTTAGAGTTCGTGGAACTGTTTGAACCTTGTTGCACAGCATGGAAACCGGAATCTACGCAGAACCGGTTAACTTTATTCATAGACGCTAGCAGACAGAAATCTTATTCACTGTTTGAAGGTCGATTCTACACAAACACATCCACGGACCTGTCTGCAGTCTGAGACACCGAAACTCATCTGCGTTAGAATGTTTTACCGATCGTTTTTCCAGCTGTTGAGCGTGCAATATACTAGTCGCTCATTCGAATACCGAATGCGTCCTGTAGTGAGTGATTTGATTCTGCCATTGAGGAAATGTTTCAGTTCGTTCACGGTCACCGCCTAGAGAGACTTTTAGGTGATTCATCTATTGGGACAAAAAAAAAACGATCAGAGCACAAAGACATGTGCTGAAAAAGATTTGAACTTTACGGAACCCAGCAAGAACAGTCGGACGAAGTTTGAACTGATTTTGATTTCCATACGCTGAATTTGCTTTATCACACTCAAAGCCGTTAGAGTAGTGGATAGTGAATTGTCGTATCCACTACCTAGGCCAGAGATCAACGTGACCTTGACGATATTGCACTCGTTAAGGCAAATGAACAGGTGTACAGAAAAATGCACGAGAAATGCAATTGAAAATAATTTGCTGAATTAGTTAACATACTACTCGCCTTACGCATGTTGACTGTATGAATCCAATAAGGACGATCTGATTTTGAGCAATAAAAGAAAAAACTTGTCTGACTTCGTTTCTTTCACTACAATTGTTGGACGATATCGGAACAGACTTCTTCCCTATTCTTCGTTTCATAATAACGTTCAACTTACAAACAACATGTTCGATTATGACGAACAGTTTGGCAATACTGTCAGCGTTTTTTTCTCAAATCTTCTCCCTTTAAGTATTTTGCACTGTTCCATCCTTGCTTTGCAGATACGTTTCAAACTGCTGCATATCGCGTACGTGAAACTTATTATCCTATTGAACGAGTTTGTGGGGACAGCCGTTTGGAAACTGTGAGCGATAAGCAGGTCGCCGAATGCTTTATTTCACGTGAAACTCTATTATCATTGTCCCATCCAGCGGAGTTTGCATGTGGTTCTGTTGCACTACATATCCTTACTGTAAAACCCGAGTAGTCTAGGGTCTCCAAGAGAAGCAAACATCTCAGCATTTCTATTTCATCATGATTACAAAGAGCAGGAAACAATTAGCCTATAGGAAGGAATTTCCTGACCTGCGTGAGCAACGGTTGTAGAGTTTGACGATGTGATGTTGGGAGTTTTGTCGAATCGGGTGCTGAATGCAATTTGTTGATTCCAAAAGGTCGTTAAACACTCCAGTGATGCAATGTCATCGAGGATTACGTATATGTCCATCAAAGAATGCAAAGATGGGTAAGGCGTTAACATTATTCGATCAGAGCAATTTCGTTTGGACTCCTCGATCAGGAGCGTGGAATGCGCTGACTAAAGTGTTAAAGAGAACGCCAGCCCGTTAAGTTCGTGATGGATCTCCGATCTTTAATTTTTATCGTCTAACTGTCTTCCAGAAAGATTCAAACAGAAGTGGCTACAAAACTGTATTTAGTAAACACCGAAAGTCTCCAGTGTCAGTCCAGTCGTCCGAATCTGTGTGCCTCAGACAAAATTTTGTACAATCACAGGTCATATTCAGTTTCATGGAGGATACTGTTGCCAAGATCTGTAAGTCCTGTTCAAAGGTCTTGTCGTTCCTAGGTTACTTGCATGGACGTTTTTTGTCAGTGACAGTCGACTGCTGCTCAACGTCGGCCTGTGGCCATGCAGATTGGTAACGGATAGGTGCCCGTCTAAAGCGCATGCTTTGGCATCCGACTGACAAGTATTCTTTTGGGGTTCACGTCCAAAGTGAAGGGTGGATTGCTAATGATTCTTGAGTAACAGAAAACAGGTTTACAGTGGTTCCACCATGAGGTGGGTGTTGATACAACTTAATGAATACCTAAAGCCCTACTGGTCACATTAAAACTGATTGCATCCAAAATTACCTCAGATGTAAAACTCGCAGGGAGATGAAATCCACTCGTGGTATGACAATGCGTCCAAACTGTATTTGATGCCAAACTCTTTACTATGATTATGGAATCCATAAAGTTCTCGTACAGATTAACAACTTATGTGTGGAATTGATGTTTTGTTTCTTTGACTGCTCTTTGAACTGTACTTTTCACGCACAGATTAGGTCATCCGGTAAACTTGACACCCGGAGAGACCCAGCTCATTGGGACCCATTATTGGTACCCATATACCATGACATCCAGGGTTTAAACCCGGGACTTCTAACTAGTGAGCTTGTGCTACCTATGCAACGCCAGCTTCTCTTCAGGCCAGTCAGAATGACCGAATTATTTTTTTTCAGTTGTTATCACCAACGACATCTAGAAGTGTTCGCAAGCTTTGAGATCTGCTCGTGAAAGATGTCGTCTAAAAGGCAGTAAGTAAAATGTAGTAATACTAACCTCACACGTGACTTGCAAATGATTGCGATAATGGTATAAGCATAGTTGCATATACAACGTTCATTTGGAGCGATCAAGTCTCACATCAACCATACTTGTACCGGTCGATTTTACAAACCATTTTGGTGCCGAATTGGCTAAGACGCTAACATGCAGTCAGCAACCTCGTTCTCTATTTATGGTTTAGGCGGACCGGTGAGTTAGTGTTGAACTTGTACCATCCAAACCAGGTTTGAGTAAATTTGATTTGTGCATTGCTATTTGGTTTTGCTTATGAATTCAATGTACCGAGTAACTGGGCATTATTTTTGAATTAAAATTTGCTCTTTTTCTTTCAGTTACCACCGTTCATTTCAATGCATTCCAGTTCCATTTCTGCGGTGTTCGAACTTCCTTGAGCATCACACGATACAATCAAACCGGACAGTGAAATCGGAGATAAGTATCGAGCAATACTTATGCATGCCAGACCGGTTGTGTACCGATCCAGTGCTGATAATTATGATCTACAAAACAATTCATGTGTCCAATATCATTGAAAAACATTCATGTGTGAAGCGATATAATTTGATGCTCAAACAGATGAAGTCTTCTCTCGTTTAAATATATTCAGATATGTCAAAACGTTTGTCTATTTTTGCTCATTTTGTGGTCATCTGGATCTCGTGTGAAAAAAATCCACTGTAATTTTTCCCGTAAAATGCTCGCCAATTGTTTTGGGCAATTAGCTTCTTTCCCATTCCTTTGACAATCAGCGTAACGATTGTAGATAACCACGAATAGTATATTGTTTTACCAATTCTTCGATCAGTTGTGCGCACGGTTGCGGAAATTACAGTTTTGTTTCGCTTTTTCCATTGACATTTATTTTCAGTGGTCGAAACTCTGGGTTGGAGCTCGTATGGGTTTCGTGATACTAAGTCGCTATCTGGCATTTTCTTAGAATACTGCAGTTGGGTATGCACATAATGAAACAGAACACTGGTAAGGTCAGCAGCTAATGGGAGTTCCAGAACGAGTCAGACAAACCAGTTTACTGTTACAAATAGAATGAAGTCAGCATATTTTAGTAGCCACTTAAATATCACTCCGCACACCGGCAGCTGCACCGGTTGACAGTGGACGTTGAGTGCGATGTACGTTGTGCAGTGTTTTGACAACAATACAGTCGCCAGCTCTAGGAAGCCCATAGGAAACAGCCATCCTAATCAACGAGTGTACGAAAACTGAGACACTCAATTATCGGCCCCATTCAGGGGGAGGCTAATAGAGCGATAATCTTGGTAAATCGATCGATATAATCCATGGAAAAGTAGTTCTTCAATATCAGCTGTCCGGCGGTGGACCAATGAAATTCATTGAGTTTAGCCATAAAGTCTTGAGGTCGACTCCAATTACAGTCGATCATTCGACAGCGTTTCGAGGACCCCGGTCAGCTTCTAGAACTATAGTTTGTTCACTGACTAATAAAGAATGAAAATTTTAAAAAAATAATATAATATTGTTAATATGTGAAGGCAGCATGCTCACTGAGTTAGTAGGCAATAAGCTTATTCGAGCCTTCTGTATGCTTCAGATGACAGGGAGCTGATAAATGAATCTGTTAGTATGAGCATAATAACGCTGGTCACTCCCTGTTGTGAGACATCTATGCAGTAACAGTGAGTGATCAGCCAAACTAAGCTTCCGGAAATGTGAATTGATCCAAAAACTATCGATCCACAACCTTTCGTTTAGCTGCGTATCGAGACTCAGATTGGACACGGCGGGAAAGAACTCAGACAAACTATCACATTTTACCTGGAATGTTAATTTTTAAGGAACCCCACGATTCGTCTGTTCTGCCATGGTCTGAATATCTGTTTTTCTCCTATTTTAGCTCCTGAAGACCTATTGGTTTGGTTTCATACCAACCGAAGTTGCTGCATTGCCTATTCATTTATATTAGTCATGTGAACCTCGTTCCTTTGTTTCTTATTGACTCATGTATGTGGATATCCAATAACGAAATAGTGCGCTAATTCTGCCAGTCCAAAACAGTTCGTATTTTTTACACACTAAATGTGTACAATGGAGTCAGAATATGCCGAAGCAATTGATTACAACAAGCCCTGTTGCACCTAAATCCTGTCTTGTTAATGAAATTAATGTTTTACCTATTAACTGCTGCTATGTTTTATCAATGTACGAGTGCCAATTGGAACCTTACTGCTGTCGCTCTGAGGTTTGAAGGTTCCAGCTCGTGCATGCATGAACTAGTCTTAAGAGGGGTCAAAGACGGCATGCATGTGTCTGTGTATCAAATGATGAGTTGGAGTCAACACACAGTGTACAAACACTTCCATGAATCTCATACCAATCATAGTATTTTCATCAATGGCAAGCAATTTTTTATTTATTGCTTTTAAAATAGAACCTATCAGGCGGCACAGTCTAAAGAGGTACACTGTAGAAACACAAATATTTTTACCAGGTTTTACGTGTACTTAATGCAAAACCGACTGACGTGAAAAGTTTATGCCAAGTTAAAGTATAAGTAGATGATTAAATAAACAGATAAACCAATCGGTCAATGCAAAACTGATCACATTTTAGCAGTTCCGAGATTTGAATCAATCGAACAAAGGTACACAAGGAGATGTTCATCCACGACGATCAGCCACGAGCAGAAAACACAACATGAATTACTCCAAACCAATGATAATCTAAGAATTCGAATATAAATGCAAAATAATCCACACAGGAAGAAAGAAAAGACCCTAAAGTAATCGCGCACCTGACCGGTTCTCAAACTGAGTCTTAATATAGATTACTAAAGTGGAAAAACGGCATAATGAATCAAATAGTTGGACTCTGTGTAGCAAGGCGAATCTGTGTAACGAACAGACGATCGTCATTCAATCAAATCACGGGCAAATGCTTTGCTGGCATGACATGATGTATCTGTCCACAATCCAAAAGTTTCGTCGTATGTCATTTTTTATATTCACCAATGATTGATGATATAAAGCCTACCTTTCGCACCATCCTGGCAGTCACTCACGTTCGTCGGTTGCGCTGAGAAATCAATGACAAAGTCCTGGGTGCCCATAGTTTTTCCCTTTAGCGCTACGGTAATTATTGATTCCTAAATCGGTTTGACTGAATTTTCTTAATTCTTCGTGATAAATTCTCTTTGGGAATTGAAGGATCAATGAGCTCCACAAAGTGAATAAGTGGGACACATAAGCAACGGCGATTGCGATTAAAATCTCAATCAATATTCATTCAAACAGGCTCCTGATTACTAGCGTTCTCCGAGATGGCAGCACTTAACATACAGAGGTGATTCTAAGAATCCGTATCTGCGCCCGTATCGGTTTTATTAATTACTATTAAACGGTCTAATTTCCGTAAAACTAATCGTGTCAGTGGCACATTGGAGGCTGATTCTCTGTCCTAGCCAAGTAGATCAACACTGAAGATAGTCTCATCTAAATTTGTTTTGATCACGGACTGTTTCTAGCCGACACTAATCTTTGTCACAAAAGCGGCAACGACTCAACTGGCTGCCCTCTTCACTTTCTTCGCGTTGGACTCAGATTGATCAAATTTTCATTGGTCATCGTTGGCGTGGGTTAGCAAGGGTTATCGATCATTTTTGTCCATACCCGTAGATGCAGATCATGGTTTGGTCCATGATTTTTTCTGTTTGATCCCAGTCTATGGTTACAAGCACGAAAACCAAACGTCCAGAAGCAATGGTGGACAGTNTTCTAAGAATCCGTATCTGCGCCCGTATCGGTTTTATTAATTACTATTAAACGGTCTAATTTCCGTAAAACTGATCGTGTCAGTGGCACAATGGAGGCTGATTCTCTGTCCTAGCCAAGTAGATCAACACTGAAGATAGTCTCATCTAAATTTGTTTTGATCACGGACTGTTTCTAGCCGACACTAATCTTTGTCAAAAAAGCGGCAACGACTCAACTGGCTGCCCTCTTCACTTTCTTAGCGTTGGACTCAGATTGATCAAATTTTCATTGGTCATCGTTGGCGTGGATTAGCAAGGGTTATCGATCATTTTTGTCCATACCCGTAGATGCAGATCATGGTTTGGTCCATGATTTTTTCTGTTTGATCCCAGTCTATGGTTACAAGCACGAAAACCAAACGTCCAGAAGCAATGGTGGACAGTTTTGCTTAGATAGATGAGCAAAACCCGCGGCTATCGACTGATTAGGAAGCCAAATGTGAGCGAGGTGTTTATAAAACCTGATGGGTCTGCAATTCACTCTCATGTTTGTCTGCCGCAGCTTTCGGCAGAACACCTTGAGCAACGGTTTAGTGAGCCCACGACCATCTGCTTATGCCTGCAGGTGAACTAATGCACGTGGATACCAACTCTTCATCGTAGACGGAGGTGATAGGTGAGATCGGATTTTTAAACGCCGTAAGGTCGCTCGAACAGTTAGACTGTCGCCATCCATCTTCAAGGACAACGGCAAAGTGTTAACATCGGAGTAAACAAAGCTTCTGGCATCAGTCTAAGCACGGGGACATTCCTGAGGACTAGTGTGAATTGATGGCCATGCCGATTTACAAGAAGGGCGATAGATCCTCGTGTGAAAACCCATAAAGGAATGAGATTACTAAGCACGGCATTCAAACTGTTGGCAGGCACTCTCCTCTTCCAGTTATCCAGTGGCCACCAGAATCAAGCCGGTTCCGTTCTCGGTCGGACTTGTATTGACTCTACAACAAAACGTAGAACACACACATATTTCATAGACCCACGATTTCCGTCTTTCTTGATTTGAAGGCGGCGTTTGACTCAATCAGTCGTGCAATTTGCAGTGCTAGTCCTCATCGAAGAGTGTGTCAAAAAAGTCATTTCACTCATTCATTCTACTACCCGAGGTCACCAGGAGAAGTGGTCGTCCTCTTTCACTTTTTCTTTCAATTTGTCGCTGAGGTGCATATGGAAATAGATCAATTCTC
>LUCM01003995.1:42650-74465 GCA_008360955.1 Fasciolopsis buskii
GTGCCACAGTCAGTGATGTTCTTGCATTAGAAACCTTTCTTCCTTTGTATAGTTAAATTCTCCGGCTTAGTGTTTCGCCTTCAATTGACACTATTTCTCATTCTTTGGGCAAATGATGGTATGAAGCAGTAACCACAACTAGAGCACGTTGGTATAGGCTTAATGGTTGCACAAAGTGAACTGAATTGAACTATCTCACGTACAGAGGCAGAGTTTCTGTGCCCTTGATAGGGAATTATGCTTCCAGTGGTCGTTCTATTTTTATAAGCAGTTTCTTAATTAATGCAAACGAGACAATGATTAGATGCAAGATGTGTAGTTCATCGGACTGGATGGAAACATTTCATCTGTGATTTTGTAATTACGTTACCCACTCGTGGATTCTGACCAATTTGCCAGGATCGTTGTGGTTTGGAATTTACCGGATGATTAACTATTGACTAAACTGAAAATAAAGCACCGTGCTCGTGCGATGTTTTAAAAGAAATAAGAAAAACGCCTGACTCGCCGACAAACACCTACCCAGATTGAAGAATTCACACATTTGGGACAGAAGTGGACTTTCGTTTGTCTATTTGTCAACCAAATTGCCCAGTGTGCCAGAAAGCAACACCCACAATGTATTTTTGTCTCCTAACTTCCCCATCGCTCTTCTATTCCCAAAAGGTTCATCTCCATTTAGAAATCGTAAAAAAACGCTTTTTGCATGTGTAAATTCCAATCAATATGATGTGTATAGTTGCACGGTCAATTTTGACTTTCACTTTCCGACCCGTTTGGACTAGAAAACCTGGAACCCGAATTCCGAAATCGAGAAAAATAACACCCTCCTGAATATTTTCCGTTCACATTCTTTAAAATTTCTGACAAAAGATTATGGCATATATTTTGTATTTGTATGATTTGTTTTCTTTTACAAAACTATCGATTCCAAACGAGTCTAGCTAAATGTTTTGAAGTTTTGTTGTAAAAAAGCGCGGTTATCAGTAATCGTTCCATCTTTTTAACCGATCAATAACACCATCAGGACACATGACAACAAAAATGCGAATGCATCCTCCACTTACATTTGTTTCGCACTTGAGATCAATGAACGCATTCCGATAACGTCAGCACTGGCCGTTGAAAAAAAGAACCATTCTATGGGATTTGGCTGACGGGGAGATAATACAAAATCAATAAGGTTCAGCGCATTTTGATAGTGCGTGCCTTGAGGTGGGGGGGAGTGAATTGCAATTGACATGAAATTCTCGGCGAACCAGCCACTGGTAAAAATAGATATATATTCATTTATTTTCCCCAATTTACTTAATTTTTAACCCTATGACATCAGAAGAACCGTGGTAAAATCTAACAATGAACCAGACACAGGAATAACGGTTAATTTTACGGAACCGAGTTTGTGAAGTTGTTCTTGAACGCTGATTTGCAGCTTTTCGGGTTGCGCATGAAACATGAATTATTAGTCTCAGATTTGCTAATTTTTGTTACATCTTTGATGCCCGAGTGCAGTGAAGTAGTTATTGCTCGCATCATCTCGGTATAGCTATACCGCAGGAAGAGGAGTGCTGGCATCCGTAAGCTTGAAACTGAAAGTGGCATGAGACCAAATAAGGTCCCCATAGGTCAGGTATACCAACAGGCCAGACTACAGTCACATTTGCCGTCTACTAGTCAATGGACCAGGGAAACAGAAACTTTCACCGCTGGCTTCTTTTTGGTGCAACAGGATAGGGTAAATAATGTGACAGACGCCTGATCCATTTGGACACCACGGTCAAGTTGTGTAAAACAGTGTGGAATGACTAATGGCCTAAGGAAACCAATCTCTCGTGTTACTCATTTTGAAAATTCATCCTGTATCGCGTCTGAAACCAGCATAACATTTAGGCAATTACGGTACATTCATGCCTATTCAACAGCTAGTTTTAAAATACCTAAAAATATACCAAGACTTGGAGAACTTTGTAGCTGAATGAAAAATCAACCTCTGAAAAGCGGCTGTTATTTCAAACCACGGTATCATGATTTCAAAACTCATGAACTGGTTGGTCCTCCTACAACCCCTCACGGACCAAAACTTCCCGTAGACGATGAGAAAACCTGAAGACAATTAATTTCATTTAAGAACGAAACGGTACAACTGGTTTGATTCGTATATGACATGCCTCAATTGGGACCAACTTGTCTCAACCTTGCATCTGATTCCTACAAGAAATAACATTCAAAGAAGTCGAAGTGTTCCGTTGTTGTTGTTGCTGTTGTTGTTTTTGCTGCTGCTGCTGCTGCTGTTTGCTGCTGTTGTTTTTGTTGTCGTCGTCGTTGTTGTTGTGGTCTTTGCTGATGTTGTTCTTTACTGTCGTTGCTGTTGTCGCGTTTGTTGTTGCTTCTGTTGTTGCTGCTGTTGTCGGTATTGCCGTTGTTGTTGTTTTTTGCTGCTGCTGCTGTTGCTGTTGTTGTTGTTGTTTGTCGCTTCTGCCGCTGCTGTTGTTGTTGCTGCTGCTGCTGTGGTTGCTGCTACTGTTGTTTTTGCTGTTGTTATGGTTGTTGCTGCTGCTTTTGTTATTGTCGTCGTTTTCGTTTTTGTTGTCGTTGAGGCCAGATTTCGGTCTAGCGTTCAATGAGCCACGTCAGTTGACAGCAAATTCTCTATGCACAGTGCCAGTTTTTGCAGTCAAGTCTTTTGCATTCCCTCGTAAGAATCCCGATGAGAAGGCCTCAAAACAGGCACACAAACCCCTTTGATATCCTTGCCACATCCAATTTAACGAACACCTCTGTTTGTCGTGAACAAAGCGGAATGACCATCCACTATTGCATACCGACAAGCGAATTAACATTTTGCTCTGCCGAGGCAAAAACAAAATAGACGCTTTTATAATCGTAAGTCTTTTCACATCCCGATGGACAATTTTTGTAGATTTTCAAGAGAACCGTTTTATTTTGATTTGAACTTGTTTTGATCAAGAAAGCCCAGTGCAAATATTCACCATAAGTAGAATTTTAAGGTTCGAATCTGTCACAATAGAAAAACAGAACAAGCAGTGACTGATGGTCTGACTGAACGCTCCAGGTCACCGTGGACTCGGTCGTTCTTGGTCTAACGGAAGCATTTTACTTTACGATGCATGTATAGTCCACAGGCGTGCAGCATCACCCCGATTTGGGTTGCACATAGGTGACAGGAAACCTGATAAGTTGGAGCTCGATTTTAGTGTATTGCCTATCATACATAACTTTTGTCTTTCGCATCCTTTATTCATGAAATAATAATGTACATTATTTTTCAAGAAGGGGGCAGCGGCCAACAGAGGGCTGCCATGTGGGGAAGTTGACCGACGACGAGAAGATTGGAACCCGCGACTTTCATTTCCAAAAGCCACGACCTTATCAGCTTGTTCACCACCGGATAAAGCCAGAAAGAAGATGGATTCCCGTAGAGTGCATTTTACCGGGAAAATTAGTACCTGTCGAAGCATCGTTGACAAAGGAAAGCAGTAAACAAAGTGCCTGACTCCATTTGAATCTGCTAGACAACAGGGCCGGTGATCGGAAGAGTTTGTGCTTTATTCTTTTGCCTAATGTTTAGACGAGTGCCCCCAAATTAAAGATGAAATTTTTCACAATTAATTTATTTTCCCACCTGCCCTCACTGAAATTATTGTTTCACTACTGGGTATTCGCTGTTACTTATCTTCCAAATAGAATTCCAATGAATTTCTTGAAAAATTCTAAAATTTAACGAAAGGGTTTCAAACTGAGAAAGTGTGAAACCTAGGCATAATGATAAACGCGGAGCATCGCTTCACCTTACGAAGTTTTTTATTCAATAAGACGGAAAGAAGAAAATGGAGGCAATAGTGACGGGATTCTCCAACGTCATCTCAGTCGTTTCGTATGAGATCGCATCCGATAACGCACACCACGATCGATTTGCATTGGACCACAAAACTTCATTTATCATTATATGGGATCAAAAGTGCGAAGTAAGAGTAATGATTGATGAGATATCAAAAAAATTGAAAATTCCCTGACCATGATCGTGGTTGTAAGGAAATGGGGACCGAATCGGAGAGTCTGCTTGACCCAAATCAATGACGTTTGTTTTCCGTCTTATTCCAGAATTTTGTCGACCCATCAGACATCAAGAAGACAGGACGATCTAGGATATCAGTCGCGGATTTCTACTCCTTACCTGTTTGAAGTCATCACCACCGATCGATACTGCTATTATCTTGAACAGATAACCACTTGAACAGCTAATTACTTGTTCGGCGTAGAAATTCATTCGTTCCGATTCCTTGTTAAGGGTACTGAATGTTTTGAGTTTTTGAAGAAAATAAACGATTTGACGTAAACTTAATCGCTCAACGAATACTTTGCATTTGTAAACTACCTCACAACGAATAGCTCCGTGATGTCCATGTGTCCAGTTGGTTAGGTATTCTGGAAATAAGCATCCGTCCTGGACTTTGATAAATTGGTATGATTGCATGTGATTCACGATTAAAAATGATTAATTTAGAAACTAAAAGCAACTGTTTTATGCAAAATCTTCAGACCATGGAAACAAAGATAAATGGGTAAAAGATGTGTGACATGAAAAGACATGCGGTTATCAACCGGTCAAGTACAATAACTCCGATAACGATATGCTAGAATGTGCATTTTAATGAACGCCGCACGCGTATATTCCATACTTCGTGTGATCCGGAAACAAGTTAAACTGCCTGGCTACAGAAACAAAGAGGAAGCATCCTCGATTTCATAGTCATCTCGGAGAGGAGACATGCCGCGATAAAGAGATCATGACAAATGACAAAACTAAACAATGGTAATATTGGATCTTGCAAAAATGGAATAAGATACACAATATCGATGAGAGTTATTTAGTAACTATAAAGAATAAGGCAAAGCAATCATATCATGAAAGTGCACTGTAAGTCCGGCTGTTCGTCACCCTGTGCGTATATGTATGGCTGTGTGTGTGCCTATGTGCCTATGCGAACTCGTGTGTGTGCACAAACGCTTAGCTACCACGGAATGTACAATGTAAACCAGACATACTGAACGTGAAACTTATGTAGTTCTTATAAGCAATAAAAAACTGATCATCGTTTAGGTTAATTTTGCTATCTCCCTAAAGCGATAAAATGAATCCATGTTGTTCCAATCCAGTGGTCCATTCGTTCAGGTCGTTATCTGAGTCATTTCACTCCTCCTCATTTCCGAAGCAACATAACGATCACCTTTTGGATTCAAGTAGACGCAGATAAGAACACATGCGTAAGTAAGTGCATGCACATACTGGGGTCAGCTACAGGTGAACAAGGCTGACAAACGGGTGATTGTTAGAATGCAGGAACAAAAACGTAATACATTCGTCCACGAGGATCAGGGGTGACAAACATTCGACCAAGACAAAATAGGCATTCCAAACGAAGCTACCGTGAGACAAGAATGAAAAGTTTCCGAGGCTTGAAGTTTACCGCAAAGGCTGACTAGATGGAACCGCGTGTGGTATACGGGAAGAAACAAACGGTTCATGTGAGTAAGAGATCAGGAATAGGAAGTAGTGAGTACAAATCCAACGATGCTTTACTCACCGATCCGGATTCGTCAGACCTGTACTTATGTTGAACTGACTTACTCGACGATTCGAGATTTTCGAACTACGTACCAAGTTTGTAAAACCTAAGTGAAAACAGGCTGAAGTAGCTCACTTTTGGCTCAAAGTTGTCGAAGAGATCAACTGTTGATTGGATGAACAGAAAGGAGTAGGTGCAAAAGGTTATGTTCAACCAGGCCTGGATATTGGTAAAGTTGTCTCGATTGATTATGAAACGTTCGCGAACTGCCCCTTAAAGATTTGTGTTTGGTTGGAAACGGATATTTAAGCGGCTAGTGGAATTCAGCAGATTAGCAATCAAACATTGCATATGCCGGTCGGCACCTGGCTACATATTCGCAATCCAACGGGAGAAGTCAATGGGAATAAAGTTCCTCATTTGTGTGATTCTAAATCAGACTGACATAAATTGTACTGTTCATCTGGAAATTATTCCGTCCTGGAGATTGATAAGCACGGGGATAGCCCTCGGCCAAAATGACCGAAGGCAAACCAATCAGAACCCGAAACATCAACTAACCAAGTCCCAAGTATGCAGTCAACAAGCTGAAATTGCGATAATATCGATTGGAATTTGCTTAATAGTGAATTGTGTTAATGATTCAATCGGCCAGGTTGGAAAATAATGGCCTTTATTGATTTGAAACATGCCGAGGTGGGACGAGATACAGGTGTTCGGAATGAGTTAGAATGCCACGGGTAAAAATAAGTGAAATTTTTAAGTTACCTTAAAAATAGTCATCCTGTGGGCTAAGGAAAATAACTGGTTTTTCGTTCTTTTTCCAACAGTGTGGCGTGTATGTATTAACGCAAGCATTGAACTGTTATATTGTTTACATAAATGAAAAAAATGTCAAAAAGTAGATGAATGCATCTCGGGAAGCCATTAATGTATTTGTCTCTTTACGAGATGGGTAATTATACCCAAGTACGGATTGTTTTCGCATTGTTGTCAATATGTGACCACTGCCCTGACTAGGTGCAGAATCCAGGTGCATCAAACGACCGCCGATATATAAGACATTAAACCCGTTCAACCAAATGATTTTTTTGTGCTGAATTTGGCAGAATGGTCTGAATGCATCCCGGTTGTTTACAAATAGTCATTCTGCATTGGACACTATAATCCTACATTGGCTTGATGTTCATAGGTATTACAGAATGAAGGCACTTGATCGCCTGCCTCTGTGTGCTCTCATGAAGAAGGTTTGTGCGCAGTGTGAAACCGACTGATTTTCCGTATTTGGCTCCGAAAATGTCGACTTCGTGGTCGTCACTTCGTTGTAGATCACGTATTTAAAATGCCAATAAAACCATCTCATCCAGAGTAAAATAACTGCATGCGATAACTGAATGAAGCAAGTTTCTCCGCTCGCAAAACGTCCATTGTTGTACTTTAGATGAGTAGAATGACGAAGGTTTGTAGTTTCTAGTCGACCTCATTCGCTTCCGAATTCTGTTGGTGTAATTCGAAGACCTAGGAAAGAGGGAAAGCAAAGAGATAGTCAAGTTCCTTTGTTGCATTCTTCAGGCATAAATGTAATGGAAGCGGCTTGCCCCCTAGCCCAAAATGGAGACGAAGTAACACGGAATCAAATAAGTTACCAATAGGTCATTTGTGGTAATCAGCCTGGTGACAGTTGATAGTCGCTCATCAGTAGTATATCCGGCAGATGTAGGGTTCCCGTCTCGGGCTTTTTAGTGAAGGAGAACGCTTAATCTACCCGGACGCAACCGACTAAACATAAGAATAAGGGAAAATAATATTCCAGGTTTTCCTTAACCTTTGTAACTAACTTCAGGATCGAAGCAATAAATCGTTTGTACCCAAGTTGGTTTAGACCATCAGTAATCGGCATGATTTGCTTTCCGGTCACGTGCAAAAGTGACCTGTTGGAGCAACCTGTTGTTTTTGCTGCTGGCGCGATCTAGGATTTCTCATTTTCACACGGTCTGAGGACCCGCTGGTTGCATAAAACCGGCTTTACCACGATAAGCCGTCTGTCTGAATTTGATCAGATCCATTTAAAACAAATTTTGGATGAGATAAAAGATTTGACACTATTCTCACCGCTAGTGATGCTTCTTTTGACCGTATTATTAGAAGATGGCAAAAGGGAAGTAAGTTTTCCATTCTGCTTATATTTTGAATGATAGAGGTTTTCTTCCTGGTTCACTCGTTAGCGTCTAACTAATCAAATGCGGATACGTGCCCTAATTTTCCCATGACAAAGGAGTTTCTGGTTGACCAATAGCTGAGCAGTGGTTAACTGGACTCAGCTGACCAGTACGTGGCCTCCCAGAGGAACATATTGGGGGCGATGTATATTCGTTGGCCACAAGAACTAACTGATTACCTCTTGTATTACAAAATGCATGGGGAAACCGTCAATGTTAGTTTGGAACCTGTTTGAAACGAAGAAGGACTGAGGTTTCAGATATGCGCAACCTGTTTGTTCATTTTTGCATTCGTGCACCGAACGCTCCAAAGATTGTCATGGGTAATTTTTAAGAGCGACGAAAAGGGCGTTCATTTGAATGGAATGAACAAACGGTCAGGAAATCAGTTAAGTCCCAATCGTCAAACGGTAACTTCCCATTCAACTTCAACTAGGGACCATGAACATTTATGTTAGGAAGACAGGTATCCTACAGAGTTGAACTTTGGCCGGCGGTGGCCAAGCGGATGAGATAGTGGCATTTGGACACAAAAGATCGCGGGTTCCAACCTTCCCACTGCCGGTCGATTTCTCCATTTGTCAGTCCTCTGTTAGCCGCGGTCCCCTTCCCGAAAATGATGTATATTGCTAGTTCGTTAATAAAGGAAGTAAAAGGCTAAAGGAAAGACCAATGAATGTGACTAATCAAGTTAATTGCGCTGGCGTTTAATTGTTACTAATATAACGAAGTTTACTAGGAAAAAATCACTTTCGATGTACTGTAAATTTTGGCCCCAAGTTGTTAAAGAAGACTAAATACATTAACTTCGGTAGGAAAGTCTATCGCATATCTAACTGGTCAAAGGTTTTCCCGGATACCCTCTTGATGGAGTAAAAAACGAGCAGTACACAAGTCCAAATGGTTCCGTTATGAATAATTCATAAAGTGTGATTGCAGAGATTAGATACAGGGTTTTACACAACACTGTCGTTAATTATGTTCCAGCATCACATATGGGTTTGGAATCTGAGTGGCTACAATTAGAGTCAATAAAATAAATGTCAAACGAATAAGGTAACAGAAAATGAATTACACATTTTTCGACAAGATCGAATCTGAACTGAGCTTCCAAGTGTTCAGTGCCACTGTAAAATCCAATTAATTTGAATCCTTCATCCTCGTGACAAAGTGCATTTTTATGGTTGAAACTGGGCGACATTTAGAAACTCTGGACCAATCTTGCGCCAAATTGGTTCCAAGTAATCTTCGAAAACTGGCCTAGTATTCGCCTTATACCGATTCGAAACTGGAAATTGGATGTTCACGGATTTCCTTAGGGCCTCGTGATTTATTCTTGCTTCTAGTTACACGGAAACCAATTCAATAAATTATCGCAACAGCTGTCATTTATTTCTTCTTGTGAAGACGATTGATCATTCACATCAGACTTTACAGAGGCCGAAATCGAATAACGACTTTTATCCACTGTCAAATATTTTCCTCATGTAAAACAATGGCGGGACAGTACGAGTAACGGTCACTTTTGGTAAACAAACTAAGAACATTAATGTTTGGTTTTGTCGTCTTTTGCTACCAGTTACTTGAAACCTTCGTATTCGAAACAACTTTGACTTGGGAATAACAAATTTTTCTATTAATAATTTATAGACCCTAGTCAGATTTTACGTTATCTACGCAATGATGCTCCAATACGATCGATCCCGTATTTCATCTAAGAGGAAAGCTGATTTATGATAGAAACGGTTCAGGCGATATGTTCATGGACAAATCTCCCGGTCGACCAATTTGTTAGACAACAAACTTCAGTATCCGCAACTAATCCATTTGGCGTTGACGCGAATGACGCCAAAATGGTTAAATAATCCACCAACGTTGTCCGTATGGGTTGAAAATTCTCAGTGAGCAAACAGAGAGAACGCAAATTGACAAGCAACCTCGCTATCAGTACTTCTTCGTACTTATGTATTATATCGCAATATGCTGGGAAAAATTCTAGGGAACCGCATTGGTCAGATAAATGCACGGATGGAAAAGGGTTTGGCGGTTTTCTAATTATGGCTCGGAGAGGGATACGCTTGTTGCGTCAGTTATTGTCTGAGCTAGGATTTGCACTGGAGTGAAGGGTGAGCTAGGTGAACTGAAGACCAATCACAAATTGATTTTGAGTTCACAGTGGAGGATCGTGAAGGCGGATAGAGTTAGCTTCCCCTTTGCTAAAGGAGCGAGGCTTTGCCAACGAATCTCTTTAAATCTTTCTAAATATACCATGACCCAATAGCATGAGTACGAGTACCGGAAAAACAAGCTTACTCGGCTACTGGTGTTTCTTCAATAATCCACATTATCGAGAAAGATTAGGGTAACTGAATAGATGATCCATCGTCGTCTGAATAAGTGGGAATTGAAAAATCGCCTAATCTGCTACTACTACTTAAATAAAATTAGCTGAATTGCTTTTGACGAATTAATTGCTTAATAATTTAATCGAGGGACTGCCTTAGAATATCCCGAGAACCAGACAATCATTCTAGCTTGGAGTCATGATAGTGGGAGCGCTCCGCTCATTCTAACTCAAAGGTGTGACTATTGCATGCATCTGGGACAAATGAAAGTGCACATGAGCGAACCTGTAGCACTTTCCCGTGCTTAGTGAATTATGCTTATCGTTTTGGGAAAATCGTGTCCATCCACCGAGGGATGATCGGAAGATAGACAAAACAGTGCAAAATCTTATTGACCTGTATCGTGATACGATGCCGTGCGCAACACATGCCGTGGTGGGTGATTTTGTGTGTGCATGTCTATGTTCAGTTTACGCTTTCGATTGACTGGGGATCGTTCAGCAAACACACTGGTCACCCCGAAGTGAACCGAGAATCTTAGTTTACCAGCCCGACCAGTTCAATGCATTCGTTAAGTGGAATGCGGTGGTGCCGACTGATGGGCTATCCGCGCTTCCTACCTACTTTTCCTCATCCTTCTAGGGGAACACAGCTAACTGGCTAACTGAGCGTCCGATTGATTGTTTGATTGATCGGCCAACTAGTAAACGTGTGTGCACAGTTCAGAGGCCGTGGTACGATCGATCTCCGTACATCAAGCCAGTGGTTACCCTCGTGAAACTGCGCCAATCCACCCTCTCATAGGTTCATTTCGCGAAGTCGGGGCGGAGGCTGGACCAAGAAGCGTACAACAGAAGACGTGCACAACATGGAGTTAGACGCATGGGGATTTTCATCTTTCTACCTGGTGTTGTGGGGATACAGTGGGTTAGGGAAAAGGTAGCTGGATCGATAGGCGGACAGACAGATTGCACAGTGCGCGCGCGAGCCGGACAGAAATCGGTTGGACTCGGAAGGCCTATTTGACACGAGGTCAGCGGTGCTTCCGACACAGTTCCGCTTTTGCCATCCACTGTGTACGTGTGATCTCAGCGTACGATCGCTGGTCTTTCCAAGTTAGAGATAATTTTCAAACTTTGGTTAACCCACATTTGGGACTATTACATATCCACTCTTCTGTCGTTATTTCAGTTGTATTCAATTTCCTTCTAACCAAAGAGAACTATGAGTGACGACGAAAGCCGCAACAGGTAAGTGCGTAATGATCGCAGTGTTCATCGTTAGTAACCTTGTCATGTGATATGTTACCAGTTGATCAGCTTATACGCAGCTACTGTGACGTTGTCATCTTCACCTTCGGGATTGATTTAAGAATGAAATAGATTTTGTCGTTTTGCAAAAGCCAAATTGTATATGTAGTTTTCACTAGTCGAAATGGATTCACTTCAAACAGAAGACGACCGTCCAAACCTGACGGGGAAATAATGTACATCCAATCTAGTCTTTAGTCCTATTGTTAACGTGCGACACTTAAAAAATAACAGGATGCGAGGCCTTTCACGATATCCGATTTACTGGGTTCTGTCTTTGAAAACTAAATCTAGCGCAGGATTCATTGGGATGGTAATGCAAGGCAGTTTTGTATATTGGCAATCGTCTGCACGTTTTATTAACTTTCCATAGTGATCCAGTTGTGCTTTGGTAAAGGTCCCTGCAATCGTGGGAGTGCGTTGTAAAATGAACTATTGTTTACTCCTGCATATGTAAATTGTGCCACATGAAATGTAATTTTTAAAGGCACAGAATTTTTCAAGCATCCAACTAGACTAGGTTCTGATTGCAAATCCTTTAACCGTGCAGTTAAGCTAAAACTAAACACGAACTATGGGATAAATATATTATTGTTGTCTGTTTATATTCTGTTTCGAAACGGCTGACTGAGCCTTCCAACACTAAAATGGTTACCGTAAACATTGGTGCCTAACTAACTGAATACTTTTTTGAATATCGGAAAACCTTCCTGCCTGGGAATCGGTTGCTGATTGCAAAACAAACAAATGTCTGTGAACTATGCCACTCAACTTTCGAAAGGCATAAATCAGCGGTCCGTCGACCGAGTCATAAGGCGTAGTCGAAGCCAACTGGGAAATAATTGCGAGAGACATCTGTCAAGGACGGAGCTGCAAAATCGTTCTGTCGTTTTAAATTGTGGTCACTGGAAGGCGGACGATTTAGTTCTATCTACTGATGAGAAACTTGGATGTTCTAACCCATAAAGTGAGGTATCAAAAGAAACAAATTTACTAGAAGACAAATAGACACAAATAAATTTGGGATTGTAATGCTGTCTCACGATTTACGATTTGGATTTTAAGGTCAGAAAGTGTTTTTTTCTGATCAAGTCAATTCGAGCGCACAGTACCTGGGCTTCATGGGAACTAGTGCAAGTCTGAGCATGTGTTAAAACGTATGTCGAACTAGGTGCCTAATAGGCTAGCGATAATTTTTCAACCTAAACTATGTCCCATCGATAAATGTAGATGGAAACTTTGGAAGTAGATCCCATTGCGATTGTAAATTTATCATTCACTGTGCAAATGATTCCATTGTTTCCAAACGAGTCGTCATGCAGCAGCAAAGCAGCAGGTGTCATTGAGTGACCGTCGCGCATTGTTGCAAATTTGCATCATTCTTGTTTTTTTAATTATGAACAGTGCATCTCCGTTGCCCGCTGAAGAGTGTGTCCCTGGGGGAGGGATTGCGACCTCACGGCGAGCAATTACGAATCGAACGCCCTAGACCCTGAGCTAACCGGTCATGCTTACAATGATTAATCAAACAACAAAACTACCATGTATAATGTTAATAATGAAAACATTACAAACATAGTAGAAAATTTACTGTAGCTTTTAAACTGTTCAGTTATTTTTCATAATTTCACCGTCATCAGTTTCCAGTCATCACCGTGATATTAAACAAAATTTTTCCCACTGTCTTCTCACCCTGTTTTTGAAATCTACTCACAAGTAGCAGCTCCGATGTAAGTCCAATTTTATTTCATCCCCGTGTTTTGTCTAATTTAAGAGTTGATTTTCGCATTTATTGTTGTTAACCCAATATATATTTATAATCTAAGGTTACATTTATTAGTACAAATAAAGTCGGCTAAATAACAATAATCTTTCTATCCATCGTACTGGTCACCTTCGTAAGCCGCAACAAATTAGGTCACTTTTATCGGCCGTTCTTATGTTCTCATTATTTTTCTTGTTCCCATGCCATATGAGTAAATTCGTACAGCTGTTGAGAGGCACAAAACCACATTGCTTTGTCGCCTCTTCAGTTGTTGTTTGCGTATCTTACGGAACCAATACATTGAAACCTGGTTGTTAACTTCTCGTCCGAACTCTCATTTTCATTGTCTCCCATTCCGGCGTCGATACACAACAATCGATCAATCGACCTCGCAACATGCCCCACCATCTATCCCACACGTAATCATCGGAACCGATTCAACGCGCACGTACCAATCTACCCATGCGTGTGTGTGTTTATGTGTGTGCATGCGTGCTTTTGCGCGTGCCCCTGTCACCACCCGTTACATCACTCATTCAGGCTTCCGAATCCGAGGAGGTGGGACCAAGTCTATTAATTTCCTAATTGTTCCGATGTGGACCGAGCACGTGTTGTCGTTGTTCTTATTTCTCAGCCTCAGTGTTGTTGGTCTTCCGTTCACGGCTATGTCCTTTTGCTCGACTTTCTCTCATCAACGTCACTTGCCCGTTCATCCTAACTGAGAGCATGAGGGGATTTAACATGGCATTGTCTTGACGATTGTCATGTCATCATCAGACTGACTGGATCTGCATGCACGTTCTTTTTCACTGTCAGTCTTATACCGTAGTGTAGAGAATGTACAAAATGTATTCTTCCACTTTATCATATCCTTGCAAGCATCATTGTTGAGATAAAAGTAGCTGTCAGAGTGACTACGACTATTGTAGCTAGTCTTCCCATTTAACTCCCATTGATCGGAATTGTGTGCAGCTGACAACATAGGGCTCATCATGAGTGATAGTTAACTGCTTTCAACGACGAATATTATTCACGACAAGGTGTTCCGTTCGCATAAACATTTGACATTACCAGATACTGTTTTTTGGTGACAAACGGTGATATTTCTGGGTGCTCCTGTTTCATCTGGTATATTGCCAGGCTTGCCTGACTTCAGTACCAACGGGAATTGGCTTTTGATGTTCAGCATGCAAACTTATCTTCCGGTATGGCACGTCAAGTCGACCGACCTGTTAAAAAATTGTTTTCTTTTTTGTTATTGTTTTCATTGCAGGAATCTGAGAAGGAGCGACGCGACAAAGTAAGTGCATGTGTTCGACCCTGTCATTGCCTGAACAAGGGTCATAATACCTTCTGTTTACTTGTAATCATGAGAACGTTTCCTACTTATTTCTCTTACTTATATTCCTCATATTTTAAATCCCGTCACACACACTCAAGGCACAATAGGTACAAGTTTTAAGTTAACCAAATCGTTCATGGTTCCGCTACTTTTTCTACCAAACAGTCAGAGGATGAAGAGGCCAAAGAGGAGGTAAACTCTTTCTGTCTGCTTGAATGATACGTCTCAATGTTCCAGTCTAGTAGTGACCGTGTAGATATTGCACCGCATTTGTATATGCATCGGGTGAATATGCTTATTCTAGATGTTTGATCACGGTGTTCGTTTTGTAACGCTAGCTGTCGTTCTATTTACGTGTAATGTGACCGATGTGTTGCTTGCTTATTGTCCAAGTGCATACATGTGTATGTGTGTGCAACAATCCATGTTTCACTGAACTCCACCTACCGTCGTTACATCATTCGTGTCCATATTATTCTTGAACTTAATCGGACATTGTTTATTATTGTCCAAAATATCTATTGTACTCGCGTCGGGTGAGGAACGAGTGCACGTGATCAACAGGGCAAACTGTCTTCAGTGATGACGGCGGAATTGTCCAGTTTCGTTTTTCCCTACATTTCCGGTGCATGGTGTCAAATAGACGTGAGAATTTTATTTCATAGATAGATGTGTTTCGTTTGCCTTCGTATTCTCTCCGTTTCAATAGATCGGTCGTATTCGGTTCCATTTCCGGACCATGTAGCTGGTATTCAATGTGAAACTTTAGCGAGTTACATCAGCGTTATTTGGGCAAAATCCCCCGCCCACATAAATGTGCTCATAAACGTGCTCTTCCGTCGGATTTACTACACATGGGAATTAATCAAATTGCAATCTGTTTCTCCGTTTTTTTCACGATTAATATGACCTGTACCAGTCGGAAGCCGAGGAAACTGACGAGGTAACACCAGCTGGTATCCGCGTGTTTCTCTTTTGTGTGTGTGTGTGTGTGTGTGTGTGGGTGTGGGTGTGCAGGCATATGCAACTGTCTTCGCTGCGCGGGGCCTTGTTCGTGTCCAGTATTTTCAGGATGACCTGCTCTTGCACCTTGTGTCGTTGTGTGATAGAGTGAATTTTGCGTGATTCTGTGTATTTGGGCCTTTAGCCCACCGACACTGGAATAACTGATTGTACTAACGTCATGATTCATTGTGTGCGTATGAGTATCTCGATGTAGATTGATTAATAAAATTTGTGTGAAGAGAATGAATGGTGAATTCGGACAGTGTGTCCCACCTTTTGTATACGTGCGTGCTTGTAACAAACACCAAATTCGCATGTGGACAACCTATGCAAATAATCGGCCCATCAATGTGTACATACATACATCTCAACAGCATGTAGGATCTTTTTCGGGTGTGTTTATATCTTTCTGTGTTCCAAATTACCAGTAGATTTTTCCCAATATAGATGGCAAATTTTCGTGACAGATAATTATGACTGCTCGATTGAATGAATAAGTCCATATCTCTACTGTTCAAACTAGCGTCTAGCCCAATGTCATCAGATCAGTTTATGAGCCAACCCTAATAAGATCTTTTGTGCTTGTGAAATCGTCCAATTAACACACGTCCATCGTCTACAGGAGGAAGAGGAACGACGAGCTGCTGAAGCACAAAAGCTACAGCAACAACAAGAGGTAACAATGATTGGTTTCCCGTCTGTTTCTCCAAATGAAACTGCGTAATGCCGAATCCGCATCCGGCTCGTTGTTGTCTTCATTGGCGCTCTTACTGTTCGTATGATTCATCATTCATCATTCGGGTGTTCACATGCAAACAAAACACACGTGCACATTCACAAATTGTTTTCTGAGTTTTCGGCGCATAGGGCGCAAATATATTCCAGTATATCCTATTGTATTATGAATCATCCAACAATTTAGTTGGTTGCTTTTGTTCGCAATTCTATTGGCACATTTGTGTTTCGCCTGACCACCTTGTTTAGGTAACTGATCACGAAGAATTATATTGTCCACCTCTCCCCTATCCCCCCCAGCGGGTAGATTAAGCACGGGATCCGCCTATTGTTCTTTGATTTTCAGTTTAACACCAGTCGATTTTTGTGCTTTCTAAATGAATTACGTCCATCGGACACTTGTTGTCTTCATTGCATGCTAGTAGAATAGAACGCTCAAGCATCCGATTTGTGCGGTTGGGAGCTTTATTAGTTGTCGTAAACAGTCTGTGGTAGTTGCTATTACAATGAATCATCGTTCCAAATTGTAACAAAAATAAAATTTGTGGAATTTTTTACTCCAGAACTTATGAATGAGCATGATGGTTCACAGGGGACCCGAGTATCCTGTAGGTGAAACGAACTGGGTCACCAACGGTACCGGTGAACATAGGACCTGTAAATTCTTGTTGAATTAGAATATAGATCAGTATTTGCATCCAACTAGCAGGTTATTGTTTGTGGTTCTAATTTCAGTCCAGTTCCTATTAATTGGTTAGACTATCGTTGCATTTTCCCGAGCATGGATTCAAGATAGTGAATGGCACATAAAGTTCACAAGTGTGTACGTCCTACCATCTCCAGGTGTTTAAACCAAAGTTGTCGATCATTCTTGAGTGAGCACAGTTAAACTGCATGATATCTAGAAGGGAATTAGGCGATTTCACTCCTACCGGCGTATCCGCGTTGGCAGAAAGTCTGCTAAAAGATGCAGGAAAAATCAAGGGAAACTCTACGTGACATTTGACTAGGTTTTGCATGAACACCGTGCTTGTCAGTTCGACAGGCTTGAATTATGGAAATTTAATAGTAGTTGCATGCCGTTTTCCCTTTGGTGTGATTCATAATTCTTATAATCCATTACGAAGACAATCTGGTATCAGGTGAACTGAACGTGCCTGCGATGTAAAATCTCCTCATAGATGATTTACATTCCAATGAAAGTTCATTAACCGGTTTAATTTCGAAGATGTATACTAGCAGCTTGTTGTTTTAGTTCCTATGTTGCTTGCTTTCTATTCGCTATTTGTCCCAGTGGGAAGACAGGCCACAATTCGTTGGCATTGCACTTCTGACTTCTGAAAAATCCCTTGGTTTTGCGTTGGTGAATCTGTTCATGCTCCCTGGAAGTTTGGAAATGAAATTTAGAGATACTTATAATCAGTCGGATCTTATGGAAATCAGATTTTCTTTCGTTCGGCTGTTGCTCTGCTATCTCGTCATGCGATCAACACGCGGTGATGAAACAGACTCATTTTTTAGCTGACCAGGTGAACGCAAAAGTATAAATGCTTTCAATGTTCTTGATAACCGGAACTGGCTAAACCGGGTAATGCTTTGTGTATAGTAATTCCCAGCATCGCGGTGCTTACATGTCCTGTGTGTGCGTGTGTGTGTGTATGTGTGTATGTCCACTTATGCGTGTGCTGGCCTGTTTTGTGCCTTGTTGAGACCGACAAATAAAAAAATGAATGTTCATGTTTCGGACTGATTCCAAGATGTAGACTAATCGATCACGCTGCTGATTTGTACTGCCGTTCACGTTTCTTTTTTCACAGGAAGAACGCAAACGTCGGGAAGAAGAGGCAAGGCGTGAAGAGGTCGGTGCATGTTTTGCATGGGGTTGTTTTCATCTGTTGAATATAGCATAACTTACAAAAGCATACGAACACACGATACACAACAAGTATGACGAACTAGGCCCCATCTGCCGTTCAAAACACCGCAAATCAACCAGTTTTTGCACATAATTCAATCTTCTCACTGATACTAGTTGCACTATTCGTATTTCCTATTTGATGCTTATGGATTGAGGATAACAGACCGACTCCAGTTACGGCAACTCAACATGGTACATCATTGCGGATGAGAAGAAACGGATCCAGTTAATTCCAGCTTCAAAACCCTTTCTATCGTTTCTCAATGATTACCACTCGAAAATTGTTTGGTCAATATCTTGCATATATCCATTTCTCGGAATATACACGTTTACGCACATGTGCGCTAGAAAGCAAGGAAATTATTATCGACAAAGTCAGTTTACCAGAAGAATGAACGATCACGGGCAGAGAATGTTTACTCTTCTGATGAGCAGGATGAAGAACAGGATGAACGGGATTAGCAGAAACAAAAAACTCTAAACATGCAAAACCCTAAGTTCTAGCCAACCCTGTAGAACATTTGTTTTATTAGTTGCACTAGATGCTTCATTGTGCATGGTAGATATGATCTGTAGTGACACGATGAGCTCGTATTCAGCACGGTGATGTACTCTTTCCCTCTCATGTGGACTACCGTTCTCGTGACATTGTACTAGTCGATTCGCTGTTTTCCCCAAGCGATTGCTCTTAGATTAATTTGTATTCATGCACGCTGACAGATCGGTCTTAGACTGATCCTGTACAAGTTTGTGTCTGGACGGAGAAATTCACTTTAGACAATATTTCGTGCCTCACTGATTGGTTCCTGGGGCAATAATTTGTGGGTAAAATTACATTTCCGTAGTGATCAAACAGTCCATCTGGTTATGAACACACTCAGCCGGATTGATAATTAGATGTCTATTTGGTACACATAATTGGATTGATCGCATGCCTTTCGTCTACATTGCCACGCGTGTCCGCAGGAAAATCGCACCACAAACATCTTTTTAGTTCGCCGTAGCACATCGTAGAGAATGAAGCTATTTGTTCGTCATCTGAGTGGTATTCATGATCTATTTTTGCCTCTTTCAGGTTGCCCAAGAAAGACAGCGAAAACAAGAGGTACGTATGGTGTCCAATTTGCCATTTTAGGGCCATCTACTCGCGAGTAGCTAAAAACTCACTTGTTCTTTCACACGGATTTTGAAGTTCATGTTATACAGTTACGGTTACTTGCGTTTCGCCATTTCCAACAACGAGGTATAATAACGATGGACTTTACTCTCAATGTACTTCCAACAGGAAAAACAACGTCAAGAGGCCGAGGCATCCAAAAAACAACGCAAACCTGGCCAGAAACGACGAGGTCTTGGTGGTTTGTCTAAGGAGAAGAAACGCATGCTCAAGGTAATTTTCGTCACCCCTCTGTTAGACCATCATATGGAGCTTTCATTCTACAGCTTATTCACCTGAAACTGTACGTACTGTTTATGGTCCCATGGCAGTCGGTATTGTCTTATGCATGGTAGTCCTGATTAAAGTTCTTCTTGGGTCGATACGGATAATTCTTGATTGACCGTAATTATATTAGCAATTTAAGTATACATCGCGCTACTAAATCTGACGGAAACCGATACCACACCTTGAGCAACCAATGCGGAATCACTGGAAACCAAGACCGTTTTGTAATCATCAGGAACGCCAGAAAATTTCACAAAGTTTTACCTCGTTTCAATATTACACTATGTTTTTCTTTGTAGCAATTGATCATGCAAAAAGCTGCAGAAATCATGAAGGCCGAGCGTAAGAAGGAACAAGAGAAACGCGATGAGTATGTGAGAAGCAAAATTGGCACACTAAATCTGGACGGCCTAGATGAGAGTGAGTCCAATTTGTCTTTTACGGAAACCGATTCGTTTAATGACAGTAAACCTGACATTGGAATACAGATTTGAAACTGGTGACTCGGGTGATTGGGTCCACACCGAAAATGTTATTTAGTGTTACCTATTACTAGGTCTTTCCATGAGTTTCTACCGATTCCAAAATAAACAAATGATAATTCTGCTTCCTCGTGTTCTTTTTTCTACTTCTAACCTATCAGATGCATTGCGAAGCAAGGTCAACCAGCTTCACGAACAACTGCGACAGTTGGAAGGCGAAAAGTATGACTGGGAAGAGAAACTTCGTCGGCAAGATGTTGAGGTTAGCAACGGTTTCATTCAGCTGATTGATATGAAGCTTTTTTTCCTTCGTGGCTTTGCAATTTCGATCATAGAGCAAGGAGAAATGCGATTTTGTCTTCCCCGGTGTGTAAATGGGATAGAAATTTGTAACATATCTCAACAATTCTTCTGCACACTTGTGTTGCTCCTAAGTGACTGCTCCTGGTTGGAATTCGCCCATTACAAACATTCGCTTCCAGTTATTTACAAAATATATATGGATGTAAAAATAGTGTGCATTTTTCTGATACGAACTATTTTTTGTCGGGCCCACAGATTATTGAAATGACGGTGAAAGCCAACGATAACAAGGGGAAATTGTGAGTCAAACTGTTAAGATTCGCATGCCTCTGGCAATTGTTTTACTTTGCCTCGACCTTCTATTGCTCTCGATTGATCTGCAAGTGAAATAGCAGTCTGTTTCGCGTTTTTTCAGCGTAAAACCGGTTCTGAAAAAGGTGTCCAAGACGGAAAGTCATATGGCTCGTTTCGAGAAAAAGGAGACTGGCCACTCCCTCTCCTCGTTTCGCAATCAGCTCAAATCTACCGGCCACAGCAAATACGCGCTTGAAGAAAAAGATGAAACTGGCGGAGTAAGTTAGATAACGCAGTTTGTACACTGTGTAATTCGGGTTTTTAATGATACAGAAATTAGCATTTACTCTCTGACATTTGTCGACAAATTCATCTAGGAATTCTGACAACACAATCTGAAGCAATTAAAAGGTTCCTCCAAGATTTCGGTTCCATCTGACTGAAAACAAGCACCGGCATTTTCAATTCATCTAAATTTTCCGTAGAAACAGGACAAAAATACGCGATCTAATTTTCTGCGCATCTAAAGACTGTCTTTCTGGGACTGCAAGCTCTTCAAAGACTGGCTCTAGTGTCCACAAATACTGTACACATCATTGAAGCCCTAAACGAAGTGAATGAAATAACATTAGTCCAGTTACTATCGTCCCAAAGTCACTTTAGACCCGGGGAAACAAATCGATGGAAATGATGCGTGCAAATCTCTAACTCAATGCCAACTGTGCATCGCGAGTGAGTGAGCTCATAGCAGGCCAGACCAAAATTAGGTGCGGCCCAAACCCAAATCATGGATGACTCTAGGGCGAGCAAGTTGCAGGCGATTCGTTGTCCATTCTATTCTAAGTTTAAAGTTTATTGTGAATCGTTTCGTGGGAAACAAGCAAATCACGATAATGAAAGCCCAACTTTCACAAGTTTGCAGAGCGATTAATTCCTCTGTCGCTCTGTATGTAAGAGTGAATGCTTTTAGCTCTAGACTTGCACAGTTCCTGTACGTAGCCACTGGGAAGTGTTGTCAATGCAATCGGAGGAAAAACGCTTCCATCTGATCAACGAATACTAGCAAACTGCAAGACAAACCAAGACAACATGAAAAAGAATTAAAGTTCCGAAACACAACAGCAATTAACGTCCATTGTTTGCCTGACACATTCAGCAAATTTCATCGGTAAAACTAAAAATGCCAATGATTTTATCCAAATGATTATGGATTATTATTTTTGAATCACATTTTACCGACAATTTGATCTGTTAAATAGCGCAGATCACATTTTTCCACGTGGTCGAATAAGCATTTAAGTACGAGTGGCGTCACCATAAGCTATGTTTTGATTTATCCTATATCGCTCAGAGGAAGCATAACCGGCAAGACATACCTCAAGGGACTTTTGCTCAATATAATTCCAGTGCTGATCTAATGGGAATTTCTGTCATCTGTACAGATAGACCATTGTTAGATTGAATCTGTATTGTATGGGAACAACTTCTTTCTTTATATGTTGTAAACAAAGTGATCTGATAAACGTTTTCAACTCGTCGATTGTGAATTTCAGAAAGCTGATTGGCGTGACCAACTCAAACCGAAAGAAGAGGAAGCTGCCGCTCAGTAGGGTACTCAGAATCAATTTGTTCTCTTACTTTCACCTTGGCACACCACCTTTTTTATTATACACCCAGTTTCTCACTTTCCGTTCGATATCTATCCCCTTGATATAAATAACCCCTTCTCTCATACCCACCCATGGTCCTTAAGATGGGGTTGTACACAAAACCTTACCTATTTCGATCAGCTGCATTTATGTCATGGGTCCACAGATCAAACGGTTTTGTTCGATACAGTTGAAAGTTCCATTAGCCGCCCATTTTCGATTGTGAGTCACATCCACTCGGTTCAAGAACAGGTGAACTCTATTTCGCTTGATGTAGCGTTTCCGTGTGAACGCGCGATGGACATTCGGCATCAATTCCTCGGCAGGATTTCAGTGACGAAGTACTCCTCACGAGTGATCGTCATTTTGCGGATAGTTCATGTCACCACCTTGTTTGTTCCCGTACAACTTGCTTGGGTGAGTGTTAACTTTGAAGAAAAATTATGAACGGACCTCACAAATACAGTTCTGTTATTGAATCACTACGAGATGGGCGCTTTTCTTGCCTGTCCTTGACACTTGTGCTTATCTGCCTGTTTTCTTGACCTTGTCCTTCACTTTATCCTTTCCCAGTGAGCGTGAACTCACGATGATTCGATGCATTGTCGGGTAGCTTTGAGAAGAAAATAAAATTCTCTATCAAAATTCTTGGACATATTTTCCCTGAAACTCGAATTCCAGGTTCAGAAGAAAATGAGACTAATCAAAATCCATGCATTGCACGATAGCTTCTCTCATTGGGTTGCGATGAAGTCACCCATTCTCTGCGACAGATGGCTAGGAAAACCAATATTTAAGCACTTACAGATAGACGGTTACAAGGAACATGTATTTGCCCAGCAATTTATGTGTTTGTAGCTGAAGTGCGACGAGGCCGCACTGCCGAGAAAAGGCCTCGTCCATATAAACTGCTCACTGGTTATGGTTAACGATGAACGTGCCTATCCGTGTGATGACCATAGGAATCAGAGTGAAAAGAAACAGGAAAATTAAAAATATGCTTTTAGAAAATTACGTGACATATGGCCCCGTACCTCTTATTTCCGCTACTGGCTGCTAATAAGAATCCAGACCAATCGTGGGACGCTACGTAGCATCCGGCCGATGAATATCGTTGCTGTTTCATTCTAAGCTTTCGTTGAGACATCCCACCGCGTCTAAAAATTTGGAAAAATCCCGACAGTTAGATTTTCCTCTTCGATTGTTACTTCTCCCATATGATTTCAGGCTAACATCAGGACTGTTCAGATTTATATAAAAACATGCTTCCTTTTCGAAAGGTATGACAGTTGCTTGTCCGCTTGAAGACTGTAGAACAGTGTATCACGGTACCTGCGCTTAAATGCGCCTGCAGAGAGTTTCGACTCTATGCGGAAGAGATGTTGGTAAGCCAGTGGGATGAAATTTCCGACTGATTTTACCACAATTCTGATTAATATTGACACGATTTCTAGAACATGGAGGAAATGGTATATCTACGACATTTTCCAAGTCAGTTCCAGTCCTACGAAGAGTGAATATATTCCGCCAGCATTCTTGTGAGACCCTCGCGCGGCAATTGTAGGGTAGTCGTATAATCCCGTCGCTAAGTGTGTTTAGTTGGCGTTCTGTAATCCAAGTAGGATCTCGTTCTCTAGGGAGAACAAATCGGGTAACTTTAGACCAACCAATACGTTTTTTGCCTACAGACCGAAATTCGTTCTCTCTTCCAACTGACCAGTTTTCCGTGCACTCATAGCTGCCCACGTTGATCGCGCCGCTGCTTATAACTACTGTTCGAACTGTCCGTGAGGTTCAACCAAACGTGGGCACATCACAGGAGAAGGCATGTTCTCTTCTTCCGTCAACTTTGGACCGGTCCTATTGTTGATTTGGTAGTTGTCGGACTAACCATGTGTGTCCTTTCTTCCTAATCTGTGTGCTGCCGACATGCAAGGAAATATGGTTTCGTTCTTGAGTTAGTTCAGTCATACAACCAGTTGATCACATCTCACGAAAAACACTAAGATTTTCGTGACAATCTGAATTGATGATTTCCATAATATAACGTAACTTACTTTCTAAGGATTTGTATTCCCCGATCATTCCTCAATTGAAGTACGCACTGTCCGTCATCCTCGTACTGTCTAAACTATTCCCCTAAAGTTCTTACGTCGACCTGCAATTTTTCGCCAACGAATGGTCGGACTATTCTTTATCTGCTTATTCCATTATCTTGGTAGATGTTCCTTCTTCTAAACTGACCATCTCTGCGATGCGACGGTTTTCTTGTCGTTATGATCAACGTCCACCCAAACGTGCTCAGATGACAGCGCAACAGACTGTTTTTTTAGCCAACCCACTCAAGTAACGTAAGCTTTCTGAACCCCAAAGCGAAATCGCTGTTGGTGTCAGGCTTTTCCCGGTTGAACGAAGTGGAACGACTCAAGGTAGCTGGCATTCCTGATTATGACACCCAGAGCAGCTTTTCTAAATGACAAACAATGAGCGAGGTGATAAATGGGCAGAAACATATGCAGCATGAATCCAGAGTGGTAATGGAGCTCAATTTTTGATGGCAAATGCCGATAGTACGATAAAACTCCCTGAAATCACGTGGCTGGTTTCGATGCAAATGCATCCAAGCGGGAAATCTTCCGTCAAACCATCTCAAAACATAGGTACCGCTCAGCTCGCCTTGTACTAACATCAATTTGAAAAGTGACCAGTATGTGTCGGCGATCAGAGCGCTACCGAATCACACTGATTCATCGCAAAGGTGTTTGTCTTTTATTCAGGCCAACTTTCAAAACGATGGAAAATAAGCGATGAACCACCGTGTGATTCCTAAATGGACTTATCTACTACGCACATTATCCGAGGTTTGACTGAAGTTCCAAATCTGTATTGGTAGGCTTATGAGGTGAAAACCATAAGATTACTTCTGAAAAAAGACGATTGTGAATTTACGTATTCTTGGCATCGAACTAACGCAAACTCTGTTTACAGCCGCTTGCAATGAGTGCCAGTTCAGTGCGATTGCATTATCTGTTATAAAAATAAAGACATACTATAAGTGACAGGACACTAAGTCTGCACACACGGGTAAATGTCACGAAATGACTATCAATTGATGGTGGTCAGCCTCGTTCAACCGTTTGGTTAAAATGTTTGAGTAACTCTGGAATCATGTAACTCTGCCAAGCTTATGCCACGGTTGAACACCTGACGGAATTGAATTTTGTATCTGTCTTGAAACTCCAACCTGGAGCCCAAATTTACACGATGAGAACAGCAAAATATTGTTAGAAACTGATTGGGACTTAGTACATTATCGTTATTTGATTAGTATGCAGATCGGAATGATCTCAACGTGACCAGGGTTTAGATACTCAGCGGAAAAAGAGTACAGAACTTGTCGTGTTTAGAAGAGAACACACTGACTCTAGTATAAGTCATCAAAAGGAAATTTCAATCGCGTTGGTGTACTCACAATATCCTGTTTTAGTAATTGTTCGGGTATATGCCCTGTTCTCTGTTCCTGAAACGAATGCCATTCAGTGCATGTGTATCTGTCAACCGATCAAAATAGGGTTGTGACCAAACCGGTCAAGTGAAAATTGACGCGATTTGATCGAAATTTTCAACGGGAACTATAAGCTTAGTGAACTGTACTGAATTTACAAAACGATCTGTGTTCCATATTTCAATGGGATTTTACAAGAACACAAATAACGTTCTTCAGTTAGTTGCCATGACCGAACTGACTGGTTACCTGATTGTTTTACCAGGTACTTTTGCCTTGGTGCATAGTCACGGGAATGGGTCACTTGCTTGTGATTTATGGAGATCAAGCTGTTGACAAAAACAAAAATGAATATGCACTCGGTTTTTGTCAAATGAAAAACGTTTGTTTAAACTCCCCTGTCTTTCCTTAGTCCACAAAAACTATCATGGTCTTAGGATTTGGGAACGATAGCACATGCCTATCACCGGGGTCTACATCAATCCCGTGGAAAATGCAACGCGAGCTGCGTGCAAAATGTGGTAGTGGTCAAAGTGCTCGCAAATCTTTGGTTAGGTAAATTTGCACACACACAAACACACACATACACAGATACATACACACAGCCGTTGCTGTCACCGTGTCCGCTCAAAGGAAAACGTCTTTTATTATTTTCATCCTATTCTGCTGATGACAGAAACACTCTCATCACCTTATCAGCCGATATTCGATTATCGAAGTAGATATTGGAGAGCTATCTGAAACTTTCAAAACGATTGATCTTGGTGCACATAAGCTTTCCTTCCCCCATGGGTTAGTGAAATTTTCCCATTGCTTGACAGAAGTCCTGTCATTCATGGCACACGTTATTTCTGCTTAGAAATTTCGTCGCACCTTGGGGTTGGAGAGTGGCCGTCAAGTTACCGGAACAACCAAACCCTCATCTTATTAGATTATTCATACACAAATTACAAACGGATGCTGTGACGAATGCAGATTTGACATATCCATTACCCTGATCAGTGATCAGCCTACCTGCGGCGGAGTCGTACTGATTACAACAATCGGTAAGTTTGTTGCGAATGCCAAATGAGAAGGCCAGTTAATGTGGATGGGTCAAATTAGCCGGCAAAATAAACGATCAGTGAATCGAGACTAAGAGGAAAACAGTATGAACGAAGTGACTTACGCTGGTAAACAATGCTTGTTTGGCAAAATTTACTTTTCTCACAAGAATTACCGAGAACGGGAGTTAGAAGCGACTTTTGATTGGCAAGTCAAAACCAAAGCAGCCATTCATTTCCTTTTCCTGTTTTAAATCAAAAGAATTTGGACAATTTTGTTCATTTTGACAGAATGGGGATATCTACGTGATTTCCCATCAGTACGTTTTCCATACGTCAGAATAGTGTGAATAATGGCGTTATGTGTAACGAACCTCTGAGTGAGATTAAGACCGTCGACGTAGGAAAAACCTATACAAATGGACGAATAAGAATGAAGAATTTGTAAATCAAGCATTTGAAATTTGGGATACTTGCCATACTTGCGCATACAAAGGGGCATATACTTGGTGGCACTATGGCTTTCTGAGATAATTGATAATGTGTAATGGGGGCTACCGTGATCCGTTTACAAGGTGGTAACAAAAGACACAAGTTCCCGACCGGTGATTTCCTATGATAAGATGGAAGTGCACCTACGGAGTTGACCAGTTCTTCTCAAGGGATAGTTGGATACAACAATGAAATGGTCACTGCCGTTCTTGAATTCAATCTTGCTGTACTGATGTCATCAGGCGATTTTATGCGCTTTCGTTCGCTATTCACCCGTTCTTGAGTAGAAATTTATTCAAAACGGTAACTCACCCGAAAAATACAATGGCAAGTTGCATTTTCCTAAAAACGTTACGAAACTCACAAATGGTCAATAAGTAAGGCTATTGCAAATACTGACAACAGATAATTCGGTGAGTTGCTCCAATATTTCAAGTTTTGTCGATTTTACCATGAACCTCACGCGTTTCTAATATTTTTGGGAATCATATAATTCAGTCAAGTTGGAATATTTCTTTCAGATATTGCAGCTATACGGAGGCGCTGAGGTTGATTAACTAAAACATCAAAAAATCTTTCTAGCCGTGCGTTCGATTCAGTCAGTCAAACAACCAGCCATTCGGCCAATTTATTTTTATTTAGTTATGATTTAGGTTTGTTACATTTCAGAGTACTTCACAGGCCCATCCAGTTACGTAGGGATGCATGCGAATGGCAGTGCTAGGATGCAAGGTATCGGTGATTGGAGCCGTCGATCAGCACTGCATCAATCTAGAATTGCCATGCATAGGCGCAATTCGCGTCGGATGTAACGGATGGCTTATGCTGTCGAAATAATGCGTTTTGGCGTTCCCTCAAATCTTTGCTTCAATACTACTAGGATGCGCGTGAAGGCGTGTCTACCTCAGCCGTCTAAGTCGGATGTGAGAGTGGCATTCGCGTTTGTGTACGAATCAACTTGCGCTGAAAGGCTGGGAGAACAGTTACGTCATCGTATGGCTAGACGTATTCAGATCAGAATGGGAAAGCGGTTCAAAAAGAAGACGTCAGTGGAAGTTATACACAAAATCCTTGTATCATGAATGGCAGCGTGTATTGCTTCAACAAATCACAAAGCCGATCATGACAAATCGCACTCTCTCTGCAAATGTTTGGTGATATCGATTGCCAAAGATTTTGCAGAGGTGATACAAGACAGTTGATGACAACTCGCTTTGTGTCAACATAATGTTTCTATATCTTGGTGTTTGGCGTTGAACAAAGCAGCGGTCTTGATGAATTTTCCATTATGTTGAACTTTTAGTATGCTTTTAGTTTGTTCTAGGGATCGGTTGAGATATAACGGAATAAACGCCGGAAATAGATCATTCAGTCGCCGGATTTGATATTTTCCTTTGAAAGTAGTTTAAAAACGTTCAGCTATCTGTAATGGCTGACCAGACTGCGTTGGAAGAAATTTCTCATTCGAATGATTGCTACTTCAGGTCGACTTTGAGCTGATTTCAGCATGCACATCATATACTACGTGGTTTTGTAAGCGGCCTGAGACTTTTGTGGTTGATAAGGCTGACTGTTTTTTTCTTCTGAAACACTGCGTAGGCCTTATCCGACCTAGGAGAACAGAAAAAAATGATTCAGGTTATGAAGTACAACTATTTCACTTACTCCTCTCAGTCACCAACAATAGAATGAAAAAATACAATGGAATGAGCTTGACAGATAGCGCTTTATTTACATTTACCAACAACATAGAGTGACCTGTGGAATGAGTTCGTGGGATCCACGCCGGAGAAAGCCAGTCCTCGCGAGCAACTGTTTCTTAGCCCAAAGCGTGGACTGTTCTACTCTGATATGCCTAGCACCATTGAACATCATTAATTTGGGGTTTATTTTGCGCACTGTTAGTTTGTGAGATTTGAGGCTTTGCGTTTGAAGTGACCGGTAATTTGGCTTTGGCATGTAAATTCGTGGAGAATTGCGTCATCGCTTCTGACAACCATTTCGGTATGGGCTCCGAAACTGGGTGTGTCAAGTGGCGACCAGTTTTGCCAAAGTATACGTCACTTCAATGGCAACCTGTGAGACATTCGGATCAGCAAGACAGTTCGCGTAGTTTTGGAAAGCTTAACCTTTTGGATGACTGCCTTAGATGCAATTGCGCTGGTGACTACGTGTGTCTGATGATCGATTTAAAATTGCCATTAATTTGGCTAAATAAATGGTCACTTTTACTTTGGGAGAACAACGAAAGTGTGCTTTTTTTCTACTATAGCTGATTATTCCCACAGTTTTATCAGCTTTGGTGTTATCCGATGAAATTCTTAGGATGATCGTTGGCTAACAACTTTTTTTTAGTAAACTCGTCATTTGGTACGTGATTGTGAGTGTATACTTTCTGCATTGTGCTGAAGAGAGTTTGAACTAACACGCATTTGTATGCGACTGGTGAGAAATAGGAGAGCTCTAACGGACGTCCAGACAGAACGTCTTTGTGGTAGATGCCACTTGGCCCTGTTCCATCCTGATTACGGGTTGGTAAAATAGATTGTTTCCCTGGTTTTCCTGAGGACCAAAAAACTTGGCATGAAAGAACTCGGATTAAGAACAAAAAGAATTAAATGCTCTCTGTTAGACAAAATTAAGAAGCGATATGAAAGAGAGAATTTCTGAATATCATAATTCAATAGCTGTTCCATGTTCCTCAAGAACGAATCGGGCAAAAACTTCCCATGGCTATCCCGTCAGTCTGCAGCACAAAATAGCATTTTAAAAGTGCCCGTCGAGAATGGATAAAAGAAGGCTGTGTAAACGCACGGTACCACACAGAAAATCAACGGTTTCATGAACAGACAGTATTGTAAAGTAGAGAATGTGTGGGATTTGTCGGGACTTACTGAGACGATGGCGAGGGGATCTCACAGTTCAAAAGAATTTCGTCAGGAGAAATTGAAGAACCTAAAACAAGATCTAGCAATCCATATGCAAAGGCGGACAAAAGGAATGTTACAGTTACTCTAAACAGATTGGATTACGAGTCAAAGGTGGCCGAGCACCTGTAGGATGGACCTTATGAAAAAAGTAGAAAGGAAGAAAGTGAACGCATCACTCAACAAATCAAAGACTCATACAAACAAGCGCCCATCTGGCTTGAAGGAAAAACTCGGGAAATCTCTGTGGTTCTCAATAACACCGAAAACAAGCAGGTTTGGGAGATTTTACGGCTGATCAAAGATCCGCAAACCCGATGTACCCATTCGTCCAATTGTTGACCGCACTTCTTGTGGAACGTACAAACTAGTAAAATTTTTCAGTGGATTATTAATACTGTATCAGAAGATGGTAGTAAGTCATATCAGTGACTTCTATGCGCAGAAATACTTTGAACTAGAAAACGATTAAGTTGCTGTGAGTTTTGATGTGGACACTTTACACACGAGTGTACCCATTAAAGACAGTCTGCACTATTTATATTCATTGTTAATATCAGACACGTCCTTAGAAGAGCGAACCGTACTAGCTCCATCCGAAATTATCAGGGGTATGGAATTTTGCCTCAAGTCAACATACTTCACGTTCAAACATGAGTTATACAAACAAACGGATTGGGTGACCATGGGGTCAGCCATATCCCCGTCGTAGCATACATTTTCCTACACTCAGTTGAATCGAAAGCCTTAATGGCTTTTATTCACCCTACTTTTGTATGTGGATGATGCATTTACAATCACCAAGTCAGCATACAAAGATAGATTTCTTCAAGCTCTCAATGAGCAATGTGGATCTATTAAGTTCACAATGGAGTCAGATGACACCAGTAAAGTCACCAGCTTCTTAGATTGTCGGCTGAAAGTTAATGACTCACAAAAATTCAATGTTGGCATTCACAGAAAATCCACACATTCGGATAAGTATTTTGATTTCAGTTCATCTCATCCACAATGCGTGAAACAGACACTTATTTCCTCGCTGGCCAACCAAGCTAAACAGCTATGCAGTGACGATGCTGAACCTGAAGAAGAACTAAGACATTTACACGACATCCTGGATGATCATTACTATCTGCCACGCCTCATAAGAAAACAACTAGAAGCTTGCACATCAGCAATCAAGAAGAAGAAAGAAAAGAAGACTACGGCGTTCGTCTGAATTTTGTATAGATCAGGAATTTGGGAAGCACTAAGAGGAATCGGGGATGACTTTGACATTTGCACTTTCTCCCGGATGGATAATACGTCGAAATGCTGCTTATCAAAGGCTAAATATCAAGTCGGTGTGCACGACCAAAACAACTGCATCTACAAAATCACTTGCAAGGAATACCTAGTAGAATACATTGGACAAACCAGCAGACAACTGAAGACGCGGACTACAGAACA
>LUCM01003995.1:74790-132179 GCA_008360955.1 Fasciolopsis buskii
TAACATACGTTTGGGATGTGAACGTTCCCTTAGTTATTCGACTGTAAAACTTACCTTGGTAAAGACTACCCGCGGTAGTGGAAACATTGCCAACGCTGTTATTAACATTATATCATTCACGATGCGGAATTGCTTGCTGCGTTTTGAATGGAAACGAGTATATTCACAATGAACTGAGCAGTTTGGGGAGAGGCTGAGTTGTTGGATTCTTAATATGGATCTCAGTGGTGATCGTTTGTAAATTTTCTGTGATCAACTAAAACAGTATCCGTATTCTGATTGATTTCAATGGATTATGAAAATTTCCGTGCATAAATCCACTTGGAATTAAAGCTTGAGTGCATTTGTCTTAACATTTGTGTTTATGGACCATTACGTGTTCTTCTTCATTCAAAACACCATGAATGAGTTGAGAACAGTGAGTAGTCCTTCGGTTAGCTAAAATGGGTTCATTAAGGGAATAAAACAAGGGGATGGATTCAAACAGTTGACCACTAATCAATCGCTGGCAATACGGTCGGAGAAAGTGGTGAAACGATCGAGGAAAAAAGAACACGGGAGCAATTCCTATGCTGCTTTTTTGTCCCTTATCCACCAATCGCAGTATTGTTCCATTGCGATCATCGCAATTGAGGGGCTTCGAACTGCAATAAATTTTGCACTTTCTGAGTTTCGCATCGTAGTTTAAAAAGAGAAGTCTCGTGGCAGATATTGCGGTACACAGACGTTCAGCTATTAAACCACAACGGATACTACACTTGGTGAACTTCATAGTGAGTTTTCATTTCAGTAGTAAGTTGAAATGATGTTTAGTTTTTAAAATGCAATATGCGAGTCACCACACTCCAGTATGGGACCACGTGTCGAAACGTAGCCGCATAATTTGCTTTTTCAATCGCGTTCTAGAATTAACAAAACTGAATTCGAACTCTATCAGCTGGGGCTAGGGACGACATCGTCTGTTATAACTGGGCAGAATAAAAAGGGTACAAAAATCTTGGCTGATGATTCCTAATATAATACGGAACACGTAAACTGTAGTCTCATGATTTTCAATAATTGATACTGAGTTCTAATTTTACACAATGAGTTGTTTTCTATCGAAATGAGTTGCTGTTTGAAGGCGAAATGGCAGAAACAGTTGAGCCACTAGGCAATTCTCCAACTGCTTACACGATGCTCCGTCAATGAAGCTGATTTGTTGTCCCACTTTTTAATAATTGTATTTAATACAAACACTTAGTTATAATGAGGCTGACGGTATGGATGTGAACTGAAGATGGAGTGCGTTTTGAATGTTTTCGCCAAGCCTTCGTAATCAGAGACGGGACATGAAAGGCTACAGATCTGGCTTGGCAGGTTCTGTATGGGGGTGGGGTCATTAGTAAATTGTTTATCAACGTAGCCATTTCGATCAAACTTTGGCGTGTAATTTCTGAACACCACCTTGTTCTTTGGCCCCGAAATGATTAATAGCCTTGTTGTCAAGTCATATCTATTTTAGTATGGTCGCGTGACTGTGTGTGCGTCTACAACGAGAGGTGACATCTTAGAGGACTGATATTGGAGAGTCTGTTCGTGGGGATTGTCCTCAATAGATATGCATGCACCGACTATTGCGGTGGCCTCATCCGTATTTTTCAGTGCAGATTACGAGCGGTTAAATCAATTTCTCGTCTTCTAACTGTTTTTAACAAATCAACTACCCAGTGGATTTTAGTAGTAGAAACGATTTGTGGGCGAAATCATTTTTCAAACAGTATTAGTATTCGGCTGGTTGGTCATTGAAAGCAGAAAGCTTGGCTATTGCCGAAAAGCATCAACGACATCTATTCACATAGAATAATTCAAGAAATGAGGCTGATGTTTCCTCTAAGGTCCTAAAAGAGAAAACACTCGTTACGAGATTGGCTTGCCACAATCCATAGGGAATGAACAAAGGCCGGTAAAGAAAAGGAATTAAATGTTGTCTTGGCGATATTGAAAAAAACTGCTGAATAAGAACGTAATGACAATAAATGTTCATTCACATTCCTTTGTCTTCTTTTTGTGCAACTGTTTAGTCACATTGCATATGCATTCCTTATAATGTCAGACAAAAGAAGAACGTGTGCCACGTTCTCCACGTTCTCATTGCTACCTTGATTACTGTTCGCGTGCGATAATGATAGCAACATCAATACTAATAACCTTTATTCCCATTGAATCTAGTGTTCAAAAATTGTATAATACTTTAGGACCAAAGCTGTGATCGCCGAAAGGTTTCCAGGTGGAGAGAAATACTTCTTAACCATAGTCGCTTATCAGAATTTCAGTTCGAGGTTTGAGCGCAGTTATCTAAATAACCGAATAATTTGAATCGGACTAAATAAAGATAACAAATCAGGCCGCGCAAAATTCTAGATAAATCCATCCTCATAGACGATCTGTCTCGTCGATAACAGTTGCGCTGCTTGACCCTAAAAGACACCTCTTTCCCGATGATGGTCATGTTAAAGGGGGATGCTCATATCCCTGACACATCAAATGACAAGGTGCTTGAGAAACGACGTGAGAGCATTCCGGATCCCGGGAAACATTGGAAAAAGAAGAAAGAAGCCTTGCAAACAGTGGACATTAAATACAACTCCATGCTATGTTGGTCTTACAAATAATGCATATCTTTGACCATGACAGTAGCGTAATGGCTAAGGCGTTTGACTCAGAATCGTTCGTCCCGGGTTTGCGTTCCAAGTCGGGAGCGGTGGACGCGCACTGCTGATGATTCCTAACAAGTGCTTCCATGGTTTCTTTATGGTGAGTTGAGCGATGATATCACATGGTGAATTATTTCATAATAGTTTCGTTAGACGCTCGCAGATCTGTTTCGGCGAACGCCGTCAGCTGGCCAGGAGCCTGAGAACTGACCGCAACCAGCAATGGTGGGAGAAATGTAGGAAATTGACAAAAGCTTTGGTCACTGACAACAGTTACAACCTTTACCGTCCGATTAAGAACGCCGGTCCATTGGAGCTAAATTTAAGCCAGGTGATCAGGTAATCCAAAAAATTGTGATCCAGTTACATTGGCGTCGGATGAAGGGTTCGAAAAACTATTTTAGGGAGCACTTCGGTTGATAAACATCAATAATGGACGTCCCGTTTATGCCGGGTAGTCAGACAATGAAGATAGATATTGGTCGATCAGTAGAAATGAAAGTCATTAGTAAGATATGCTGTCGAAAATGAGAAGGGGTGCTGGATCAAGTGAACCGTTTCGTCCTTTTCGAAGAAGTTGTGTTAAGAAAATCCTAGGATAAGTCTAGAAACTGAAGCAGATTCACAAGATCTGAGGAAATCTGATGATTGTAATGACTTACAAAAAGGCTAGCACATCATAAGAAAACCAGAGTCGAATTGATTCATATTACCTCCGGTCGATCATTTAAGATTAGCGAAACACTTGAGCTTGAGAATCGGACTGATTTTCGAACCGTTTGAGTTTGTGCTGATCACTTTGCCTTCCAAGGCAAGCTGCGCGTCTAAGATCTGTCTTCTCTTATTTCAAAGCGGCCTTTGACTCAGTCGATCGTGCATTTTGTGTCGGTGTCTCGCATTAAAGTACAGCTCACAGTTTCACTCATTTCTCAGTCCCTATTAGTGGCCAGCCGAAGTCAACTTTCTGCTGTTAGGGATCTAGTCGATTAAATCTTGAAATAAGACGTTTTCCAGAGTTGTTTTCTTACTTTCTCATTAATGCAAAAAGGAGGGATTATAAATATAGCCATATTCTCAGATGAGAGTATTGAAGTTGTTATCTCCTCAAACAGTAAATGATCAGATTGAGAATGCCCACCAATGTTGTTTCCGAGTGACAACCGAGGAAGAGGTCTCCAATTTCCTTCGGAGCCTAAAATACTATTTCTAATGACGGATTGGTCAGAAGCCGAATCTTTTTCCTCCAACGAAAGAGTCTGGTAAAGCAGATAAGCTGTGTTATCTAAACATGCACACATAAAAAGCATCAGTCGGCTTTGGCGATTGAGGCGATTTGTCGTAAACGTGAAATTAAATAGGAATTGGCAGATTTAACAAATGTAATAGGATACGAATAGGAGAATTCATCGACCCGCACAGGATTCGAACTGATTCGCGGACGAATACAAGCATTTCTGCGGCCCGCATTCATTCAGTGTAGCTACGAGGACAGAACAAAGTATAATATGGACTCATTTGGGAAAGACAACCCCTGGTTTCGGGGTCAAATTTTCGAGTACCGTTCAGGGTTGTCGCCTAACTCAGTTGATAAAGCATACCCGACTCAGCCGTGGGGATTGTATCCATGTGTGGGTTCCGATTCTGCCGAGTTCAACAACGATGGATATTTGATCTTACATTGAGCAGGAACTACAGTACTGGGATGGATTATACTATATTACTAAGGAACATGGGCATTTTATATGAGAGACACAGGGAAACTGTAGGTGTTTGATACCTGATATATTCATATTACTACTAGATTACTGCATGAAATTCTTATCGGCAGCGCTGGGGTCATCCCTAGGGTTTTTGGTCATCAAATCTTAATAGAAGATGAAAAATTTCCAATAGTTTGCATTAGTCGGCAAATGTGCACCTTATACGCACAGATCAAGACTGTCGATGCTGCGGTGTTCCTCAAGGTAGGTTGCGGTCCCACAGTTAACACATGTGTTCAGTCCATGAGAGGATGAGAAGGTATGAAAACCTTAAGCAAAGAACTCCCAAGTAGGATCAATTAGACTCCCGAGTAGGGATTCACAAAATCCCCTCAAACGATATTCGCGGATAATGGTTGATATGGATCAGGACCTTAGTCAGGGATGCTTTTGCATTCGAAATATTTCTCCATTAACAAAATTTCTGTTTGTTGCCTTTATCTACTTTTTTTCTTTCAATCAGCTTCTGATCACTCGGTGCCGTAAATTAGCAATGAAAACTGAGAAAAAATAACTGCAACTGTCACTGAACTCAAATCTACATTCTAACAAACAGAGAGCTTTATCTGATTCGATTGACGCGTTAAAGAAACGGAATAGATGCGTCGAATGATCCCGCCAATCAAAGAACAACATTGTTCAAGATTTCTCTAATGAAGCATAAAAAATGAATAAAGCGCTACAATCTTATCTGAATCACCAAATGTTTGTACCGATAATGAGCCCATTTTGAGAATTATCTGGGCGAGTTATCGGAAGTTTTAGTGTTTTAGTAAGAGCTAAATTTAAGAGTGACGACACTCAATTTCACATTTGGACCTTTGATGTGATTAGTATGTTATGCAGGGAAATGATTGAACAGGAGAATGTCGGATATGAGTGGTAATAACCAGCAAACGTGACGTCTGCTTCAGGAGAAATTTTGTTCCGTTCCCATGATGCATGACTTAAAACCTAGGACAAAACAAGTTATACACTGAAGAAAACTGACTAGGTGCAATTCGAAGCTGAACAGTTTGTCCACCGAAGCAATTACCAGATATTAGCCGGTTTTGTAAACATCAGTTGCTGGAAGCCTTAAAATATCTTTATTTCAATCACGGAACCAAGAAACAGTTAGTTTTCGTGAGGCTCTGATCGTTGAGCTTGGTTTTTAGATCGTCATCTGAGCACCACAATCATCGATCAAAACCTCACAATCTGGGCAACGATCGATACAATCATTCGCAATCAACAAAGCACCGAGTTAAATGGACAAGTCCTGTGGCGCAAATAAGAAATTACCGGGACCATAAGAACTAAGCAAAAACAGAAAGTGTCAAAACCAAAAGAGGGACGGGCGATAGAACAAAGAGTAAATATGCCAAATGTGGCAAAGGATAAATTATCAGCCTCGAAACCTGGACAGTTTTGATCGCTTGGTTCACAACGGATATTATCCATTCTGGTAGCTTGTGATGTGCAGCTTTGAGCTGCAGGTGCTGTGATGAAGTTTTGTAAAATAAAATCGTTAAAAATTTCAACAATGAAACAAGAACTATATAGGACGGAAAAGACCGTTTATTGAAAGCAGTTGTTTTTTGTCGCACGGTGTTGCTATGGTGACATTCCCCGATTATATTTACTTAGAGACCGATATTAACGGAAGGTTTTTTGCCACCGGATGCTCGGGGAACATGAACCAAAGTAAGTAACATTTGCCTACAGTGCTCACCAATCTGAACAACTTTTGAAATCAATGTCTAACTGGCGTATCACAATCAAATCTTTCGTTTTAATAAACCAAACGCCATGTCTTAGTTTGTTTGGGTATCGTCAGCTAGGAAAAAAAGAAGACTATGTGATCTCGGACACGTTCAGTTTCTGTTTGTCACGAACCTAATGTTCCGATAAGAGAAACGAGGAACTGACTTCCTGTTGTATAATTAATGTTATGAGGCCATCAGTGAGATAAATACGTATAAGGAACTGTGATTATGTAAGTGTAAATAGTATGAATTGCTTATGAATTAGGGACGCGCTTAATCTGGTTGGTCGACAAGTTAGAATGAGAGAGATACGGATATAGATGCACTGCGAATTGTTACATTTGTCCGTACTATTGTTTGACTGTCATGCTATTCTAGCTACATCTCGCACATCCACTCGACCCAGTCAGACAGGTGATGAGAAAAAGGGGCCACAATTCGTATATTTTTTCCCAACTCCATGCACAACCTGTCCAAGGACGAAACTAACCTAAAAATAGTGGGCTCAAAATAACAAATCGTTCATATACCCGAAAACCAATGTCTTATTCGTGCTTTGAACGCGTCTTCGCAATTGTCCCGATAGATTCGAACATGTCATACCTACGCTTAGCAGCGCTTCAAACTTTTTCCAATTTCATCTGAGGTATTCTTAATTGTATGCCAAATTTGAACAAACTAATTTTACCAGTTTTCATCGTGTTGAACTATTTTCGACAATAAAATAGCCTTATCGATCACACTGCGAACACCAATTGAAGAAAGATATTTGTACATCGAAAACACAAGTAACCTTCAACTGTAGGCGTATGATCAGTGATTATCAACCACACGGTGCGTGTGACGTGCATGCATTTGGCATGCCTTGAATACTATTCTGACAGGTGGCAAAAACGGATTGCTCGCCTCGTTTGTTTTTCGATACCATATGGATACAACTTATCAGGAAAGACAAAAAAACATCACAACACATGTTGACTAGGAACAAAATTTCCAATTTTTAGTAGAGGGCTCAGTCGTCTTACTACTTTTTACATCTTTCACTATCAAAATGTCATAACAGGAATTGTCCGATGCTATCTCGATCCACTAGTGAATCAGCACGATTCCATTCCATTGGTCGATTTCTTCTATGCTCCGTTATTTGTCTTCGAGCTTTTTTAGTTGTTGTCGAATCTGAACTAATCCAATTAGTCCATGAATCACGGAAATGCATTCGTTGAAAATGTGGTTTACACACACATGATGGGAAAAATGGACACAAGATAGCAGGTGGATAATGAGCGCCATTTTTTTATCCACAAGTAAAATAATAAAATCACGTTCTGGAGCGACGATGAATTTTATTATTATTTTCACGGCTAACGTATCGGTTGGCCGTGATGGGAATATAAAGTCCAGATATAATGGAAAACTTTTTCGTTCGGTTTGTCAGAATGGCAAACCGTAAGTGAAGGGTTTCTGTTCTGACAGCGGAAAAATTGACAAAATGAGATGCCTCTTTATAATTTTACCTTGCGAGAATATACAACACGCATTAACTCACTATCGTCTGATTTACGAACACGTTGATCAACCATCAAAGCTGCTGTTTGCTTAGACTTAGTGAAGGTCATTTGACATCAACCAGCTGATTTTTGTACTAGGTGTGGTTTCGAAACTGACGACAAGTCCAGGCCAGTGTTGTTTTGTCAGATTCTAACTTTGCAAGTTTTTGCGGAAACAGATCTCACGACATCAAAAAGAATGCATACACGAATAGCCAGTGTAGGGCGTTGATCCGTCACCGTTTATACAAACCAGCTTTGCCGATAGCTCGAGTAACTGATGTTGCCGGTTCCAACTTCGATGGGTGTGTCTACTGCAGTTTTCGTGTTTAATGACGCTACAGGGATGAAGTTTGTTTGGCCCTTGGTAGGCTTTTTATTCTCGTCAAACGGCATGCACGTGCTTGATTCGATAGGACTATAGACGCAGATGCCGAGTGTATGTTGACTGCCAAAACGATTATCTCGGTTTCGGGTTTCAACAATTGCATTGCACAAATTGTCATTTGTGATTTTTTTGTCATGAACTACAGCTCGCAACACATTCGTTGTTTACGCAATTAGATTTGCACACGGGTTGTGCCTTGTCGAGGAAGAAGAACATAGTTTATGTACGAACGACACACAGGAATAAATAGACATATATTATACTAAAGGCGAATGATCAAAATGGATGGCGGTCATGCGACAAGCTATTTCGGTTTCCGTTAAAAAAATTGCTAGTGACAATACGCATCTAACGAGGTTCAGACTTCCTCAGTTCAGCCTAAATTAACTGAATTGGTAAAACGGAATCTCGGAAGTGTTTCAGTGATAGCCTAGTTTTTAGAATAGTTAAGATATTCTTTAGCACATTCCGCGATGAGTAGAAGAGAAATATTGGCTAAAGGATATGAACTCCGTGAATGTGCAGTAAAGGGCGATAATCATAGTATTTCGGAAGGGAAGGGAATAGGAGGCCAAATAAACTGAGTTTTTTTCGTTTACTGAATGATCCAAAATGTGTGCAATCGAAAATCCAGATGTGGTCCACAATATGAGCGACTCGGTCAGTCCTCGCTGAAGCTGGCCGCCCGGTGGAGTGTATTAAGCGTGAAGTAGAGCAAAATGTAAGTTATAATTCACAATCCACAATGGACATGTTTCAAGGTTGTTTTAGATATTTTATTAAATTGATAGCACAACTGAGAGAGCTTCAAATTTACTGACACTTACTCATTTTTTATTGATCAGCTCAGGAGTAAAAAAGCGACCTGGTACAATAAGACTAACAAACGAATATTGTGCATCCAGGATGTTCGCGAAAAAAAAACAGCAAAGTCCATGAGGCACAACAGGTGTCCGATTAAGACGACACGGGAATAGATACATCCAGCTGTATCCGGTTTGTATTGACTAATGTCAACTCGGTAGCTATCACTCTAAATATCGCCCACCTGTTGCAACATTTCGGAACTGATTTAGCAGTTGAGGGGCCAATGAGATACGTCCAAAGTGAATTGCATGTGATATTCACTTTATTTCACTAGCACTTTAATTTTAATGATTCATGATTTCTAACCAGTTCCGGGTTCTGTTTTGCATAAAATCGAGCGCAAACTATCTTGACAGGCAAGCCAAGATATATCGTGATCGAGTATTCGACACGAACCAAACTCTTGTCAGCAGGAGTGAGATAAAAATTGCGAAACCACTGGACAAAAGGTGCTTCATAAAACAAGTTGCCAGTCGGGTGGAAGTAGATAGAATTCGGGGTATATATATATTATATATATATATATATATATATATATATATAATGCTACAGGTTCGATTCTGGTGAGAAATATATATATATATACATATACCTGCAGTATAACGGGTACATTCCGGACAAGAATACCATACATCTAAACCATCGATTCACTGACATGAAATCATTTTTGAATAAGTAAATGCGAATCAGGACAGATCATTAAATAGCTGACTTCATATTATAATCACAATATTTTATTCATTAACTTCCAGTGTGATGTGATGCAGAGCGAAAATGTCAGAGGGACGAGAAACAACACAATGGAAGTTGAATTCGTAAGTGAAGATCGCATAGTTTGGTGTCGAATAGCTCAAGGAAACTTTACCGATGATGCCCAATACCATCCGCATCTCTTTTCCTCAGTTCATAACAGAGTGGGACTGTGACTGTGATTAGCCCAACTACATTGTCTTACGTGAACGGGCTCCCGTTCCGATATTTGATCGTCCTTGTGGGTGTCACCCAAGTGTTTGTGATAGAATGTGGGTCCTGCAAATCACGTCATGTAAAAGCTCCGACATACATTCGAAGGTTTTCCGAAAATTATTGATAGATCGCCGGATTTTGAATCACGTCAAGGACGGTATACTTTTGATATGCCCCAGTTTTGTGATTATTGCCGATTATGACAGTCCCATGCGTTTCTCTGATTTTCTTTTATTCTACCCACCCCTGGGATTATCTACTAAGAGCTTAGGATTATTATAAAAATTTCGTATATCGAATCGCGAATGGCACCCGAAATAGAGATAGAAAACACAGAATATGGTTTTGAAGTTTCCGACGATCTTTTGAAAAAAACCCAAATCAGTTTTTTGGCGGCGCTCATTTATAGCCGTACATCCTTGATATCCGTCCACATAAATCTATGAGTTTGAGCAAATCTCCATCAGAAAAGCACGCTAACAAGTGTCACCTAGGCTAAGCTGTTGGGTTTTTTTGAGTGAAATGCTAGAAGTATGATCGTATTGAAAAGACATGCTTCATTGCCACTAGGGGTCACCTTCCAGGCAACCTAGATCCTGGGATCTTTGAGTAAGACAGAAAGACAAAACATCGCAATACGTCAAGTGTGATGACCAGCCGGACAACTGTGAGTTGTTATCCATTGTCGAAGTGATTGACGAACGTGGAATTCGAGCCTCTGACCATTTTTGTGACCCGGGGCTTAATCCAACTACCCACCGTATATCAGTGACTGAAGTGCGGATATAGAGAAAAACGAGAAATAAGCAGCAATCGACGTACATCAAGGATTTATCGAAATTCGCCCTTTTTGATCAGACTGAATGATAATCTTCGGCGAAATCATGTTGTCAGACTTCGGTGAGAGTTTACAAGAACAAAAAAGTGCCATTTTCGGTGAACATCTCGTCTGCAGAGATTACACAGAGTGAAAAATCCACTCATCGTATATCCACAAATTGCCGGCTTGATCCAAGCTCGTAGCGTCGAATTTTGGATTTGCAATTTGTCATTTGCTTTCCGGTGCTCTGGTACATTTGGCTTCTCGTGCCAACTAGAAAAACTGGAAGGGAAAAATTAGTCTCTGGTCTGAACACCGTCCGTCACCGACGATAACGGTAAATGGACCACGAGGTAACTTTTCCATGTTCTACCGATTTAAATGCTACACGGAAGCTTAAAATTACACTATGATCTAAAATATTCTCGAATATTAAATCAGTAAGCTGCTTAGATTGCCTAAAAGACTGTTCGCGTTTCACACCAGCGAAGGTTCGACGACTAGACTGCGTTTCATGGTCGCCTTCAGGAGGTGTAATGACAGGACGAAATCCATTGGCTACAACCACCGTTTACAGATCGGCAGTCCGGGCACTTAGAATAAAAATCTATTCAGGAAGAGTTCGTAACTAAAAGGTGTGCCAGAAGTAAACTCAGCGTGCGTTGAAGGCACGCTTTTAAATAACTGAGATGAATTCCGTTTTAGCTTTATTAAGATATACAAGACGGACAAGCCTGGACGATTCCCTTACAGAACCCTCTTACGTGATTCAAGTGCGGCGGGCGGTTCAACGTCGGATTTTCCTTCCAAGGCATTTTCGACGCTTTTTGTCTACAAAAACGTTTCAACATGAAGTGAACCATGGCCGAGTTAAGCACGGGACTGAGGTGATATATTGGGTGCGCAGTGTGATCCTCCGTAAAAGACACAGAGGCTTTGAAGACATCTAAGCTAAACATCCACGAAATCTGAACCAGAATTGATTACAAAAGACCTAGAAAGTGGCCCTACGAAATAAATCTTCGCGTTCTGGATCCACGATTTACCGCAGCATAAGTTCATCAACCGCAGTCAAAGGTTATGTTCATTACCTAATCCAATCTGTCATCAATAACCATTGGCTGTGGTGACCAACGGGCCTCGTGGAATAAGAAGCACTTAAACCCAAACCGAGACGCTTTTTCGTACAATTAGCCGCTTTGTTTTTACTGTGGCATAATGCCTGCATACAAACCCGTACTTCCAACGTGAGCAGTATCCGGCTGAGTGAACAAACGACAAGCTTTCTGACTGTTGCCCCTACTCAAGTATGCTCATCCGATATTCGATTCAAACATCCGTATTTTTGTGCAATCCAAATAGGCATACGTCATTACAATCTCATTTGTATCGACTGGAGTGCTCACGCACATTTTCCATTGGACAATTTGTATTGGAATTCCAATTGTCATTTGTTGACACTTCTTCACTATTTAGGAACGAGGGAAAAATTGGGCAAGAATGAATAGTTAGTGAAAGAAGTGAACGGATGAGTGGTATATATATAAATATATATATATATATATATAAAGGTAAATGTATATAAATGCACATACATAAATGCATATATATATATGACTAAAAATATCTGCAGCTCCGGTTGCATAGTGAAGAGGTTAGAAGGCGCTATAACTCAGCATACAATATATATATATATATGTATATATCAAAAGTTTATTCCAGGGAGGTTCTCGTCTTGTGGATCACCAGGAATGGTTAATCTGGACTAAGGTGAGCCGATCGGCCAAATTGGTTGTGCGTTCTCGTTGATATACACATTGTAGTTTTAGACCATAATCAACCTGGCAATTGACAAAACGATTTATCCACTGAATATTTCATCTTCATTTTTAGGAGTTCTCGGATGGAATTTTCACAAGTGGCATGTTTGTGCATTTGACGAATTAGATCCAGCCGTTTGTCACAGCGTACCATTGATAACCAGCAGGGTCATATAAACATGCGTTCTATGGTCAGATAGTAACATAGACCTAACGAGACAAATCAGCTTTACAGACAAAGGCCAGAATTACGAGATATTTACATTCTACTGTACCTGATGAAACCAATATTTGGTCGTTTGAGGTCGAAATGGTATGTACAAACCGTCTGAATTTTAGTAAACAAAAGCTCGGTTTTGCCGTTCAATGTGGCAGTTGTGCCGATTGTGGCTAACCTTCTAGGTTCAAGGTCTACCGACAGTATCTGATACCAACCGCAATTGCATTGTGCGGTCAGCGTTAGGTATACTGCGGACCAGAACTAACCGAACACCGGAGTCAACAAACAACGAATAGCGACCGGGACAAGAAGGGTTGGTCGTAAGCTAGTGGGTGGTAATACCATGATTGGATTGCGAACCACGAGACGTATACAAACGCAAACGCTAACATGGAACAAAAGTGCTCCAGATTTATTATTAGCTTAGAGTTTAACTACACCAAAAGCGATATAACTGAGGACCTACAGAAAACTGACCAAACATGAAAACAAGGTAGAGATGAACTTTTCGCCATGTGCATTGGAACATACAATACAAAGACCAAGCAAACACTTCCCCAGTCTTATTTTTTGTCGATCCACAGAACATTACCACCTAGCTATTAACCGCTTTGCACTTTTTCGACAAAATCGTACCAAAGGAGTTTACCTAAGTGAATAACCATTTCTCCGGGTATGATCACTCGTCGCATCGCAGATGTTGAATCCAAAAACCGCAAAATTATCGACCGGATTGCAATTTAGTGAATAGACAGTGCTGGAGTAATAGCGACACTCAAATACCATGATCCGCTACCATTCTTTTACTCCCGACATCTGAGAATTACGAGCGGGTTTAGGTAACCATTGTTTGAAAACCACTCAGCTCACAGGGATACCACCACAAATGGCATCAAGAAGAAATGAGAGAAGATACAAGCAAAAGAGGAAATAAATGAAAATTCGTAGTGTCTGTAGGTTATGCGGTGCAGATTCTGTATCAGCACTTTCTTACTATTTCACGACACTATCACAAACCATCGTTTATCGTCAATGAACCAGACCTCGACAGGGTTGCCCATCGTTATACTTCACCTCCTTTATTAATGAAACAACAACGTACATCAATTTTCAGGAAGGGGGCCGCGGCCAGCAGAGGGCTGCCGAGTGGGGAATTTGACCGGCGACGAGAGGATTCGAACCCGCGACCCTCACGTCCAAACGCCACGACTTTATCCGCTCGGCCACCGCCGGCCTATCATGGTCAGAATTGGACCGTTTTACTAATCAGGGTAAACGGTTTACAAGGCAGCTTTGAGAAATGCAAAGTTCAACTCACCATAAAGAAATCATGGAAGCACTGTGCAGCTGTTTCATCCTTGTTAGGAATCATCAGCAGTGCATATCCACCGCGCCCGAACTGAGACGCGAACCCTAACAAGGATGAAACAGCTGTACAGTGCTTCCATGGTTTCTTTATGGTGAGTTGAGCGATGATATCACATGGTGAATTATTCCATGAAAACATTCAATCTCCTACTACTAAAATGCAAAGTTGTTTAGTCATTGACAACTCAACTCCAGTTCGTGCAACTTTCGACCATTTTAGGTCAGGGACCCAACTTTCTCATCGTCCAAATCGGAATCCGTGATCCCGAAAAATAGTTCATAGCCTCCTTTAGAATAGAACCCCTGAATGATAACAAGAAAAAATGACTTCATTTTGAAGTAAGCTAGCCACAACCGAACGCCTGCTAGCTCTCATGTTCTCGACCGACCGGGCTTGACAATTAGGAGTATCAGTACTCAGTCAACCAGTTTTCGTGACACTTCGATAGAGTTTATCACGAATGCCGAATGATGATACTGCTCATATTCAAGTTCCATTCAGCCTCTGCAACATGACAGTCGAATTCCGGCAATGTGAGCTAACAGAATAATAGGTTAATCATCATATGATTGCTGACGTTACCCAAATTTACGTACCCAGTCCAACGTCTACACCTAATCTACTGATTTATAGGCAACGATTTTATCTGTTGGATCCATATCATTGCACATTCTACTTGCGAAAATTGGCATCCATTGTAGCCAATGGTTTGCCACATTTCATCCCCAAACTCACCATTTCTTGGGGCTCCTATAATAAGCCGATAATAATGCTTCCGAGATTTCTATCCGTTTTATTCACAAATCATCATATACACGTTTATCTATTGAGTTCTACAGGCCGCCTCTTTTTGCTTCATCCGGAAAATCAATTTTCGTAACTCAATCCCTCTCGCATGTTGTGCGCAAAATTAGTTCTACAATCCACGTCAGAAACTTATTTATCCATACCTACATTCACCTATTGCACGATGCCCAATTGCATTAGACGCATGAATATTACAAACTTTTCTGCGTCACCGCTTTTCTTTCTTTTCCCTATCGAGTTTAATGGGAGGCCGTTCGGCTGATGAATACTTCTTCCCTGACCTCCGATCAGCAGTTCATAATCGGGCGGTTGGTTCACAGTCTCCTAATTTCATTTTGGATTTTCCCCGAAGCTCTTCTTCAGCAGTTTGTCTTCCTGTAACCTTTGCTCACTTATTTCACGCTCGGGTGGCTAACAATCTTTTCATTAATTTGTCATCTTAAAATTGACATACTTGTCACCTTTAACACCGATTTTTCCAGGATTGCCAAGTTATGACACATGCTCCGACCAACCACCCCCCGCTTTAAAAGCAAAAAGAACAAACTATGGCCAGTACGCGAAATATACATCACATTGCTTCTTGCACCCTTCTACCTATGGTAGTTATTCCGTGTTTGTGAATTTCAATGGATGTAATAAGAAAACGGCACGACCACTGGGTTACGATAGTGTCTTTGGGAAGCGAAAACGTGCCATGTCCTCGAGTGTTACAGCACCTGTATTATCTGGTAGTTGTCCTCTCATGAGCGAGCTAGAAATGCACCCAGTAGAGTATAACCCGAGCCCTGGAACCGGCTGGAACATCAACTACACTCCCCTACCGATGAACAATGGAATGTGAAAAATATAGCAGCGGACATTTCATAAGTCACATTAAAATCCGACGGCAAATCAGTCAGCCGAATCGTTTGGACGTTTTTTTCGCACCACAATTCGTTTAGGCACTACGGCCGAAGTGAATAGAACAACCTGCGACTTATTCACCTGAGTATCAAGTTAAATTTGCACATTTCAGATATGAAGTTATTGATTCGAAATTCCTCCGTGAGGGCTTATTCCTCAATACAGTGATCGTCAAACTGCCATATTCGAGTCAGGATATATTGTACGGTTATTACAGTATAGGAGACAATACAAACTACTGCAATCTTAAAGTAATGTGACAGTCTAAATTGGTAGACCTGTTGTATAGTGACTCTGCCCCCCCCCATTTAGATCAACAGTGACGGGAAATACGGAGTGAAAGGCTGTTGCTGTGAGAATATCGAAGTTCATTATTCGCATTCGCTGACAGGTTATCACGTAGCGCTGACCGCGTGGGGAGATCAACTCACGGAAATATAGGATCAACGGCAAGCTCTGCGAACGAACGAAGATAATTACCCACCAGTGATTGGAATCCAGTACAAAACGCCCACATATGGTTTTAAATGAGTTGTGAGTTACAAACGAATCCATCGCGCACATGATGTCAACAGGTAAAAACTGAAAAACAAAGTTAATTGCCGTTCATCCATCGCATTGCTCCATCGGTAACCCTTTCTAAGTAACTTCGAAACATCAATGAGGAACGCATATACATATAAATATATTTATATATATGCATATATATATATATATATATAAGTAATCCCAATGGTACTGAATGCATCCGAACTAGTCGATGTCGACTTCTGCATTGTGGACGCTTTTATTTACCATAAGAAAATGACTGATTCAATTCTAGTGTGATATTTGCCTACGACTGCAAGGTAAACTTTATTATTAGGGCGATTGAACACGCTCTGGCCAACCGTATAATTGGCGAACGTTATTCAGCGTTCTGGATACAACTTATTCTTTATAAAACAAAATCTGGCAAATGTTTAGCTTTCAAAAGTGAAACGCTGTCGAACTTGGCCGTACTCGTATTTACTCATGAGAAGTAGCCGTTTTTCCAGCTAAATTACAAGGTTAAATCGAAGACAATAGGACTGGTTCGCATCTGGATCACTGGTCCCCAGCCCAAATGAAATAAGCACATGAAGTCCTAAGTTGTAAGTGAACTCTGTGCACGGGTTCGAACCCCGGGGGTCCATATTCTCAGCTGAACCACTCATTAAAACATTGTTGAACGGTGCGAGTCTAAAGATAAGTCACTGCGACAGTCCACTGATTTATTTTTAGAAACCGAAAAGAGAAGAATCCATAAACACCCGATAGTCTGAAGGGTCATCTACATAATCTAACAATCCCATAAAACTGCTGACTTTTATTTGCGACGATAGTTCGCCGAATTCAGCTATTCATTCAGAAACAACTGGCAAATATAGTGCTTGACGTAAAAGATACAATTTTTCTGAAACCCTTTAAGGTTTCAGGTTGTTTGTCCCTTTCCAAACGGCCTAAATGTGTAGATAGGATGTGCAAACGAATCAACAACTTATCGTGAGTACGAAACCCTTGATTAACTAGATCGAAATGTGGCAAACCAATCGGATACATTCACAAGAGGACTAATGTTCAGGTACGACAAAATCAATTCAGTCAACTGGAACACAAATCTAGAGGAAGGCGATAGACTACTAGGGAAAAGGGCCAACAATGACGTCAGTACAGAGACGTTATTTGTAAACTGGACTATTGGAACAAAAAAACCGTGCTATTGCGTCAACAAGAATCTATCCGATTCCGTCAGCAACGCATAATAAGAGGGGACGAAAAGCATTCAGACAACTATGAAAGTAGAATAACCATGTATCACAAAGCAGAGAGGAGAATGTAGTGCATAATTGGTTTCGCTAACGACACGAATCACAAGACCGGAACGCTTGTCAACAAACGACAATGATACACCCCAATGATGTCAGAATGTGATAGGATTTGGTCGATTGTTCAATCAACGATTCGATAAAGTTCATGGAATCAATTAACCATGGGATGAACATCTAGATAAGAATCCAACTGCGCACTGTATCGAACTTCTTTCCGTTTATGTTCACGAAGCTGATTTATCACCAAGCATTCATTCAGACGTAAAACGGAAAACACCACGATTAGATCACATCACGGACTGTAAAGTTTCAGTATGAGTTGAAACACGTGTGCAAACTGAAGATGAACAATTTTCTAGTTTAACTAATGCTCATGGATCTCTGAGCACCTGAAATAGCAAACTGTTGCTAATTCCGGAAGAATATCAATACATATCTAATAGGATAATTCCGAAGGTCTACTATCCTTATGGTGAAAAAGTATGCTTCCTTGTTACCAGTAGTTGTGAAATCAAAGAATGTTAATCATCCGCCGTGATGAATAAATTTAACGGTTGATTTTATCATCGTCGAAACCTACAAAGTTCCTTGGCCAAGCACACGAGTTCTAACTGCTGAAAACAAAATTGAGTTCCAAATAGGTATGGTTAGAGATCACTCATTTCATTCCAAACTAAACAACAGAACCACAATACCTATCGGAAGAAGAGCACAACAATACAGTTCAGAATGAGCCAAATTAGAAGCTGGTGGAAATGTCAGAAAGCATTTAACAGAAAAAATGTGTTTGCACTGTCCGTGGATGGGTCTGCATCTGAAACCTATTTGGGAAGCCTGGTGTGCCCTATAAAGTAAAGTTTGTTGGTCATGGGTTTCCCGAACTTTTTATTCTGCTAAAAACTTAAAACTCTTTTAATTATTCATTACTGATTGTAGTGATCATAATGCGCCGAAAAATACTAAAAACCTGCCTTTTTACCTCAGTTGGATCTAACTCAGATGATCTTCAACCAGGCACCAGCAGAAATTATTAAACTATTAACATCAGAACGCAAAGTGAATGTGTCTATTCAAGAAGGACCCACCCATAAAACCCGTGGGAAGAAACAGGCCCGGTAGATGAAACGGAATCATGTGTTCTAAGTGAAATATCGCTGGTTTTGTTCGGATGAAGGGGTGAGAAAATAGTCATTGGGTCTAATGAACCGAATGGTCAAGAAATGACCTGAAAATCAACCGAACCAAAAAAGAAATCTAATTCGAAAAACATTGTCCTTTTCACCTACGTGGACGCTGTGGCGCTGGGCGATTTGTATGCGTCCGTCGTGAAAAGGAAGAACCGCCGGGACACATGGCGGTCATTGTCCATTAAGAACACAGTCTCAAACACAGAAATGAAAAATTAGGAATAAAGTAACGGTCTGATGAGACCATAGTGGGTTTCTGTTTGTTGTGACGAGTTTCTGTCGATTGGGTGCTCCAAACAGTGCGAACAGCAACACACATTTTCCGAAAGGAAGCACCATGAAACCCAAGTCAATACATGGAGAGAACTAGCCACAAAACAGAAATATAAGATTCCTGTTCGGTTGACTAGAAAGAAAATGAAAGATAGGTCGTGCAAATGCACGCAAGATAATGCAGACAAAGAACAGACAAACAAGTCAGAAGGTAGCATGCATATATGAGACCTGAAGGTAACGGCGATACAGTGCCGAGCAAAAATATTGACTATCTAGAAACGACTGAACAGAATGCTGTGAAACCCATATACAAAAGAAAGTTGAATAAAGAGAAAAAGAAAACAAACAAAAAATCCATTTCAAGTAGTGAAAGAATTTCACGTGTGAGGTTGAAAGTGTCATTGTGAATAAGGATTGACTAGATAGAGGCACTAGAGAAACGTGTGGTGAGCATCAGTAGCGTGCGAATGAGCGGACAGGCGATCATGGAACAAATGAGAATTTATTCGTCGACTAAGCTGTCACACCATCGTCAAACTCCACCGTACTCAGACCCAATTCGAGACGCTCAGTAACTTCATCTACTTCATCCTCGTCTAGATGAGAAGTGGGGCTACTGCGATCGGATCCAGTCGCTCCGCCACTAGGCAGAGGTGTAGACCGTCCGGAAGCGGACGGTGAGGCAGGCGCGGAATACGGACGACTGATGCAGAAACTGCGCTCCGAATAACTGTCTCCATTCTGAACAGTTGGCGGAGGATTGGTAAACAGCTCGGGAGCGTGTCTGTGAAGAGCCATAACTCGAGCACGACGATAGTACTGTGGACAAAAACCAGAGTAAGATATTAGGCGATGGTGGTGACTCAAGACTTCAAAAGTGTGTTGACACAAGTGACCAATATTCATTTGCAATCCTTATGGAAAACTAGCGAAAAACAGTAGAATACCACGGGATCAGTTATTTCGTACTTCCAGATGTGTATGTACGTGTGTGCGTACGTACATGCGTACGATACTAAGATCACGATCATCGTCTAAGAAGTAAATGGACCATAAATGCAAATTAGAAATCACTGGCTTTCGCCCTGTTTGAGTCAGTGGCGGATACAAATCAACCATACCGCAACTATCTACCACTGTCGAGCCGTACTGGAGTAATTCCCTCGACGGCGATCACGCACCAATATGCGCCAAGCTGCCTATTTGCTTTGGTGGAAGCTCAAAACAAGTGACGTGGCGTTGTTAAGACTGTCATAAGCCCTTCCGAAACGCGCCAACGGGGAAGCTAGACTCCCCTACTTAACAGCAGCAATAAGCACTGGTAGCCTATCGAGAATGCCTTGCATTCTGCTGAGGGGTGACCCAACGTTTTGTGATACCCTGAATTTCTGCGAAGTCTCTGCGCCTTCTTCATGCATGCCGGTACATCCCGGTTAGTAGACAGCTCAATGAACCACAACTCAACGTGAGAAGAGAACTTATCGTAAACTTGCGCAAGGGTCGCAAGGTCTAATAATCCCTTTGTTTACGAAGGTTGGAACGTGCCATCACCCTGAAAAATTCCACGGAGATGTTTCATCTCATCTATCTTAAAAAGACGTCACACACTGACTATGCCAACCACAGGGATATTAATCTAATCCCGTTGGCGTCCGATATCCATGGCAGACTAAAAAACACGCCTGGAAAGTAAACTCACGAGACACAGACTGGGTTTTCCACCTCGTCATGCATATGTTGATCATCTCTTCATCTTAAGAAAATTGTTAGAGAACTGTTTTACTCTCCAAACTCCAGTGATCATTATGTTCTTAGGTTGCCGCGTAGCCTTTGACCCCGTCGATATGTCTGAATTAGGGCATCCTTTCTGAGGAATGGAGTATCTGAGAGGTATCACACTCCTTAAAGAGTGGTGCGGTCAAACCTCAGGTTGGGTTAGGGCTTATGGTCAGCTTTCGCCACTCTTCATCATCTTCAGTGGAGTGACACAAACTGCCCAATACCGCTATTTCTTTCCAAACACCCTACGGAACGCTGTCTGGTCTGCCAGACGATGAAATGGAACTCCCAACGAGGAACATAGCTTTGACTTTGAGTATATCGATGAAATCACCTTGCTAAGCGAAAGTGCGCCGACAATTCAACACAGGTCGAACCGCTTCGTGACTGATGCATCCAGATACAGTCTATGGTTTGCACCTTCAAAGTGCAAGGTACTTCTTCAAGATTGCACGTGACTGTGCCTGCATATAAGAGCAGGACTATACAAAAAAAATGAAAAGCCCTGATTACTGGAGCCCTTGACGTACGATCAAATACCAAGTGATATGACTGCGTCTCAAACTTCTCAGGACATCAAGTGACTTCGTCATGTTCTCCGCTGACCTGAAAGGAAACTCATGAAGAGGAACTCCACTTCCGTCATCTTGCTCGAACTGGAAATCTGGCTTCAGTGGCCAAATGAAGACGTGGGTTGGCATTATTAAAGCAGACAATGATCGACTAGGCCTACAGTAAACCTTCGGAGTATTCGACTGTCACAACGATTAAGTTTTTAGGATGGAGACCTTGCTACAGGCCAGAATATGCCGGGGACGATCGTCAGAGAAATCCAAGAATTCGTCTTATTCCCTTGCATGGGATCATGGAAGGTAAACTGAGGTCGGAAAACGGCGAATGAAATGTCATTTTGGGATCATTTGAAGAGAATTTGATCAAATGAAAAGTACCACTATCCTGAACTTTTGCCCGTAACAATCGATCTGTGGTTCACTAAAACAAATGTGCATTACGCAGCTCCCAATGAACAGAAAGAGCACCTAACAAGCGCACTGAAAGTTATTAGCCTTAGTTCCCAGCTACGGTAAGATATAACGGTTCCTGTTGGACTCGTAGCACAATCTGCGGTAGGATGACGGAATACCAACTGCATAGTGCGGTTCTCATGTTCGAAAACAAACATAAGAAGGATCTGATAGAATGTTATGAGAAATTACGTAAGCCACGTCATACTGCTGTCTTTCTACTGACCTAATACAATAGACAGATACCGAAGAAAGGCCCACACTGATTTAGACGGGAATGTTACCCGAGTTCAGCCTGCTAGGGTACATTCCAAAAGAGATTATAACCAAATTTTACGTGCAAATTCATATCATAGACTTCATTCGTGGTGATTGGGACAGAGTCAGGAGGAGTTTATTATCTCTCACTAGTAATAGCAATGAATATCAATGGTGAATAATGCGAATGGTATTTCGTAAAGTCGTCCAGTCAATTCAGATGCAAAGCATCATTTGACTTTAACAAACTCCATCCACATCCAAATAAATGGATTGTTCGTAGATCAGTTAATTAGAGGACACATGAGCACCGAACAGTTATCTATTTCTTATCACACCATTTTCAGGCAATAAGAACGAATGGAAGATACATCATGCACAAAACGCAGACATTGCATCAAGGTCTAACAACCGCTGAGCATACTCCACGTAAACAAAAAACCTACCGAACAAAGATTCTTCCAATCTAACAATTCACTGAGACGTTCCGTACGATTTCGGAGGACAATGCGCTGACGACGCGAATACTGACAAAATTCGAAAAGATACTGCAAACAGATTGGATGGAAAGATGTAATCACTAGTACTTTCTGGAATAGGGTATATATATATGCATATATGCATATATACAGAGAGAGACAGCAATGGTAAATGCAACAGCAGAATTCGTCTCGTGTATGATATTCCTGTTAAAAAACCGATACTGGCAGCGGCATCGACAGAATTTGGAAACAATAGGTCATTTTACACCAATAAGTTTGCAATCTCGCATCATGGTGATAATAAATATCCTCTTATGAGAAACGAATTAGTACCGTGATTTCGAATATCACCTGTCGACGTTGTCAATAACATATCAGTATAAATTAACGCGGAACAAAGACATGAAAACAGAACAGACAAACATCATAGAAAACCAAGCATATTTGTTCATGACCTATAACTACTTCCTTTGGTTCCAAAAGTTCATATTCTACAAGAATATGCGCTTTATAAATATCAGGACCAAATGACGTAAGGAGTGTATCGAAAAATCGATGCGCCATTTATTGGTTTTTGTTGTGAATGATATAATGTTGATAAAACAGCGTTGTTGGTAGATGTAATGCGCCAACGTTTCGACTACCCTGGGTAGTCTTTCTCAAGACAATTTTTACAACCACACAGGACTGAGGGAACGTTCACATGCCAACTGATGTTTAGTTGTCTGTGTGTGTTTATGGATGCGTGTACTTTGAACTGTGGGTCAGGTAAGAGATTAGTTGTTTTTCATTTCTTGTGTCGCCGTGGTGGTGGGATCAACTAGTGCGGTGACCTTTGGAATGTTTGTTTCTCAAAGATGTTAGGGCTGTCCATTTCTCTGAAATCTCTGCCCAGTCGTTCCGATTGATGCACGCGGGGTGGGGACCTATCACCAGAGCCTCAGCATACTTACATTCAGTGCAGTTATGATAACCAGTAATTAATCAGTATGAATTTGAGATAAAACACTCAACAATACCACAGTGAACGCTGAGAATATCAACAAGGAGAAATGGGCAAGGCAAGTGACAACTTCTGATGCATTACGTCGATTAAATCCTTGCCATAAACAGTGAACACTTCATTACCTAAGTAGTAATACGAGGGGCGAGAAAAAAAAGTGAATCTGAGATCTAGAACGAGAAAGAAACGCAGCAGATAGGGAGCAATAAGAATCAAACGATGAAAAAAGGTGAGGTATCCACTAAGTGTCTAGCACAGATGTGATTCGAAATTTGATCATCAGGACGGCAAACACGTAGTCCCCTTGACAACGACCGGCCGCACTGTGTCATACCTTGGAACTGAAGCTACAGTTTTGTAATGCACACACCATACATGAATGTGGTGGAAGGGGCATGCCCCTGGGACTAACTATACAAACAGGGGAGGAAACTGACAACCGTGACCCTGAAACTTGGAGTGGCATAGAACCACATAAGGTCTCAACGGTTGTGTCGTAACAAGCCACGCAACAGCGAACTCCCGTCTACCACTGAAATCAAGTTTGAAAAACCCTTGAAATTTGTGAAGTCTAAACACAACTAAAGCAAATTAAAGAGGTGAAAACAAATTAGTGGACTGAGAAAATATCGTTCAATGAAACGCACAAGATGGAGAACTAAGAAGTTAAGTTAGTAAGCCCAAAAGACTACAGGCATCGTGTTTAGAATTTCAATGGATTACGGTTTAGTCCAAGTAGTTTTCCATCGCCGCGAGACAGGTTATATTTGACTTGTGAAGTGACAGGTGTAGGAAGAACGTTATCAACATCAAATGGAAAATACAAGACTATAGGTCCAGAAGAGATGTAATGACGTAAACCAATCACAAGGCTACTACATATTAATTCACAACCAGCCAAAACTACCAGTAATCCTGTTTATTCGAATTCCGAGAACGGATGTGCTTTACATGGCCAATAGATCCCGCCTATATGAACAATCAACTTTGCGTACGAATGAATAACAATGGAATTTGAAGAAGAACAACTGTTGCCAAGATAATCATATCACGTTAAATTACCCGACTGCAAAATGTGAATCCCATAACAATATACGTTCCCGTTTCAGGACCAACTATGTGCATAGATGAATAGGAGACATCTACCGACAAACAAAAACCCTTGTGATCGGTTCAAATCTATCAATGCACGCGATTAGCCAGTTTGGGTGGAAAGATCGATGATACAAGTATACCAGAGGTCAATGTGTACTTGATCCGATGCGCATGAAGTTGCTTTAATTTTTACAGCATCGATCAGATGCGCGTTAGAAGAGCCACAAATCAAGAAAATAAATGAACATTGACTTTCCTACGTAAACCAGTATGTACTAATAAAAGTTCGGATACAGACTTACTTTTGTCAACTGTTGAATGCTATCTTCACAATTCTGAAAGCGTCTGTCTATTACGTAAATTCCATACGACTTCGGGTCTTCAACATGTTCCTCCATGAAACAACCGAAACCAGAGAGGTTGGTGGACACGGAAGGAATACCCATCACAGTGCATTCGGCTAAAAAAACATTGATACAGGTGCGGGATGGAGTGAAAAGAAAATGTCCCTGATTACACAATGCCTCCAAAACAGATGTCGATCGATCGACCAAAAATAATTTGGTGCTTTCATTGTTACTGGCGCATTTGCAAGCTGATAGAAAACGAAAGAATGGTTGAAACCCAACTCTGCTTCTTAGCTGACACATCTTTTCCAAAGCCGATCAAGATTTGAGAGGGCCATGTGCACATAATCGATCAATTTTCCTGTCCTATCCCTAACTATCGTGAAGGTAAAAAGAAAAGTTTCACTAGGTTGTGTACGTTTGACATTACGAGTCAATACAGTCCTGCGACTGCATTTCAAACTATGAAAATGTAAAGCGCATCAAAAACACAACCGTGGTCGAGAATTCTCAAGGCTCATCTGGATACAGCCTTAGGAACATAACATAGTCTAATTCATTAAATTAGAAAACTTATTGCCTGAACAAATACCGATGCGAAAGTGAAAGACAGGAGACCGGATGTTATTCAATATGTAATGGCCAAGGCTATTTCATATTTTAATGCTCTATAAACCTAATATATAAAGTGCTCAACTCAATCGTTCGTATAGGACCCGAATCTCAGTTCGGATGAAGTAATTGGGCATAGATTATAATAATTACCAGTGCACTTATGGCTTCTTATTAGTTAGCTAAGCGGTGATATCCGATGATGAATCGTTTTCGGAAATATGGACGATATTATTTTCATGTCGAAATGGTTTACTACCACAAACATCTGAAAAAAAACTGAGGGTAAAGTGAGAGGGAAAATCTGAAGAAAATTATTTTCGAAGTGAACTCGAGTGAAAGATGGTTATTTGCACGAGTCCAGCAACACATTATATGGGGCTTTTATGTAACGGAGCCATAACAGCAGGAAAACTGCAAAGCAAAAAAGATCGTGAAGAGATTTAAAAACATCTTTTACTGTAACTTGGCGAAAAAGCGGACAGAACCACCGAAAAGAGATGTAAGACGATGGGGTGGGAGCTTGTGACCAATTTCCTAGATTTAAAACCCGAGAAGCACTGCCTATTCATCTTACTTTTACGCAGCTAGCTCACTCGACGACGTGAGTCGGCCACGCCGATCAACTCCATTAAGATCAAATTCACTTGAACGATGGATGCTATCGGAGTTCGTTTTTCCGGAAAGAAAGACTGATCGGAAGGTTCACTTCATCGTTACCTAGGCCTCATGGTTTGCACAGACGATCAATGACGTGGGAAATAGATGATGTGTGGTGATCCCTTTTGTTTTCCACTTTCTTTCCCCTCAATTCCGTACTGTTTTCCTTTCCTTCACTCTTGATCTCTAATTAGATTTGCGGAGAGGTTATATAGAAAAACCATTACGTCCTGTAGACACGACGATTTTCAGATGAGTGTAATTTACTACAAGCAAAAAAGTTTCCTTTTAGCAGATCGGTGTATATTTTCATACGTTAGGATGGGTCACGCAGACTATTACGACCTAATAATAACCTAATTCATGTGCGCATGTTTATACATCACGGACCAAACGTAAATTATTTTTTCCTCCCGAACAGAACGGCGACTACACTTGTTCACAGCATGACCTCAAGTTACTGGAGTTTATATTGTGAACGATGTAATGTTAATAACACAGTGTTGTTGGGAGATGGGGTAATTCACCAACGTTTCGACTATCGTAAGTAGTCTTTCTCAAGGCAAGTTTTACCATCATTGCTGAAATTTAGTCACACTTTTCTATTCATCACAAACCGTGGTGACAGCTGCATTTATTGACGCGACTATATGTTTAAATGCCTGCTATGATCACATCAAAAGGAAATTACCTCGCATTACAAGCATTTTAGGGAAATAAACGACGTGTTTCGACAGCACCTCTATAATATACCACCACCAGTTGCAGACGACCGGAATTCAATGGGTAGGAGTAAACATGGTAAAAATTATTACAATAACAAAAGTCATCTTGTACCTGGTGTATATCCCCACGGTTCGTAATACGAGGGAAACACCCCCAAATGACATCCTCGCACAAACTCTTCGTAGTCCATCGGTAACAGCGGATTTGTGGAACTCAGAAATTCGGGATGAAAAATGACCTGTGACGAGAAAGAGAAAAATGACTTGCGGTAGCGACCAAATTCCTATGGAAGAACACAAAGTACCGATAGATCTGAACTAAAGGGCAATATGCAGTACAACGCGAACTAGTCGTTTAGTGCGGTGACCACGATTAATCTGCCTCGGTGATTTATGTACATATAAAAATAGACAAAAAAATCGCTATCGTTTTCACCGGGCAAACGAAACCAAACATAAAACTGTCAACTGCCAGTTCAGCAGTGTAGGAGGGCATCTGCACACAATCCATGCTTTTGAAATAGTCAGATCAGCAGAATTTGACCTCGATTATCACCAAAGGAGAACATCTTCGAAAGCGAGTGATCAGAAGACTAGGCCATGGAACCAGCCTCAACATCATGGATACGACACGTATTAGTACTATTTTGGGGTAATTCCGCAGAGAAAACAAAGATCAAACAGCCACAGATTCGGCGTATTTTTTCAAAAACTATATTTGAGTTAGCCCAGCTTAAAACGAATGCTTATTAGGCAAATCCGGCAACCGACACAAAGCTGACAATACCTGGACCGAGGTCCAACAGTCAACTGAGAATCGATAAAGAGCAAAGAAAATGAGAAATATCCATTTGTGCGGCATGTCTTAGCAAAGCAAATAAGGGGCAAGAAAACTGTTCCAAACATGGAACAAGAAAACTTAAAACCGTTCAGCTCGATGGCTATTTAACAAAAACGAGCCGCTGGAATAAACTTTGTTTCCCTTGTTCATTATACCCAATTTGATAAAGAGAGGCAAAAGATTGTTCAAATGAGGGTATCGGTTGGATTGGATAAAAAACATCCTATGAGTAACTTGTATCGTACTATGGTTTACATCCACACAAGTTTGATTTCGTCATGGTAATAAGCCCAGGCAGTTCCAGTACCTAGTGCATGGAATGCAATAACAAAATAAACTGTCGAGTCAGTAGCGGATTCTTCCACTGAAACGAATTCAAGCCTGAAACCAACGGAATAAGGAATAACAGGATAGATGATAACGAACCTGTGACCCCAAATCGATAAATCTATTGATGAAAACACTCAAGTAGTAATTGGTCTGATTAGCAACCATTTAGGACAGATACGATAGGAAACCGATTAGATCAATAAATTTTCACTAAAACTACATACACTCCTCCTTTTATTGAGAGAGCTAATAAGAATGGGTCAGAGGAAAGCATTCACTTAAAGTCAGTTTAGTTCAATCTAGCTTTCGCAATCATCCACCTAAATGATCTGCTTGACAATCGTTGGCGAAACCCATGACTAACGGTAGTATGGTCGATCTAGAGGAAACATTGTGAAAACGAAAGAGGGCTTCAGAGGAGCCATCGCCATTTTTTGCGACACACGTTTGCGCCCGCGAGAAACGGTCTGTGGTCGGAACAAATCTGGATAGTGAAGCGACTTTCATTATCTATTCGATCAGCTGCGATAGCGAATGGGCCTCTGAAGTGTTTCTGTCTCCCCAAACCGTCATTATTCCTTTTTATGGGGTTATTGCGATCTTTTGACAAACGACATTAAAGCAAATGTACCGTGAGCTTTCAGGTGCCTACTGTGAACCCTAAATATAAACCAGGAGGATCGAACAAGCGTCACGCTCTCTGAACATGCGTAGAACCATCCGATCCAGGACAGTACACCAACCATCGTCTTCCTTTTCTTCCACTGTTTTACCTTTACAATCCCTTGGAAGCACCCGAAATTTTCTCTATTCCCAAACTCGATGACCCTTATGACCAAAAAACTACCTCCCGACTTCTCTAACCTCCGTTATTTCTAGGATGTTCAAAACCATTATCTCCGACCAATTGCGTCCGTTGCTCGAAAGCGAAGAACTACTGAACGACGGACAATATAGATTCCGACAACGTTATCCCACCGGTGATGTACCGCTGACTCCTGTTTCTTATTCCTCATCGGCAGCACTCTGCAACCACGGAGAAGCACACCTGGTGTCGCTCGATGTCTCTACAGGCTTCGACCGAGTTTAGAACTAAGGCCTTCTGGTGAAGCTACCCATATTCGGGTTCCCTCCAGCTCTCACATCGTGAGCAGCAAGTTTTCTCAGTAAGCGAACCATCTGCATCCCAGTCGATGGGGTTTCATCTCAGCCGTTCCTAGTAAATACCGGTGTTCTTCAGAAGATCCCTACGTGAAACCACTCTTTGTTTATTTGAGGATTTACTATCCAGTGCATTCAATCAAGTTCACTCTTTGATGCTCGCTTTCTTGCCGCACTCTGCGCTATGCAAACACCAACATCGATCGCGACCGTACGGTCGTCGGTGTATCACAGAATCCTGAACACTCTTGAACATATCTACTCCTGAGGTCCCCGTAATCAAACTGATTTCAAGGCTTCGGAAACTTATCCTTCCTTCCTCCGAAAATCATTTTTTCACTCTCTTCGACTGTTTTCATTGAATTGGACTACGCTTACAGATTCAATTTCTCTTCTTAGCTTACCTACAACTTCGTTACGCTGGTCCCCTTTAACATCTCTGCCATCTTCTCGTGGTGCGAGCAACGTTGATTTACCGATTCGCGCCAGGTTTTTTACTCTAGCTCATCTTCTGCCCTGCACTTGAATACTGCTGTCGCATGTAGGGTGTGGTTTCGCATAGTTCTCTTCCTCTACTTGATCCAGTTCAACGGAAATCTATCCGGCTGGTCAGTGACCTCTCTTTAACATCCAATTTGCAATCACTCAGCCTTCGTAGGGCGATTGCCTCGCTTCCCCTTTTCTATGGCTATCACTTTGACTTTTGTTCTTCGGAGCTTCTCTCGTCAGTTCTTCTACTTGTAACCTTTGCCCGCCTGTCGCATTCTCAAATCTCCAGACATCCTTACCACGTCTCTGTCCAAAACTGTCACACCTCTCGCTTTTAACCATTTTTCCTCAGAACTGCGAAGCTGTGAGGCAACCTCCCTCTATCGTTTTCCCATTCACTTGCAACTTCTCTTTTCAAAACCAGAGTCAACAAACTGTTACTTAAGCCAATATTTCCCCACGCTTCTTCTTTTTACAATATACTATTCGACTATATGCAGTAAGAAATGGAATCACAGCCAGTGAATTTACAGGTGCCTATTAGTCGTGCTTGGACGATCAAGGAGAGAACTTGAAGAACCTCAGTGAAATAAACAGTGTCCCTCAACACGTAAGTAAAATGTCCATGAGGTTTGCAATTTAAGTGTATACAGAGAGGGCAAAAGTAAAGAACGTTGTTAAAAATGATGCTAGCACCAATGAGGATTAAAGGTAAGAGGTTCCAAGTGAGCAAAAAACAGGTTCACGTCATACTAATAATGAAGGTCACCTGTAAAGTTTGATGATAGTTCAACCAATAGGCATGCACTGACGAAGTTACTTTAAAATGGATTAAAAGTGAATCTTATGCAACCTTAGGAGTGCATCCTCTGCGTTATAAATGCCTGCGTATCCGGTGGATACAGAGGAGGTAGTCTCATACAGAGATGACGGCGATGAGGACAGCAATCCAAGCTGTTTAACCACTGCATTACATTTGCCCTACGATTACGGATATAATTTATGGCCGAAATAGAAAAGGAAAGTGCTAACTGTTAACCGAATAGAGAACTGTAGACGGTACAACTAGTAATACATTCCTTCATGATAAAAATAAACTGAAAGGCTTGCTTTGCGTAACACTTCAAGCGAGTCTGACAGTGACTTGAAAAATTAGTGCGTGCACATTCCAATTTTGTGCTGTTTCCGAACATCCCATTAAATAGTAAACGCCGTTAATGGTTAGTCCTGACAGTATGGGTTGAGGGCAGAGAATTATGAACTATACATACTCATACATGTAAACCTGTAGTTAACGAATGAATAAACTTATAAATGTTGGTTTACGAAGAGTTGCTAAATGAAAGTTTGCTTGTAAATCGAAGTCAGTCACAAAGAGAAGATTTCTAACAAAATTAATAAAGATTTTATGGACCATTTATTTGCGCTTATGATGTAATTCCGATTGTTTTATGAACCATTCAAGACCTCCATATTAAGTTCGGGATAATCAGTCGATTAAAGCCGCGCGTAAAGAACACCATCCATACCGAGATTACCTCATTCAGTCGGAAACCGAATTCTGCTACAAACGGTTTGCCTCAGCGGTGATCGCATTAAATTCAGTGTGCTATTAGTTCGAGGTTCTGAACTGATGCGAGGTGGAATATGATGATACTAATAGTTTTGCCGCACTTTTTCTCCCTGAAATAAACAGCCAACCAGAAAGGCTTCCTGCTGATCAGATGTAGGAACTACTCAGGTAGATTTACGGCGAGGAACGCGATAAAAACGTAAGACAGGCGAAACGGATGAAAATCAAGTTAGCTTATCATCGTCATCATCGTTCAGCGTTAAACAGCAAGGCAAGCCTCACTGACCGCTGCCGTTCCCCAGAGTTACACGTTTATATAAAAAGAGTGAATATTCAATGGGAACAGGGACTGGACCTACGCAGGCGGGAAAAGATAAGATGCTGCTGCAGCCAACACACGGAACACAGTCTAACTGTACAAACGCACGTGTTTTCAATCATTCTGATTCGATAGAAAATGACAGCACGATTGCCACTGTTCACGGTTCACTGCCATATCCTTCAGTGTCTCTATCGGAATTAAACTAATCCCACGATTATTGCTGCAGTCACTCCGTGTACCCTTCTTGAAGACGGGTATAATCAGTGACTCATCCCACGATAAAGGAATAGGATCCTGGTTTCAAATATCACGAAGCAAGAAGGTAAGTGATTTCATCAGAGCTTTCCCACCCAGTTTGAAAAGAATTGAGGGAAGTTCATTGGGACCGGCAGCTCTTGCCCACTTCAGAAGTCGAATATTCGATTGCACTTTCACTTCCGTTGGGGATCAAGTGACACCTCCCAAGGATTCACAGCTCCAGGTGTCGGACTAGATACGATAGCGTATGGCCAGTTAAACTGATCCTTAAAATGCTCTGCCTAACGGTCCAGTCTTTCCTGTCTACCGTGAATGAGCTCTCCAGTCCTATCGCACACGACTTCACTAACCGAAGTCCGCCGCCCACTGCTGTCGCGTATTAACTCAAACAGTCTTTGACTGTTACCTGAAGCGGACGCCACTTCCATTTCTTCGGCTATCTTAACCCACCAGTTTTCGCGGTCATTCCTAAGGCTTACGGTTAACTGAGGCCGCAACTGCCGATGCATCTCATTCATTTTCCTGCAGTTAGGCAGCTCGCGTTTTTGCTCCATTAGACTTAGCGACGCTTGCGAGATCCAGTGTTTTTGATGAATGCTAGATGTAGGACCACAGGCGAAATCTGCGGCCAAATGTATCACCTGCTTAATTTGATCCCACAGCTCGTCGAAAATCTTAGTTCGTAGAATAGTTTCTGTTCGTAGCTGTTTGCGGAACAGCCGAACAGAACCAACGTTTCCGACAGGCCAATCGGGTGGTGCCTGAGTCGATGGCAATTCAGCTGCGAGCACAAAACGCAATAAACTAACGGCATAGTGATTCGACCGCACGTGGCTCCAGTTATGATCTACAGTCTGGACAAGAACTGCGCCAACGGTAGCTAACTGCGATATCGGCCATCTGACTCAGTGACCATGTGAGCTAAGAGCGGCCAGTGCGTGCGACGCGAACGTGTCGGAAATCCGTCAACTAGATAGGAAAAAACAAATATAATCTGCACAGAATGGAGAGTCATTCTCCGTGTCGTTCGCTATGTGCGGCAAGGCGCACGCCCACTAAACAGGCTCCGAGCACTCAATTTGGCCAACTTGTGCATGAAAGTCACAAGCTACCACTACATGTCACAGTGCCCCTTCCCGAACAAAGGAACGAAGCGTATCGTAAATTGTCTTTCTCCAGTTCAGGCGGAAAGTTCTGTGGAAGCGTAATCCCGAAATAACAAATAAACTACGCTTAATACTACTGGATTTTTTCGGACGCCGACTGAATCCCTGAAAGTCTCAGGCGACACAAGCGACTTGACTGTCCAACTAAAAAGTGGCTTGCTCAGCTTCCAACCAAGACTATTCCACAACCACGTTGCCCCACCAGCTTGACGCGTCCCTGAAAGTGCGAAGAAAATATCTTGACGAGACGTTTGGCGCAGTTAGCTGAATTACTCTACTCTACTCGAATCCTGAATTCGTGTTTCACTCACACAGCAGACATCAATCGAAAGTCAGTCAGTCCACTGTCAGAGCCAAACACGCCTGTTGGCCAGCTTGCATTAAAGTGCGCACATTGAAGGAACCCAGATTCAGAGGCTGACGAGGCTTGAGAAAATGTGAGCTAACAGACTGAAAACCACCTACTACACTACTTGACAATAAACCGTTGCGAGTATCGTGCGTGTTATCAATGGAGATCCTATGGGTAAGCAGAAGGGGCAAACAGATTGGGTTGGAGACAGAAGAGACAGGTTGAATAAAAGAGAGGGAACTTAATTGTCCCAAGAATAGCGAGGAAAATTTCGCGCAAAATTCTAAAGGATGTATACGTGTTGTGCTATTTTAGGGGCGTCACGTGGATGAATGGGAAACGTTCACGACTTAACTAAATAAAGGAACTACCCAAAATAGTTGCAAACGTGCTTCGTCAATCTGTGGGACAGCAAACAAATATACCAATCAAACGGGCGTGCGAGGCACATTGAAGCAGTTAGGTAACAACAACGGTCGAAAACAGATGACCAATCAAAAATGTCTGGACCGAATAGCGAAAGCATCATGGATTATCCGTGTGGAATTTGGAAGTTACTGCATCAGACTGGAACAATTCACTTTGCTATGTGATCGGTACTAAGTGAATAAACAGAGTTAAAATTATTTGGATACAAATTCGAATGAAACAGTCTCCTGATGGGCGGCGGTCAAGTGGATTAAGCGTAAGAACCTTAAAAAGAGAGCAATTTGAACCTCAGACCTGCCGGCCACTGTTAGTAAAACACTATCTCTCGCTCGGCCCGTTAACATACATAACCTCGCAGACAGATCTGTGTTAAATTACAATAAAAATTGAAAAGAACTTGAACATGCGTATTCCCTACAATATAGGTAAAAGACGGATATGAGGAAAGTGTTCGTAACGTAGCACGAGCTTACCTTCACCCTGTCATGACGATCATTAAACAGTCTACATCGTCGCAGGTTGCACAAGACCAGGTCGATGTTGTCCTGTACAACATTGTGTGTGCATATCGGTGGCAAATTGTTTCTCTGGGCAGCGTAAATACACCGTTTCAAACGGTAAATATCTTCCTGCAGTACAAACAATTACAGTTCGATATGCTAGTTTAATCGGTAATAACAAACCGAAGTACATGATGTGCGATAATGCATGAAGAAGATAACATGAAAATTCAAGTGCTTTCAAAAAGCAGTCGTAACTGCAGACAATGCTCCACCGGTCAATGAAATGCGGAGCATTGATACACTATGTATTCAGCAAAACGACAGCCCGGTCTTGTGAGCTGCAACCAGAAAGCTCGACACGTCAAACGGCAGTCTGCCGATAAGATCTTAAAAGATCGGTAAGTTCCCGACCAGCAATCATTTTTTACAAGACAGAGGAACCAAAACATCATGCAACATTAGCACCAGAGTAATATTTTCAGAATGGAGGGTTTAGTTCAAGAATTGAATTTAGATTTTTTATATGCGTTTATACGGGTGAAGTGCGACGGTTACATGCAAAAATACTTCAAAGATTTAGCGCCTGAGGACGGCCGGAGATCACTAACCTCACCTATGATTGTTCGCGTAAAATCAAAAAACTCCGACAGTAGTAGTCAGATAACTATCTACCAGTTCAGACTTTAAAACGTTAACCAACCACAAACGAGCTTCGGTTGTGGTTGCTACCTCAAAGAACCACATAAACAAGAAGCAAAAATAGAACAGGAAATGGTGAAGGATCCATTACAAAAAACGGCGCATAGGAACACAGAAAAGGAATGATGTCCAGTGTGAGAACCCCTTTGACTGAGGCATTCAGCCCTATCACCTTTTAATGGTCAGGGTTCTGAGATGCACAGTCATCATCGGTCAGCGGTAAACACCAAGGCAATCCTCACTGACCGCCGCCTTTTCGACGCAATTACACATTTCTATAATAAACCGAGTATACAAAAGGAACAGGGAGTGGACATACATAGGAGGAAAAAGATCGAATGCTGCTGCAGCCCACACGGAACACAGTCTAGATGTACAAACGCACATTTACAATCATTCTGATTCGATAGAAAATGACAACTCGGTCGCCACTGTTCGCAATTCACTGCCATATCCTTCAGTGTCTCCAGCCAGCTAGTTGACGAGTCTTTCAGACCCCAACCACGAATATGTGAGTCCCCTACTTTACCTAAATTCGCTGTACATTTTGTCATTCCACGTTGCCACGTCATCTGCTCACCTCCACATGGCTTCATCCATTCCTTGGGAGGAACCCAAAATAAGGAACGATATGGTAGACGAGTGTTTGCCATACGTAACATGTGACCAAACCAGCGTGGTCCACAAAGCTTCACACGCTGAAACAAGCTGTTTTCGAGACTGGCGCCCAATAGTAGGTTCCTAACCTCCACATCAGGTACGTGATCGAAAACCTCCAAACAACGAACATCTCCCACACGCACACTCCATGTCTCGCAACCGTACAACAGAACAGTTCACCGTATAACCTCACGTGATTACAAGTATGCAAGTACAATGTTTGCAACAGGTTTACGAACTCCGCTGGCACATCCAACTATCCGATGGAGAGCGCTGAATAGTACTGTCCGCTGATCCACTGCTTCGAACACACAGTTCAAGTCGAGAAAGACCACGACCGTAGGGTGGCAGTGTGTGTGGTGTGTTTCGAGTAACAGTCAAAGAGTAAATATCTGGTCGATGCAACCTGGAAATGGACGAAATCCGGCCTGCTGCTCGCGTATGTTACTCTCGCAAATCGGTGCAAAACGACGCGGCATTATCGAAACAAACACCTTAGTAACTATCGCAATTGGACTAATCCCAGGATGATTGCTACAGTCAGTGTATGTGCTATTCTTGAAGACGGATACAATCAGTGACTCACACCACGACAACCGAATACGTTTCTCATTTCAAATATCATGAAGCAAGGAGGCAAGTGATTTCATCAAAGATTCCCCACCAAGTTTGAAAAAGAACTGGGGGAAGGTCGCCGGGACCGGCAGCTTTTCCCCTTTTCAGAAGTCGAATATTCGACTCCAATTCCAATTCCGTTGGGGATCAAGTGACACCTCCCAAGGATTCGCAGCTGCAGACGTCGGCCTAAATACGTTAGCATGCGGTCAGCTAAACTGATCCTTGAAGTACGCAGCCCAACGGTCCACCCTTTGTTGTCTACCATGGATCAGTCCTCCATTCCTATCGCACACGACTCTACTAACCGAAGTTCGCCGTCCACCGCTGTCACGTATAAGCTCAAACAGTCTTAGACTGTTACCTGAAGCGGCCGCTACTTCTACTTCCATCTCTCCAGCTACCTTAACCCACCAGTTTTCCTGGTCATTATTAAAGCTTATGTTCACTTGACGATGCAACGGTCGACGCATCATATTCACCTCTTTGCAGTTAGGGTTCCGGTGTTTTTGCTCCATGCCAGTCCATGGGACTGTGTTCTCATACCCAGTTTGATCTCACGAGTTTTGTTAACTTTACACAATTGTATAACTATCTATCGTGAGGGACTGCCGGCGAGAATGCGACCACCCCGTTTGTACAGAGTACCAAATATGTTAATGATGAAAAGAAAAGAAATTTCGCGTGGTATATGGCCGAAATTGAAAGTATCGCAATCGTATATGCGAACCGATCCGGTTAACATGACGTCGTTGATGAACGAACGGATATCACCAAGATATTCCAGAGAAATGATTACACTAATGACTATCTTCCTTCGCTTGAGCGACGGAACTTCATCTGACGCGAGAATGTGTGCTCCCATAAGGATAAGGCTTGGTACTTTTACATTCCACCCCAACACTGACACATGAAAAAGCAACCTAATCGTTGCCTCATTACAGCTCACATATTACAGAACCTGGATAACCGATTTGATGTTACTGAAATCAAAAGACGACGCCCTTATACAGCAGCACATCAGTAAGCTTTTTGGATGGACGGAGACTTGTGCTTACTCACGATTCAACGGATTAAGAGTCACTGAAAAATTGTTTTACCAGTAAAAAAGATAAGATGAATTAATTAATAGTTTTTGACAGTCCCGAAAGAAAGACTCCTCAAACGTACAAATCTGACCTTGGTCGTTAATTCAGTTCGATATTTTTCATAAATGTAACGGGTCAACTGACCAAATATCAACTTCAATGAAAATGAAAGTAGGATTAATAAAAACCCCTTCGCTATAAAACGCATATTTTTTTAAAGGCTAGAAGGCGTATACCGAGTTATAAGGTTTGTTAAGAAGTTTCGACTGTGAGTATATATATATATATATATATATATATAACGATATACAGGAGACATTATCTTCTTGTGTATTTTCACCGAACATATTTTCCGACCTAAGACAACAATTCCATGTGAAGTCTATCATTGTTAGCAGAAGTAAAATCCCTTCTGTAAGGTAATTTGGTAGACTGGCTGCTTTCGAAATGTGTACCGGATGAAATGTTATCGTTAAATGTAATTCATTCAAAAGGACTGGGCAATATTTACTGAACACGCACCTGCTTCCACCCACGTATTACTTTCACTTCCAGATAGATATTCATCCTCCACGTTCAGGTGACCTTGGCGAAGAAAGCCACACACACTCAACTTCTGTCGAGTAAACTCATACCAAATCGAAATAGGGGAAGACTGAATGGTTTTACACTTCCCCTGATGCCCTTTAATACAATATTCGAGTTAGTTGGAACAAAAGTTAATTCCATAGGCAATAAGTTGTTTATGGAGTTTTGGGTAGATCAGTAGGTAATGCGCTGAAAACTTGGCTTTTTACTCATAGAAGGCAATATCAGCATCCATCCGTCTCGCTCGTAGCGATATTCCAGCGCAATATAAGGATAAAATCGACCTAGGGCTAAGAAAAACGGCTTGTGATTGGCTTGATATTTACACTTGCAAGATAATATCTCTCCATTCCATAATTCCTATTTGGATCCATAACGAAAATCCGGTCAGCCATTTTTATATGATAAAAATGATAGTTGCAAACCGACGTTAACAAACCAATAAATGAAAAAAGGGATATCGTACTTGAGTTAGCAGGTCTGAACCTTGCGGGATGCGACCACGTAAGCAAACTTCGAATAGGCGATGACCCATATCACTTTGAATGGAATTTACGGTCTCCCGGAGTTGTTTCACAATTGCTTGGGCGCGAAATGAGTCGACGTTGAAACTATTCGTATGGGCTGGGAAAATTAGGAAAGCGACGACTGTAACTTCGCTATTTGCTTGCTGAAAAGGAAAATGTGGAGAAAACAGTTTAAAAATTCAGCAACACCAAATTCTAGGGCGAAACTCGGAATGTGCTATTTTGACAAAGCCAATGGAACAGTATTATCTAACGCGACAACAAGCAACAAAAGAGCCATAAGTTTACAGTACTACCTATAGATTTAGATGAGGTACCGCACACATCTTACAACGAACAGCTACGCCCGGATATTCTCTGATTGCGTTCCTAGTCAGAAGTACTAACCTAATGAAAAGCAAAATGGACGAAAAGGCCGTGTGATGACAAACAAAAAGAAGCGAATAAAAGAATCACGTAAATGAAGGGTTTAAATGAAAGTACATCACGAACTGCTGCATTTAGCCACACCATATACGGTCGGGGGAACTCGCGGAACCCAACCCGGAAGTCTGGCTCGACCTAGTCGGCTGAGTCCTCGAAGTCAAATTTGAGGACCGCAAAAGAACATTGTTGTCCGAGTGAACAGTAGCATGAGAAGTCAGCATTATATTGAACGAAAGGGGCACTTACGTGATCGTGAAGGCTAACTTCGTTAGCTTATTATTACTCCATACAAAAAACCGAGGCACTTGGCACATGAAGTAGCTCAATTCGAAAATAATAAACACTAAAAGCCTGGACTAAACAAACAGGGTTTCTAATGATAACAACTTCCAGAGGCATCATCTAAGATTGAAAAGTCGCATCCGGCCAAATAGAAACCCGGGACCTGGCGGTTGTCTACTTAAAGGCTAGATGCGGCCCGTTATATATGCAGTCTGCACGAGCTAGTCACAGTCGAGGCTAATGTGGAGAGGAAGGTCAGTGCATAAGAAAGCGAAAAGAAGCGGATACCCGTTTTTGTTTAGGCCAACTGCAAGTGTTTGCTCTCCCAAAGTACTCAACGTCATCAACAGTAACTTATAAATAACCATTTACCTCAAAATGTTAGATGGTACTTAATACTAAATAAATTGGTCCATTATTACAATGCTCGGGCTCATTAAAGTCCATGTTAGATAGAAATAGTTCGTAGAAATATCTTCGAGATCGCATTCAACTGAATCCCCTTGGAGTTCAACTAACTTATCGTGAAATACGATGACACTAAGGTTGCAGCGTCTGTACTTCGAAAATAAAGATAGTTAACGATGTCGTACGTGAAATACTCACGTACGACATGCGTGGAATGCTAACTGATAAAGGCAAGCCCTTTTGAAATGAAAAGCTGATTTCCGTTAAGGTTTCATTTTTCCTGCTGAAGAGTGAACTTTATCTGCACGAGCTTCCCAGTCTAACTCAAACTTTGCGCATGAAATTCCATCGTGACAATTATTCTTAATCGATATATTCACGAAATCACTAATTACTAAAGCGAACACAAGGTACCTAAAGCAAAATCTCAAACAGTTGCGAAGTTCGAGAAAGTATCTGGGACAAAGATCCAGCCAGAGTTTCTCAATCGTACGACAGAAATCCCGATCTGTAGAAGATAAGGAAGCTTAAAATTCATTTACCAGTGGGAGAACAATGAAGACGAGCGAACGCCGTGAAAAACTATAAGGCCGCGTTTGGAAATAATTCGGTTAAGTTGAAACCGATATTAAAATCATTAAGACCGTCTGATTCGATTACCTGTATCAGGCGAAGAGAATATTTTTCAGAGATGGTAAAATGAGCATCGCGATTTGCAGCGTGATGGCAGCAATGCTTGGTGCATCCGAAGGAAACGAAACAGGCTGAATGTGATCTTATTCGCGACACAGGCTGCGAAACCACTTTCGTTACAACCGTACGCCTCAGAACTGCGCACCGAACGAAAAAAAGTGCATAATTGGAAACAGTGGCACCACCTATACGGGCATCATTGCAACAACCCGAGGAAGTCTACAGAGGAGGGAGGATTTCGAATACCAGAACGCCACAGACTGCGACACTGAGCTAAATCACTTAGTATTATCTAACGTCGTTTAGAGAGACCTCATGAAAACCAATTGGCCACGGTTCTGAGCTGCACAAAAGGACCAACTTTATTGCATTCGGCCCTGCCACTTATAGTCTCCAACCGACGTTTGGGGGATCCCATAGGCATCAAACTGAACCAACACGAATCGATCTTATGGGGTAAAAGGCTAGCATGCTGCCAGCTAAACTGACCCTTGAAGTACACAGCCCAACGGTCCACCCTTTGTTGTCTACCATGGATCAGTCCTCCATTCCTATCGCACACGACTCTACTAACCGAAGTTCGCCGTCCACCGCTGTCACGCATAAGCTTAAACAGTCTTCGACTGTTACCTGAAGCGGCCGCTACTTCTACTTCCATACAATATGCCAGATGATGTCCAAGGACGAAATCATGAATTATGCTTAACTAAGAATGTAAACGTACCTACAGTTTAAGGGGATGATATTCAGACAAACATGTCACTCTTTCAAGATTCCGTTAAAGAATGGAGAGAAGTATGCATCAAAGCGAACGGAATTACATTTTTCATTTGAACACCTGTCTAGGTTGGATGAAAGCATAACGTTGCATGCGTTAAATTTAAGTATGTAATGTACGGAATGGCGGTATTTAATTTATTATCTCGAAGAAGCAATGAATAATCTGAAATAAGATATCCAGTGCGATACTTCTACGGTCATGCTGCCAGAAGAATGCGATTTCAAAGGCCTTTAGGTAAGTAAATGTAGACAACAAAACAGTCAGACAAAAGACGGTTGAATGAAGGGGAACAGAGATATAAATGCTGAAACCATTGAAATTATTAAGTACCTAAAATCGTACCTTAAGCTGATGATTCAATCGGGCCAACGACTCGATAAAAACGTCCGCACCTTTGTTCTGGAATTCGTACCGACCGGCAATGAAAAAGTACAGTGTTTTATCCAGATCGAAATCGTAGTGCCTGTATCCACAGTAGAATGGAATATGATTAGTTTACCAAAGAATTAACGAAAAGATATACTGAATCTGAGGCTAAAACGCAGGAATAAAAAATTCATATACGAGAAAAGAACATTGGTATTGCTTACCCATAAAAATGACCTTGGATGAACTGGTTCAATTTCTCTTTAGCCAACGCATGACGATTTTGGAACTCGTGCAATGCTGCAAACTTGATCACATTCAAACCGTTGGGCGTAATCACATCCGGTTCACGACGCAACAAATACTTGCTCTCCAAACCGGTAATTTTACTCACCGTGGTAAACACGTGAGCACAGTGCACACCTGCACGTTCCAGACAATATCGGTGATAGATATTTCTGTCACCCGCTTCCTGTAGGTAATGGAAATGTTATAAGATGATTCGTCACTCCCATACAAACAGAAGTCAAATGGTGTAAGAAAGGACGGCAGCTTACGAAAGTGTCCACAGTAATAAATTTCATGACGAGAATTGTCTGGCCTGAAATCTTCGATAGTGATTGTTCAAACACCAGGGAATCACCGATTAATACTTAACCACAACCAACAGAAAAAGCAATCCGGAAAATCAATTAAGTCACCGGAAACATGAGATAACAATCGGTGGTGCATTTCCAAGATAGCTTTATAATGACAGTGGGATAGCTATGAGGATGAAAGTGAGTTGAGGTGATATTAATGAAAATGTGTTTGAAACTAAGAAGTAAGCCTAAAACTACCGCTACCACTTTCAGGAATGTACAAAACGCACTACTTTTAACAGCAAACCAGTGGACAGGTAGACTTGTTTTGAGGAAGCGACCAAGTCCTCTGCAATTCAGAGATGTTGAAATTGTCACACACGTTCAATTTCGGTGAAAGCGCTCGTTTTTCGGGTTATTCCGTTTTATTCTGATCAGTACAACCGAAATTTGGGCTTCAGATGTTACTGTTTTCTGAATGGCTGATATCCGTACCTCTGCGTCAGATTCCAAGGTTATTGCGTCCCTGTTTGACTAACAATGTATAAATGCTAGAGCACCCTGCACATATGACAATTTTTTTGACAATTAACTACGATCACTAAGCCATTGTCGTTCGTTCCAATGTTTTTGGTTAAGCTAGTGAGAGACCTGGGGCTTTGGATCTCCCGCCAGTCCAGTGTGTTAACCAACAGTGGGGACGTTGTATCATTGTGAGTCAAGAGTTTGCTTGTGTCCAATTCGCGCTCCGCGCTCAGCGAAGGGCCTGCGACTCATGGACCTATTTTGTACCGCGTGACGCTTAGTGTTGACGTTTTGCCTTCTGTGTTTTTATGGTTATGGCGATCCGACGACACAACTTGATCGGCGAGATGACCTTGATGTCAACTGCCGGGTCAACGATTTGCATCGAAAACGTTTGCTATGTCGAAATTTATTTTCCGGTAAACAGATTAGTAAATAAACAAAATATAAGAAGGAAAACAACAAGCAGAGACAGCAACAAACGCATGAGGTTGGTGGGAAGGAAATACAATACCCTCATTCCTGATAATGGAGATTAGAAGCTATTAAGTTAGGTGTCCATTGTAACTACAACAGTAGTCAAAACAGAGGCTAAGATAATTATAACATACAAGGATAACTGAATGCAACCTGACGCCAGCTACGGTGGCGCTTAAAGTATAAAAACACAGAGACCGATCTCTAAAAGACGGTGGGTAGTACCAAAGGCTCCCATGAAATGCTGAAAATCCGTCAGAATGGCAAACAATTCCGATAGATAACCGATTGGTGGGGAATTTTGTTGATCTTTCCAAATTAATAGCGCAAAAAATGCAGAAAAGATGGGATAGATACAGGACTAAACCACCAGTTGTGTAAGGAAGTTATATATGCAACGAACCTACACTGATATCATCACTAATTCGGTAAGCTGTATCAAACCACGAAAAAATAATACTCCTGTTTCCAATTACAATCCTCAGAACCTCCAGGAAAAGAAACGCGTTTTTCCACAGACTCTGGGCCAGGATAGGAAATAGAGGACCTCGTGGTTATTTTCATCACACTGTGTTGGTTCAAACAATCAGCCCAAAAATGAATCATCAGGGGATTCAATTTGTTCACGTAATAATGCAGCATACGATACCAACGCTCCAACCAGTTCCGAAAGTCCGGGAGATGTGCAGTGATTTTATATGCAGTGGCGTGGAGTGTATCGTTCAAAGTCACTCTGGGCAGTTAGTTAAGCAAAATGGAAACTCAGTTCCGTATGCATAGCTGCTTCGTGCGGAGAAAGATTTTACGTTATCGACCGAAAGACTGCCCACTGGTATACAGTTTTGAGAAGTGAAGGTACAACTACCGCTAGCGTAGTTGAGAACTTCAAGCAGTCTATACGACTCTACTATCGAGAAAGTGTAGACCAATGACTTGTCTGCATCTGTGTTCACTGATATGCCATACGTCACACAATGGTTATTCGTAACAAGTAAGCCGCTGACCATCTATCGACATGACGTCTAAATTTGATTAGGTTCCACTTAGGCTTTTACGGCTACCTCACCGGGTTTATCTGGAATCTCAGACAAAATAACATACGAACTTCACGTTACGGTAAAAAAAAGCTCGGGTCCAAATTGACGGAGAGAATAAAGATCACTGGACGGAGGAATGAAGATCCTCGGAAGTGGTATACACAGCAATGACCAATACAATGCATCACAGAATGCGACTACCATTACATAAATGAAGAGCGAAAAAATTTCCATCGGATAAATCCTGGGTGGGATGAATGAGAATTAAAATGTGAAATGTGGGCGAGAGATTTTGGGATCATGGACCAGACCGGATTAATACTTACTTTATTTACCGTCTTAATGTGAAAGCCAAATCCCACTGGAAAATCAAATAAATTTTCAGATTAATCAGTCTAGCCTTCTCGTAATAGACTTTAACCACGTAAGCCCGACGACATGCTAATTGGAGTAAGAAGGAATTGGAACGATCAGCATTAAAAATGAGGGAATAGGCTAAATGAATTGATATCAAGTTAACTAATAGAAAATTCGAAAAATTACCTTGTCGAGGTCAAATTTCGCAAGATTGTTATAGAGATCTGCGGAAGAAGCACAAAGGTATCGGCCCAACAACGTCGCATGTGTGGTGAAAACTGTCGCGACATTAAGGTGGCGAGTGCGGGTAAATATAAGGCCAACACTAGTTAGCCACTCGTGGAAATGAGCAATGACTGGAGGTAGTGGATCGGGCTCACATTCCTTGAGATTTTCGGTAAACTGAAATGCAAGAACGAAATGGTATTTATTTGTGTCTACTATCACCTGGCAGTAAGTTAAGCAAAGTAGGGTATTACTTGTGGTCGATTACACAGACACTAAAAAGATATCACTTTATCCATCAGACACCAATAAAGTGAATAGCTGAGTGAACAAGTAGGTTATATTCTTTCTTTTTTATCATTTGTTTCCCACTCGTTTGTTATTGAAACAATATTTATGGGAAGCCAAAAAGGAATGTCAAATGGGCAAATGGACCAGCGGTGGAAGAATTCGAACCCACAATTTCCAAGCTGAAAGTGTGCGACGTTTTCCGTGTCATCATCACCCGAGTATCAACTATGGGGCAGTAGACTTCGTGTTACTCATCCTTAATTAGCGAACCGATAGAATGATATCACAACTTTCAAATAAATCTAGATTGTGAAATAGGTCACCTGTAACGACTTTAGAAAAGAATAGGTACTATATCCCTTGTGACGGACATCGTACACATCAGTTGCAATAGTGAATAAGTGTAAACGGTATTTTTAGATTAGTCCCAGATAGCAAACACTATCAGTGTGTGCAAAGACTGATATCAATTCGTAAAGAAAAATGAAAACGGTTCAATAGGTTAACATCGGAAAAGGCATGATCAAACATGAGACTTGGAAAAAAGTACTAAAGGCTCACCTCGCCCAAAAACCAGGCAACCAGCGCGCCAAAAATAACGGCATCGTTGCATTCGCTATCATGCACCGGTATACCGATATTACAAGACTCCCATAAATCCTTTTTCCACGAGTCAATGCGCCAGGCAGATGAACCAATATCAAATAAAACAACATTCGGATAGCCTTCTATCAGCCACCGACCAAAAACAATCTGACAGGGAGTAAAAAAATGGGCGAAAAAAGAACGATCAGTTAATGAAATGTCTCTCATTATGTTTACTAATGGAAACCTGGAGAAGGTCAAAGGTATCTTTAGATACCCTGGGATCCCGACTTCACGGGGCCCAAGGAGGAAGTGTGAATTGCATATGAATGGCGTTCCATTATAAAACCGAAAGTCTTAGATGGATTAACTGTTTGAATGATGTTACTAATTGTGTATCTACCACGGATAAACGACTCTTAATCCCACCACTATTGATTAAAGAGGATGTTGGATATCCTTTACAACTGTCGTCTAAATTAATATCGTGCCTGGCAGGTAGAAGATTGACAAGAACATTGAACGCAGGGCCCTAAAGTTGGCTAATTACCTCTAATGATATGAAACAAACAAGATGGGATTCCATATTCCCCTTCTGCAAACAACTGTTGGATAAAGTGAATACGAAAAAAGTCAGGTAAATAGAATAAAGATAATCATTTTGAGGCTTGCGATTTCCGTAAACCAGCAAGTGAGACTGGGATTGACGTAAACTGACTCAAAGAGTGGGATGAATTTCAAGGCATATCCACAATCTTCGGCGATATATAGAAATCACCAAGCGAGCACTGTAACGTTCATGATACATTGACAAGCCCCACACTACACGAATTGTCCATTGTACGAAAAGCATAACGGCTAGGATAAGCACTTCTCAAAACTTTTTCTCAAAGAATCAACAGCGAACAAGTTTTGGTTCTGTTGCAATGTGAAAGGTTTCCTTAGTGAACGACGTCACCTTTTGTGCAACCAAATTTGGTCACGTACTATCCTGAAACGACCAGAATTTCCGAGTCGCTTCCAAATTAAAATTAGTCGTCAACGATTGCGTTAGTGGCGATAACGTTAGGAAGTTCTTAATCTGACAAAAAATTAATCGGACCATCGGATTAACAACGCCAAATAGGTCCACAACATATGTTGGAGCAGAGCTATGAGCAACCACAAGCACGCTCATGTCAAGGATAGAAAATCTCAATAAACGTGACAAATGATGTCACCGGGTTATCTGAAAGAACCTTTCAGATGACATACCTATTAGTGCCGAGCCATTAGAATGGCTTGAGACAAGGAACCAACAAAGATAAAAGGTAGTTCGACCGATAACGTTTTGTTGGCCACCTGTAAGAACCACGAAACTGCGGGTGGGTATTTCTGAATCACCCGACAAGTTAGTGTTCATCACCTTACCGATTATACTCCGAGCATTTTTGGCAGATCAAACGTGAGGCAGTCCGAACAGATTTGAAAATGCACGAATATTTTTCGACAAGGTCAAGGAATGTTGCCCTCTCTCAAATGCGATAACAAATACTTCAAGGCTTTTGTGATCATACGGGTTGAGTACTGCCATTTTATTTCCGCTACAACTGCGGAATACTATCGCATTTTAAGTTTCTATCGCATGTGTAGGACGTCAGCGTTACGGAGTGGATGTGATCTGTAGCCTCAATGGACCACAGCATGGAGAACTCGTAGTTTTCAGTAGGTACGAAACGGTGAAACGCCGGATGGTAGCGAACTGTTGTGTATCATCAAGGTGACTGGTGCATGTGATGTGAGCTTCAAGGTAGCAAGAGCTAGGTTAGCTCAATCATGGCAAAAAAGATAAACTCCCCGGATGAACAGTGGGAAGGTTCAGCAACAAATGAACCGTCCCATAAATCATATCACATCAAACGATCAGTAAGACAATCTTGGGAGAAAAAAACTAAACGCCTCTGTAAAGGATTTGTTAGAACCAGAACAGGTCTTAGGTAGTCCGCATCACTTCACAATAAGGGGTCGTGAAAATTTGGGCGGTCATAGAATGAAATGAGGAAATGCGGTTGAGACGGTAAAAAACTGGTAAAAACATTAAAACACTAACTAAATGCCTGAAACTTCAGGAAACTGGCCGAGATCCAAGATATTCGAATGTTATACCTAAGCGGTGCACATGGACCTCCTCAACCGCACTTGGTTATCGCCTTATTCTAACAAAAACCTAACCTGCTTTACCCAGAGCCTTGTTCTAAAGATGACTAAAAACATTTAGAGTTAGCTGTCTAGGCAAGTCTGTGCCTAAAAGTGACATCCATGCCAAAGAATAATCGAACAGTTACTCCCAACTGTCTCCAAAGGCCATTTCACTCTGATATCCTGCAGTGAGATTTCCTAGCCAAACGACTGGGGCGGGACTTACTAAAGTTAAACCTATATTTCGTTTTGGATAGTCGAAATGCCCATAGGGAAAAACACTGGAAAGCGATGGATGACTGACAGCATAGATGAGTAAGGGGGGAGCAAACAGATGTGACGAACCACGGTGCAACATTTTCTTCCGTCATATGCATTTAAATATACATTGCGAACTAAACGCACACTAAAACAAAGTAACTTGGTTGCTTGCCCCCATTTATTATGATTTTATCTACTCACACACACAACCTGGAATGAGGTAGATGTGAATAAAGTAATATAACAATACTTCAAGTCTGATTTCAGAATGAGCCGTGAGCAACTGTAATATCGAGGAGAAAGTGTAAATGTAGTAGTAGCAGTTGTGTGCACACTTACTAGATTTTATTACGACGAAAACGAGTTCGAAGAAGGCTGTGTACACAGCAGAGACGACGCAAAGAGATGGTTCTAATGGCAACTAAATATGTACTCATATTTGTGCTACGAATATAGTACATGCAGATTTGTGCCTCCCAAAAGCACCCAAGGAATGTCAACCGTGATCTAAATTATGCCTGAAATATCACAAAAAACCCAACTACTTGAGACAAACACTTTGTGTTCATACTCATGGGTATATCACTTCCGGTCAATTCAAATTATGAGAACCAAATTAAAAGCATTTGCACGATTATTCTAGTAACGTCCCGTCACCAGATTACCAATTAAACGGACGCTATAGCCCCCATCATCTCAAAATAGGATATATCCAACTATAGTTTCGGCACTGAGCACGTTTCACGGCATTCCAAAATAAAATAAAAAAGAAACTGATGTTAATTAGGCGTGAGGTAACGACAGCATTTTAATTTTGGAGTCATTTTCTCCTGTATGTAGCAGATTCATGATAGTGCATAATTATATCACAACATATTCGCCATCAATATGGTTCAGCGCTACACAACAGGGCAAGCTCCACTGATCTTTTCCTTTACCCAGAATTCCAATTTTATATAAGAGTGAATATCCTAAGAGAACAGGGGGTAGACCTTAGCAGGCGAGAAAAGATAAGATACCATTGCAGCCACCACAGGGAGCACAGCCTAACAGTACAACCACACACTTTCAATCATTCTGATTCGATAGAAAATGACAACTCGGTCGCCACTGTTCGCAATTCACTGCCATATCCTTCAGTGTCTCCAGCCAGCTAGTTGACGAGTCTTTCAGACCCCAACCACGAATATGTGAGTCCCCTACTTTACCTAAATTCGCTGTACATTTTGTCATTCCACGTTGCCACGTCATCTGCTCACCTCCACATGGCTTCATCCATTCCTTGGGAGGAACCCAAAATAAGGAACGATATGGTAGACGAGTGTTTGCCATACGTAACATGTGACCAAACCAGCGTGGTCCACAAAGCTTCACACGCTGAAACAAGCTGTTCTCGAGACTGGCGCCCAATAGTAGATTGCTGACCTCCATACTACACACCCGAGAAATTTATTCAATTCTAGCGATACCATGCAAACATCGGTGATCGAAAACCTCCAAATAACGAACATCTCCCACACGCATACTCCATGTCTCGCAACCGTACAACAGGACTAAGCGCACTGCGGTACAATGCACACGATCTTTCAACTTCAGTGAACTATCAGGCCGACACCACAAATGCTTCAGTTCAACGTGTGCCGATAGAGCCTTAAATATACATTTGACCACCTCCAATACCGTGCTACCATCTTCGAATACAAAGCTGCTGAGTTAGTGAAACAGTCGACAATCGCTAGTTCCTAGCTATACAGCATCAAGTTTGAGATTACTGTCGTCCAGTCCTGTAATAGTACTTTGCACACTGAATGTTCGAAGTTCGTGCCGAATCGAGCTGCAGCCCTCGGAAGTGTATTTAGTGCATGTTGTGCAAGTTTCGTAGATTTGAGCAGGCAAACGATATCGTCTGCGTAATCTAAGTCACACAGCGTCTCCGCAATTGGAACTTTGACGTCGATACATCCCAAACATCCTTCATTACCTTGTCCATAGCAAAGTAAAAAACAGAGATGGAGAGATGGGATACTTGTCTAGTACCGGTAGTCGTTTCGAATGAACGTGGTAGTTCACTGTATATTTTATCCGACCATAGGTGTGCAAGTACAATGGCATACCCTTCTAGTGGACAGAAATGAACAGTGTTGTTCAGTCGACTGAGTACAACGCGCCTACCAAACCAAGAACTACGTTTGTATGGCGGCGGTGTATGTAGCGCGTTTCGAACAACTCCCGTCCGGATAATAAATGACCCCACACTTCGCTTTTTTATACCGTTATTTTGATTTTTGTACTTCAGAACCCGATTCCACATTCCCCATTTCCATAACTTACATTCTTCTCGTAAGCCGGTGGCTAGTCACTTATAAATTTTTCGTCTATGGTTTTAAAACTTCTTTACATCCGAACAGCAAAGTCTTGGAACACCTTGCCACATTCCACATTTCCAGTAACCAATAATCCTCTTGCTCTTGAAAGCAGTCATTAGACGGAATCGTACTTGAATGTCAGACCTAATGTATAAGTGGAGCCAGTTTGAGATCTATCCCTGAGAGCTACAGTACACCTTACGATGCGATAGCAAAGTGGTTGACAAAGATATAGGACCCAGCCAGGCAGAGTGGCTAGGCCTTCTTTGAGATAAATTTAGATGCATCTTATTGTGTAGAAGACTCGAATGCGAAAATACGGCTGACGTCGGCGTTAGAAGTCAACACGTTGTTTATCAATACTTCAATCGGTGAAACCATCGACCACCCGTGTGATCATACGAGCAGCAAAGAGATCAAGACAGATCTATCAGTGGATCTGAAACAGCCGTTATTGTTGTGTATGCACAGCGTGCAACTAAAACTCAAAGACCAAATAGACCAACAAAGGAACGGAGCACCCATGGAATCTCCACTGAGTTCTTCATTAACCGAAGCATCCACGAATAAATCGATAAGTATATATATATATATATATATATATATATATATATATATGCCAGGCGTTATCAGTAGCTGAGTATCGAATCCGAACAGCGGTTTCCCTAGAAGTGGAAAGCAAAGTTCCTGAATCTGGAGCCTCACTCTGTGTGTATTCATTTACGCACTCCTTTGAGATATGCACATCAGCCGTATGAACAGTATGGTTAAAGCACTGAAACAATCAAGACTTTCAACAGCAGTGTGGTTTCGCACTGGTCACGCTGCAAATCTGACGTAAGCTTTCCGTGCTTTGTTTAAGGACCGGAGTTAGCAGCCAAGTTGGTTACGTGGTATTTAGATAAGCGTCTGCTTTGCGCCAAAAAAACATTTGCGATTGCTCGACAGCCTTCCTGACCATCAAAACAGACAGTAGATCGGACGACAACTGACATAAAACATGTTCTTCTGGACTGCTGCTATTCAGAGAATATAAGTGCTGTAACCGCTAATCCTTCTCTCTCCTTTCTTTTATGTGGTTGACATTCGCTAAAATTGGTGTACTTCAGAGTCATAATTTCGAACGACTAAAAACCAGCATGCTCCCAACTTGTGTACTCTCAGTGAGCTTAGTGGGAATATTCTGATGATTTAAACAACAAAACCTGAAGCCGATCGAAGGGCAGCATGACGTGATCGCGTATGTTGAAAAGAGCCATGAAGATGAAGTAAAAATAAAACTAAGGAACACTAACTTTTATGTCATGTTTACGCAGGGCGTTGAGTGTCCTCTTTAGAGCCTCATTTGTCGGTTCGGAAACGTCAACCTCCGTTCGCATGCAAACTTCATTCAACGGACCCAGAAGTATATAATGATCACCCAACTCCTCGACCGTTGTTGCGGCTTTGGTACGGATGACTGTGTAGATTCCGCCAACTGGGAACAGAAAAAGTAAAGCACGTAGGGTACGTGACAATAGATAAGCGTCGGTATTAGACGAATGACAGCAGTCCAGAAGCATAAGACAGGCATAATGTGTGCAATTTTTTTCATCCGCAGTAGTCAAATGGATCAACCTCCTATCAGTTCGAAGATTAAGGGCTAAGTCTCCTCGCTATCGGTCATTTCCGTTGCAGGTGGCCATATGCTGGTACTTAAATAGTTACGAAATCTGAGATGAGAGCGTACGCGACTGCACAATGCGGTTTACATGTGATGAAGCAGAATAAGCATACCACAGTCGAATGTTTGGATCTTTGATTCATTGGTTATTTTGATTTCAGCATCGACGCCAAAACTAGCCTTATGAGAATTTATTTGGTTTCACTTCCCCTCAAATGTCAGAGTCATGGTGGCAGTCCCTCATCCCGTGTTGTGATGAATCCTAGGGGTCATAGGGCATGCTCGGTTCACTGAACCTATGCATGAAGCGACTAATATTATATTCCACTGCAGGAACTGGAAGTCGATTTCACCTTCGATAATTCAGCTACATCAACAAAATAATAAACCCAACTAGACTTCAAGAACTACGATTTAACATCACCTAACATTGTTTATCCTTTACTGATTTGTGAAACGGTATGCGATGGAAAGGGAGAGCAAATCCACGGAGGAGAGCCAGGGATCGAGTATTCAGTTGAATACTTCGGCGGCCAGCTTAGCTGGCCGCGCATTATTGCAGTTACTCTGAAGTCCACAACTGTGAATCTTTCAAAAGGTTTCACTTGAACCCCGTCCGAACTGGAAGTACAGTCAGACAATCGATGATGGACGCACCGAAAATTGGACGGACTCGACGAACTTTTCCAGGTATTTCCAGATTGGCTAGAGAGGCATTGATAAAAGCGATCACCTTGCTATGTGAAATGATGAACAAGGGTATGTTCTTATCATGAAATGAGTCACTGACTGCAACCACTGCTGAGGAAATGACCAAGTCCCCGTAATTTGAAGGCGGTGGAAAAAATATACGTTTTTTTCAGTAAAAAAGCGTTTATTTTTCTTGATTTCCTTGTGATTAATTTGCCGAATTTTTGCCTCGGACATTACTTCCTTCTGACTAGCTTACTGTCAATTTTTTATATCAAATCGCAAAGGCAGTGTCCCCACAGGATAACTAACGGTATATATACACAATACGCCGGCTTGAAAACAAGCATGGTGTCAATGCAACATGTGAGTGGAACTGCAGAAGCGGGACAAACACAGGGGAAAAGTAATAACAATGGAAAACAACAAACCAAAATATTATTTTGTGTTTTCACCGTAAGCATTTCGTGATTTTTGATTGTTTTCGGATTATTTTTAAGGGCGTGAGTTATACAGACAGGCCACACAGCATTTGCGACAACGACTTCGGTTTTGAATCATACCTCTCAGCGTCTCCAACCAACAACAATCCTCGTCTCCTGGGCTCCAATCACGAACGCGGGAAACACCAACGGATGCCATAGCCGAAGCTTCATCATACCCCTTCATCAAGTCATAGCGTCGTTTTTACCAGCATTGCTCAGCAAGTGAAAAAAGAGCACGGGAAGGTAGAAGATGGGTAGGCATAAGCAATACGTATCCAAACTACTGAAGACGACATAAAACGAGCATCCCAGTCAGAGGACGACTGTCTGCGCCGAACACGGCGACGCACCTCGTTATTGCTCACCCGAGATTCCCACCAGATACGAGCAGTGCTTCGGAGACATTGATGGTCGAAAACAGAAAGTCATCGGCCATCCTCAATGCGGATAAACCAAGTCTAACCGTAAACAACACCACGAGCTATGGCACTGTGCATCTTCCCCTTGAGAAGTCCGGTGACATGGTGGTGCCATAAGTGTCGAAGGGTCACGGAAGCTGCTTTGGCTTTTGAAATCCGTGATGTGACCAACTCACCAACACCTCCACAAGGTGTGATTAGGCTTCCGAGGTAATTGAAACTAAGTGATTACCTCTAACCGATCACCACAAATGCAAACACAGGCTCCTATCAGTCTTTAAGAAGTATCTTGCATTTTGAAGGCGCGAAGCACACACCGCACCTAGAGACCTCAATCGCCGAGCTGTCCAACGCGCGTTCAATTGCCTGTGCGTTGTCATACAGCAGGAAGATATCATCGGCATACTCTAAGTCAGAGCTCCGCTCCCTGGAAGGAGTTCAACATCATCATCTAAAAGGTCAGATAAAGCGTCCCGTAGAACATCCTTTATGACGAAGTTGAAAAGAAATGGGGATATAGGCAGCCTTGCCGTAATCTACTGGAGATGACGAAGGGTGGTGGAAGCTGGCCACAAGGCCTAACCCGACCTGACGTATGACGGTACAACTCCTTGAGGACCGACAAATACTTCTCAACAAACAGTGCCACAGTGCAGACCTATCAACAGAGTCAAAAGGATGCGCGAATTCTTAAAAGCATGATGACCGTTGGTCTTTGGAAGGTAAAACGGTGCCCTAACACATGTCGGAGGGCGAAGAGTTGATCGACGCATTCACAACCAGCGCGAAACCCAGCCTGGTTCTCACGAGTTTGGCATTCACACATGTTGTACAACCTTGGACGAGTGACGGACTTGAGCAGTTTTGACGCTATCGGAATTGGGTTAATATCCCTATAGTTAGAACAGTCACTGTCCAGATAGGAACAAAGATCGACTCCCTCCACAAGGAGGGGAAATTCTCAGAGTACCAGATCTTTGAGAATAACTTGAAGTTCGCTGACTAGTTCCATTCCTCTATTTTTAAATAGAGCTGGGAAAATGTCATCGGAGCCCGGCGCCTTATGACCTCTTGAGGCTCGGACTTGTTTGAGGATCTCCGCCTCATTTGGTGGATCTGCTGTAACAGGCAACCGGGCGCTTGCCGTAATAGCTGCGGGAGGCGCTGATGCTGAGAGCCAGCTAAATCGTGCCTGAAAGTGTTCCGCTTAGCGTATAAGACGGCGCTTCCGGTTGTGGATAGGCAAACTGTCAGTCTCACAGATCGTTTCGCTCACATCCAATGCTTTCTTACCGGCAGCTCGGGTGAAGTGAAACAACCTGCGAGAATTTCCCATGGCGGCAGCAAGTTCCATCTCCAAAGCTCGCTGGAACCACCAGATCTCCCGATTCCTACGCAAGCTTGTACTGAGTCCACGTCTCGTTACACTCGCTGTCGACTGAGATCGACTGGCATACGCCAAAAAGGAAGAAATATTCAACAGAAATCAAGGGTATCACAACGCGATGGGTCAGACCACGGCTCATCAAGTCACCAGAATGCAAGGCATTCTTGATAAGCGATTAGTGCTTATTGATGTTTTAAGGTGAGGGTAATCCTAGATTTCATTCAGTGCGCTTCGAAAGACTGATAAGCGAGTCGGGTTAGATGGTCTGTCGCAATCTAGCCGACGCTGTACCATGGGTTTTGACCGCCCACCAAAGCACACAGACAGTGCACACAAACGCGTGGTTCGATTCGAGGAGTGTGGTCTGGTTTGATCGGAAGTATTATAGCGGCCGCGGTGGGTTTTCACCTCGCAAGCTTTCTCCCTAAAAATAACACAAGCTCGCTGGTAGCACTGTGACGTGGCGAGTGTGGCCCGCCAACTAAATAAGGACAATGGCTCTTGTCGTTTTCCAGTGACACAAGGTTTTCAGAAGGTGTATGATCAATCGGCCACCGGAGCATCTTACAGAAGGCGCTTGGTTGAACAAACACCAGAGATACATCTACCGGCTTGTGGTTAATGGTTTTCTATGAAGAACGCCTCGGATGGAGTACCCGAGCATTGGCCACGGTTTTCGAATGTAGCTTTTCACGTAACGTAATATTTTACACTGCCTTTATTTCGATTTCATTCCCCTTCCCTTCATTTTGCAGCTCAGCGTAACGGCGGTTCTAGCCCATTGCTGTCAGTGATCTGTGTTAGGGGTGGAGTGGCAGGATACTGGGTTATTCGTTCATCTGAGAATGTTTTTAGGGTTCGAGGATCTAAGCCTCCCACTGGCTGGTGTTCCTAGAAAGCCCCCTCTCCCCACGGAAGTCGTCTGTTTTACCTGGAGTTGGATGGTTCATGGGTCGCAAGAACCTACGTGATAGTTTTCTCTCGTATTGTGGCAAATAGCATTTGCTTGTCACCGTCGATCCCATTCCTTGTCCGAGCTGCTTCTTGAACGCCTGCCCTGCAGACTATTTTGGTCCTACATATGCGTTTAAATCTGAAAAAACACGATACTCCTAGCTCTCATGTAATCCAATTTCCTCCTGCAACTCCAAGTGGTTCAGTTCACTTCAGTTGAGCCAACCTTTAACCTTGCACCAACGTGCTCTGGTTGTAGTTCCTATCTCACAGCATCGTCTGCCAAACAGAAAAAAGAGCACGGAATAATAAAAAACCGACTGCTAAGTAGTAAATTGAAGAACTATGCAGGAGAAGAAAGGTTTCGAATGCAAGAACCCCAGTGACTCCGGCACTCTGCCATATCATCTATTGTCTCCAAGCGTTGCTTTGGGAGACCTCATGGACCCTAACCCGATAGTCTAACTGCACCCACACGAACCAGTCCACTAGTTAAAGCTTCCATGCACTTTGCCTATGTCATCGACTGGTCAGCTCGAACCATCCTCCAATCAGTAACTGTGTTGAATAACGGCGCACAATGAGGCAGTCGTTCTGTGAGCATGCGCAAAACACGTCTCAACCACCTCACCCACTCTGATTCCGTGTCTGTTCTAAAAACTGGACCGTTGGACCCAGTACATTACGCCTAACTTCTGAGTTACTCACCAACGCCTCCCATCATATTAAGCCAACACTACGAAGAAAACAGTGAACGAACAACGAACGTCTTCACATATCTTTTGCTCTCAACGGCCGTGTTTCGGAGCCGTAGAGCAATACCGGTCTCACTGCTACCGTGTATACTCGACCTTTGATCGATAACCGGATGTCACACCGACAGGGCAGATGCCTCCGATGGAGGGCTGGTATTCACCTGCCGTCACAACGCACCTTGCCGTGGTGTAACGGCTTGCGCGCATCCACGATCCAACGAGCTATACAGGATGGCTTATCTCAAGCCGAAGATCCAATCATGCCTGGAAGGTCAATGGGTAGAGGTCTGACAAATAAGTCTCCTGGTCCTCCAAGTAGGGGGTTGATATGAGTTAGCAGCTCAGTCAGGAAAACGAGTGGAAAAATAATTGGTCCGAGTAGA
>LUCM01003995.1:134126-167997 GCA_008360955.1 Fasciolopsis buskii
GAAATCCTCCCTCCTCTGTAGACTTCCTCGGGTTGTTGCAATGATGCGCACTTCAAGGGTCAGTTTAGCTGACCGCATGCTAACGTATTTAGGCCGACGTCTGCAGCTGCGAATCATTGGGAGGCGTCACTTGGTCCCCAAACGGAATTGGAGTCGAATATTCGACTTCTCAAGAGAGGAAAACTGTGTGGGGAAGCTCTAATGAAATCACTTACCTCCTTGCTTCATGATATTTGGAACGAGGAACGTATCTTGTTATCGTGATGTGAGTCACTGATTGTACCCATCTTCAAGAATAGCACATACAATGACTGTAGCAATCATTGTGGGATCATTCCAATTCTGATAGTTACTAAGGCGTCATTTTCGATAATGCATCCACTAGATATTCACTCTTCAATAGTTACTCGAAACACACCGCACACACCACCGCCCTACGGTCGTAGTCTTCCTCGACTTGAAAGGTGCGTCCGACTCGGTCGATCGCACAGCACTATTCAGTGCTCTTCACCGGAAAATTGGGTGTGCCAGAGAAGTTCGTAAACCTGCTGCAAGCATTATACTCGCATACCTATGGTCGCGTTAGGGTATACGGTGAACTGTCACGTTCATTCGAAACGACTAGCGCCGTTCGACAAGGGCGTCCCATCTCGCTATTCCTGTTTAACTTCGTCATGTACGAGGTGATGGGAGATGCTTTAGGTCTTCAGAATGTAGGAGTCGAACGGGGAAATGGAGGGAAGCTGACCTAGATTACGCAGATGATTTGTGTGCCTGTTTGAGTCTGCGGACCATGCAAAGCAGACGCTAAATAGACTCTTGAGATCGACTGCTCGGTTTGGCATGTGCTTTGCACCTTCAAAGTACAAAGTGCTGTTACAGGACTGGACGACAGAAGTGCCGAACTTGGTGCCGAGCGAAGAAAAACTAAAGATTGTGGTCCGTTCCACCTATCTCGGCAGCTGCTAGCTGAACGATGGCAGCTCGTCAGTAGAGGTTAACAAGTGTATATTCTACGCTCGAGCAGCTTACGCTGAATTGAAACATTTGTGGTGTCGGCCTGATAGTTCACTGAAGTTGAAAGATCGTGTGCATTGTACCGCAGTGCGCTTAGTCCTGTTGTACGGTTGCGAGACATGGAGTATGCGTGTGGGAGATGTTCGTTATTTGGAGGTTTTCGATCACCGATGTTTGCATGGTATCGCTAGAATTGAATAAATTTCTCGGGTGTGTAGTATGGAGGTCAGCAATCTACTATTGGGCGCCAGTCTCGAGAACAGCTTGTTTCAGCGTGTGAAGCTTTGTGGACCACGCTGGTTTGGTCACATGTTACGTATGGCAAACACTCGTCTACCATATCGTTCCTTATTTTGGGTTCCTCCCAAGGAATGGATGAAGCCATGTGGAGGTGAGCAGATGACGTGGCAACGTGGAATGACAAAATGTACAGCGAATTTAGGTAAAGTAGGGGACTCACATATTCGTGGTTGGGGTCTGAAAGACTCGTCAACTAGCTGGCTGGAGACACTGAAGGATATGGCAGTGAATTGCGAACAGTGGCGACCGAGTTGTCATTTTCTATCGAATCAGAATGATTGAAAGTGTGTGGTTGTACTGTTAGGCTGTGCTCCCTGTGGTGGCTGCAATGGTATCTTATCTTTTCTCGCCTGCTAAGGTCTACCCTCTATTCCCCTAGGATACTCGCTTTTTTATAGAAACTTGTAAATGTGGAAAAAAGGCAGCAGTCAATGAGGATTGCCGTATTCTTCAACGGTGAACGATGATGATGACAATGTAAAAATGCGAGCTAGGAGGCTAAAAATAATTTACCACACTACGTGACCGTGAGTCGTTGCAAATATCAGTTACATCATCCATGAGAGCATTATGGTAGAGAGAGGGGTAAAAGAAAGACAGTCGGGAACAGAAGACAGACTGAGAGAACTCATAACAGTGGCAAGCATACCACTGCCGAATGAAATGGAAAGCGTGGTTCCGATTACCCTGGGAGACGAAGAGTGCCGCTAAGGGGTCCAGCGGCCCAGTAGGAGGACGCGTGTGGTCCCCAGTCAAAGGCTTCGACTCTAACAAGAATTTTTCCGTAAAGCGCACAGCCGACTGTCCTCTTCCTAGGAAAACCCATATCTCAAACTATCTCCACTTCTGATAATATTGTTGTATGGTAGCTAACTGCATTGTTTCATTCGAAGCGTGGCATCCGCTGCACCCAGTGTTCGCCCGTATCCCGGGATTTCGTTGTGGCAGTAACCGCATTGGGAACACCAACTGAAACTCATATTTGCGATTAGCATGTGGAAACAGTTGTGCTTTACGCATTGTTCCCATACTGATACGACCACAGTCCAGGCATATACCAAAGCCAACACGGGCCAATGCGTGGTCTGAGTCCACAAGCATGAATTAGATCATCAATACTCAACTGATTTGTGCCTCCAGTGATCGATGGCTATTTTTTCAGTCTAATTCCATCGCTACGAAGGCACAGATGAGCCTCAAGTGAGCGGATAGTATTTCTTACAGCAAACGTTTGTGCTAACCAGAAGTAGTCTGTAGTCGGAATGTGTCCGAATGAGGCGATCATAGTTGTCGGCGTGAGCAATTTATATCTCTCACAGATCAGTAGTCAGACGCACCAAAAACTATATATATATATATATATATGCTATGATAATTAGCACAAACCTGTTTCTAACAAACTGCGACCGGAACCATGATTGAAGTGGAGTAAAACGAAATAGGAAGAAAGAAAAGGAAACATTGTGTAAAGTTCATTACACATGCTATTCTTCGCCTCTAGATCATCAGCTACTCATAAAAATCAATGACTCCTCGGCGGGTTTGGTACTACCTGGTCGCTCGAACCGACTTGGAAGCTGGCCCGTCCCAAACTATTAACCAGGGAGGTTAACCTACAGAGCAGTTTGACGATTTGGCAGTCCCCGTAAACCACTGGGAATCGGTGACGTATAGATCAGCTCGGATGAGACCAGACGTGCAACCCCATCCGATCCAGATGGGCAAAATACCATATAGTTCGTGCACCGCCCCTTGTTTGCATAGAATTGCGGTTTAGCCAACTACCGCGGGCCGAATGTCAGGGGTTGGTCAACTTGGTGAACAGCGTCAGACACAATTTCGTCCCCGCAATTTGCTGGGAACACCTTACCATAAGAATGGAGTGAAGAGCACTACCTTAGTCAAGGTTGTTTGAGAGTTACAGTAATTAGCGGATATATTACGTCCTTATGAGAGTATATGCCATTCTAAGTTCCAGGGTCACGGTTGCTGATTCCTCCTCTCCGCTTATTAGGCCCTAAGTGCTATGAAGCAGACTCCTCCCACTACATTCACGCTCCAAGCATGCCACAACTAATTGGATGGACTACGAGAGGGGACAAAAATACTACTACAAGTAAAATGGTCTCGTACGGCACAATTTTCTAGTCTGAATGTGCTGCTTGTGGTAAATGGATTAGATTCAATCTAGTCAGGGCAACTATTTTGGTGATAGAGGTGCGGCCTGTTACCACACCCGATTTGTCGAAACCTGTGAATTTATCAAGGGTCAAGGACATCGCTTCTGGTTAACCCATTAGCGCATCCAGCCTGTTAGGCGCATAAGTAACGAACCACATTGATTTATTCTAAAGGTTATCGAGGAGCACCATCAACTAGAAAAAAACGAAAGAATTGCGCAGAAGCGAACATGGCAATTGAAAAAAGACCAACAGAGACCTCAAATATCATCCTGCCAGAGGCCGCGACATTAAGCTTGATACTAATAGACTAACTCATCTAGATACATCTCCTACGAATTGTCCTAAAAAACTTGGTACGAAAGCAAAGATGAAGTAGATACAGGGCACCGCAGAACTAACGACTTATACTGAGGTAAACTCCACCCCTCAAAAGGATTCAAAAGCAACTTGTGGATATCTTGGGAAAGTAACACATTTTCAACATCACAAACCAACAGGCTGAGTTAGTTAGGCCAACAACCCCAATGATCGCTACGCGTTATTTTTGACATGACTGACGCACGGGTGCAGTGGGAAGGTCACTGGATGTCACTGCACAGCAGACGGACCGAAAACTAAGCCCTGAACCACATATGGTCCCCATAGACAGTACTGATGAGTAAACAGCACGAGCCGCAGAGTTAGACGTTTGTCTCAAGGCATGCGTGGGCATCGACAGCCATTACTGAACAGTGTAAAAATAAGCTTCTTAATATAAAAGTGGATTCACACAAGTTATTCCAATCACGATGCATGCATGGTTAAAACTCAGCATTCTGGATACTCTTCCTAGCCAATAATTTGGAGTCGAAGTGAAAACGTCTCGGCCATCAAGAAGGACGCCAAAATTCGTCCTCCCATCCCATCTATGGAACTGCAGTTCATCGTACCCCCTGAAACAACCATTAGATTAACCGAAGGCAGAATGATGAGATAAAATGCAATCAGCAAAGTTAAGTGAGCAACATTTTCTATGGAACAAAAAACTTATTTGCCCCACAAGTGCATGCTTGTGAATTACAAAGAGGCTACATCCCGGAACCCATGAACTCATGAAAACCGTAAATTAAAGAAGTCGTATAAAGGATGTAACTTCGGAATGTATTTCACAAGATGTGCTTCCGCGGAGGTAAATAAACTGAAGAACATTTACCATCAAGCTGTCTAGTAGTAAATCTCACAAGCAGATTCTGATAGGACTGCACCAACTAACTCAGTGCGGCAAATAAAATGATGTTGGGTAACAATAGTCCGTAGATTGCCTTAAATCAGCTGCCACATCACCCCCCAAGTTTCAAAAACGTCCTTAGAAGATCCCGCATAAAAAACCCCGGATTGAATAACGAGATTACGTTGACAATTCAGCAGAAATTTTGAGTTTCTTTTTACTACATGCATTGCACCTAGTCTGATGGTAAGAGTATGGCTCAGCTGCACACTACATGGGGGAACCGGCAATCTTGAACCAGAAAATTCGAGTGACGTCGAACCCCATAAGGTTCGAATACATAATTTTGGCTGATTACAATTAGGTATCACCATCCTCGTAACCATGCTGAGTCTCAAGTAGCTCTGGAGCACTCAGGATCAAAGCTGTCGGTCTCCTTCATCCAGTGTAGTGGGTCGTCAGGTCAGATCACCTTATTTGTGACCCTGGTCTTTCGGTAACTCCACATTCTTGCAAACAGCCGGCTTTTCAGATTCTCCGACTGTGCAGCTCGGGTGTCCCAGTCTGTTTGGACAACGGTGTGAATGTGGTTATCTGAATGAGGACATCCCCGGCCTGGTTCACCTGGAGCTACTCCAACCAACTTAGCTTACGGTTTACCTGACCGTACCAGGTTGGAGTACCAGAACCACATAGGATATTCCAAATGGGACAACAGCACTACAGGAAAAAGGTGAGTGATAAGGAACAGAAACGGTGCACAATTTGTGAAGTAGTGTACCTTGGGCCAAAATCCAGAATGAACAAAAGTGAGAACAACACTGAAAGGTCGGACGCTGACCGTGAGCACTGGTTAGTCAAAAAGCGACTAGCTGTCACCCTGCTGGCTATCGCATCTGACCAATTGAGACTTCACATGATTCAGTACCATTTCTAGTTTTAGGGTCATGGGTGTTGATTCCTTTTCCTCTGTTGTGGTGAACCACAGAGACCGTGAAATGTGTCTCTTCGACTGCATCCATGCGTCCACCATGTCATAGAAAGAGCAGTCTTTTACATGCCGAACGGTAAACGCCTGTAACGACTTCTGTAGAGTGTGGTAAGCACCAAAATTAGTGAACTTAATGCCCACTTGCACGAACTTCTTTTAGTTCGTTTCAGTTCACTTAAATCTACACAACCATTAACTTTTTGTGAATGTCCTTTGGTCCCGGCTGTCACCTCGAAGCAATGAATGACAGTAACAGAAAAATTGCAGAATCACAGGCCGGGAGAATTGCAGGAAAGCAGATGCATTTCGAATGTTCTAACCACTGACTTCGATATTTAGTCATCCGCCAAGGCCCCCAACGAACGCGTTGGGGGCGCTTGCTCTACTCAGAACAATCCACTGGTTAAGGTTTGCATACCCTTTTGCCAAGCCATAGGATGACAAGTTAGACTTATCTCCCAGCCATTATCTTTTTCGGACAAAAATGTCTATCGGGGGGAGAGGTCGACCTGCGGGGTTGCGTAACGCATGTGCCAGCCATCTTATTTCATTCAAGTTCGATGCTCGGTTGGTTGACTGAGCTCTACGACTTGGTGCTCTACTGGTGATTGCAGACAAAGTGCTCCCATCATGTTCTGGTGTTATATGTAGCAGGACCGATCTCACTGTCACAGTATAAACTCGATCTCCGAGTGTTAATTATGTCTCGCCGACGCTACAAATGTTCCCAATTGAGCCCTCTATATAAGCATGGATACTTCATCTAATATACGATCACCCGATAGATGTAGCAAAGATATTAACACTCGGGGGTCCCCGAGAGAATTGCCACCTGGTAAGCGATCCGAGATACTCCAGCTAACTAGAAATTGAGACGTTTCTTTCAGCCGCTGTTTAAACAACAGAAAACCGAAATCACTTAAAGAGCAGTACAAATCATGCTCACAGCAGTCTATATATATGTATATATATATATATATATATATTTATATATATATCAATAGCACTTCTATTGCATACCAGAAATCGAGGAGTTACTCACAGCACAGTAGTACATAAACTCCGCCTGTGTTCCGATTGGGATTCTGGGCGGAGCTGCATGCTACCGAGAGCCACTCCTGCGTTGCGGGCAAGAGAGCGACCACCGCTTCAGTAGTCAGTCGTGAACAAGGTAGGCCCATCCTCACTGAATAAGCGGCCCAAGACAAGCAGCGTGATGTGTTCACTTACCTGACAAGCGTTATGCCTACGAAATACCAAAAGAGCTAGCTGGTGGAGCCCGTTAACAAATAAAACCATCAATTGCCGAGTCCTACGGACCCTCCAAAGTTCTCCATATGGGCATGAAGTGAACAAAGATTTACCGGCTCATCTGGAATGACTTTGTCGTTTCGTAGACCGCACTTGGTTACACAAGAACCAGATTTCTCGAATAAAAAGGACTACTCTAGACTGAGCAACTGAGCAGTAGAATAGTCCGAAAAACGGGAAGCTATGCACGTCCGATCCCACAAGGAACGTTTTGCACCCTTCACTTGTTTACAAAGACGATCTTCCGCCACATAGAACTTTCTCTAAAGACCCACGTTAGTCCTTTTCCAACTAATATTTGCACTCTTATCCACCGTACTAGTGGTAGTCTCCGGAAGAATTTGTCTCACTTCTCGCGTGCCCCTTCACCTAGCACCCGAGTCGGCTTACGCTGTTTGATGATCCTCTTCGTCCTAGATGCCCCACCTAAATGGCCGCACTCGCTAAACACTTGTGTACCGGACAAGAGACGTGTTCAGCCCATACGTTGCGGACCCTCGCCATCGACGTTTTGTATTCAGAAGACTCGCATTAAAGACCCTAGCTTTCTCCCTCATTCGACTGATATCCTCAACCAATTATTTATTGAAGTGCTACCTGTACCCTTCTGGGACCCCTGGGTCTGGGGTTTCTGATCTTGACGTTTGCATGGACCTCGAGAGAGGAGCTGAGGATTCACCGACCAACGGACTCACATTGGAAAGCCGACCCAGGTCAACTACCGCAATTAGCTATCAACAGTGGCACCGTTCACAAGATTAATGCTCGTACTACAACGCTACCCTCGAGTCCGACCACGCATTAGCATGCAACAAGATGTCCACGTGCTCTGGTGGGAGCTCAGAATCCACGACACAGCATCAGTCACGCTGCAATAAACTCCTTAATCCGGAACGCACCAACTGGAAAGCTATAATTACCCATTGAAAAACATCAGTAAGCATTGGTCGCTTATCAAGAATGCCTTCAATTTTACTGGGTTAGTGAGCTGTGTGACTTGGGAAATCCGAGCTGTCAACATACTCGGATTTCCCCTCTGAATTCTCGACGCACAGCAGTCCGCCCTGGCTGGAAGTGAGCATAATGGATCACGGCTGAAAATGAAACGTGAACTCAACGCAAGCTTACGTAAGGACCGTGAGGTTCGGTGGCCTCATCGTGCAGCAGAGACGGAATATGCTTCCGCCAAGGAAAATTCCCGCAAGATGTTTCACTTTATTCGAGCTACCAGCAGGAAAGTACTGGGTGTGAGCGGAATGATCCGTGAAGCTGATGGTTTACCTATCCATAGTCAGTAGTATGCTGACCTTTAGCATCAGTCCCTTACACAGCTATCCCGTGGCCGATTTGAACGGACCCACCGAATGAATGATAAGCAAGGAAATCCAAACCTTGAGAGGTCATAAAGAGCCAGGCTTCGATGGCATTTCCTGGGCTCTATTCAGAGATGGAGGGGAATCCATAAGAAGACTTCAACTTTTAACCTCGGTACTTTAGAAAGTGTCCCCTTCCTGAAGAGAATCGATTAATGTCTCCTCTAATAATGGCCCTCGAAGTGACACTAGCCTAATCCAGACGGATCCAAAGCTGCCAAAGATTGTACAACATGCCTGAAGGACAAATTCAAGGTAAACAGACCAAGCTTCGCGCCGGTTGCGGATACATCGATCAAACCTCCACTTACTGGCAGATATCAATTTCCAAAGCCCAACAACCATCATGTTCTTAGAAATCGGCGCAATTGCGAACGCGATGACAAGTCTGAAGTACGAGACTCCGTTGGGGAATGGAATACTTGAGACACATTAGTCAGCCCTCACAGAGTTGTGCCACTACACCCTAGGTCGGGTAAGGGTATGTGGACAGCTTTTGCCACCCGTCGTCTTCTCTACTGAAGTACGACAGAGCCACCCTAAATTCTGTTTCTTTTCATCTCTGTCACAGGGGATGTTGTGCAGAACAATTTATCTAGTCTATCGAAAAGATAGGTTGAACTCCCCCCCCCCAAAGGAAAGGTTTGTGATGCAGTTATAGTACTATCAAAAATACATCAGTACGTCAACTTTTAAGCATTAAAAATGTGTACGTGAGACCTTCTACCATTTTTTACAGAAAGTACGGTGTTGCCATCGTGCTTGTTTTTAAGCCGGCGTTTACCATATGAATACATATATACATAGCAGTTGACGAAATTACAAGGAAAATGTACTTCCTAATATTTTCCAATAGTAGCAAAGCAATTAGCGGAGCCCCAGGGACAAGATGAAATGAAAACTGGGTCAGGCTGAATGTTCGGTGTTGCTGGGGGAATGTGCAGGAAGACTTCGAGACAATACAAAGTAAAATAACCGATTCGACAAAGATGATCCGGATTTATTAAACCAAAAGCCATATCAATTACACACGAAAATTAATTTTTAAATAAGACATTCCTACCAGCTACTGACTGCATATAAAAAGTGGCACTGCAAATGTGCATGCCTACCTTTATTGACAACCTCCCATGCCGTCTCAAACACGTATTTTCGGTGATAAACATCTGGATTAATCGATTGTACTAGTGCATTTAGGTCATTGTGAATGACGGCATCGCGGTTGAGTCGGATAACGCTGCTGCGACGACCAAACGACATCCCCGAAGGTCGCGTACTATCTTCTACTAAATAGACCTTGTACATTTCCAAAGATTAGCTTGACCGAAGAAAAGCTCAAGGACGACAATATCGATTTTCGTTTTCAAATCGTCTTGGGCATTCCCAAGAGTAAATATGTCTGAAATACTTAAACACGCTCCTCTATTAGACCTCGATGTCATCGGTGGACCCTTATTTCTTAAGACCGGTCCTTCCAAGGTTCATTCCCGACGTTTTTGAAGTATTACGCAAGTCCGAGACCAATAGGCCCTTTTGTCTGGAGTCTTTCAGGTTTTCTTTGGGTCTCAGTGAGCTTTGACTGAGCTCAGGCGAGAGAAACTGCATAAAGGAGCAGCATCTACACTGTGGCGTTGGTAATTTTTGGCGATGAACCCTGACCAAGGCGCTGATGGATAAACTGTGCGCATCTGCTTCCCCTGGTGGTTTGCTGACGCATTTTTCTTCCTCAGTAGCAAAGCTCTTTTCTTGAGATCAAGGCTTGGCATCAGCAATGACTGGCTGCCAAGGCTACTGATCGAGCTCCAGAGGTTCGTGTCTACTTCACACATGGCACAGCTGACGAGGACGTTTTGACGGATATTCTTGATGTGCACTAAAATAAGATGTGCCAAACGACGAACCACGTCGCACTCCCGCAGTGGTTGCCACCGGTTGTTGAGGGGCCTTTCCCGCCTTCACGATAAAGCTACGGACGGCAAGCCGGCTGCTTAGAATTCCTAACACGGGACCGACAGTATCCTTGCTTTGAAGTGGAATTGTGGGAACGACTTCAATGGCGAAGTTGATGAAGGCCAAACGTAAAATCTGCCCACCATCGTGAACCTCCGTTACTAATTTCATAACGATTAACGTGGCAGAAGCAGGCCCGCCAAGGTGACTTTGTTGGGAGTGAGATAAAATGTTTGAACGCAGGTGTTGGAGCAAATCATCCAAGAGCTGCTTGAGATGTAGGTTTAATCAATTGTTCGGCGGCTAGAAGGACTGAGGGCTACCCTCCTTATAAACGCATGGAATTACTCCTTCGTCCAAAATTAGAGGAAAACCTCAACATCGGAACACTGCGCGAAGAAGGACGCGTGTGAATTTATCTTTTTGACTGCCTCTTGTAAGACATGGAGGTGGATTAAGCCGGCCTTTACTTCCGGGGCCTCGGGAAACTTCACTATCCAAGATAACACTGACTCACCGTGGCTGTTGCATGTCCATAAAAGTTGCGTGTGGTTGGGTGTCTAGTTGAAGCTCAGGGAGCTACAAAAATGTGAGTTTCTAGTCTCTTTTACAGTGTGGGGTACCCAGTGGGGGCACCCTAGGCTTTCTAAAGGCCGGCGAAATTAGTGATATTCATCTGCGGCACCGCATGTTTTGACAAAGAAATTTTTGGACCGAATTCGAGTAAGTAGGGCCTGCAAGAAATTCAAAAGTTTCTTCTTTATTTTTTAACCTCGTCGGTTGGGGATAGCCTGGAAGTATTTCGTGCACTGTAGGAACGGCTATATATTGCCTAGTGAGCAGACGCAATATTTTTGGAAGGATTCTGGGGAAGGCCGTCTACCATTAAACGAGATTTGGAATTTTATCACGAATTGGTTATCTGCCATCATGGCGAGCTCTTCGAGCTTCTCAGCCACGGCAAACGCAAGGATCCCGTGTTCTGCGGTGATCAGGTCGAACTAGAAAAGTTGTTCAGACAGTCAGAGCTGGTGTTTCTCGATACATAACGATAGTTGAATCTGTCGAAGTGGATGACTGTAAGGCGGCAGAATCAAATCTTGGGGGTATTTTACCCCTCTTTCCCTGCGGTGGTCGATATCGGATGAGGTCATTTTGCTAGCGGTCAATGACGTTAATCAAGTCCAGGAGAAAATAGGATTTCCCCACTTGATATCCGGTCGGGCCCATCACGTACTGTGTCCGGCAGTTTTTGCGGCAGTTTTTTCAATGTGTTTAATAAATGTAGGATCATTTGCAAGGCCCTTGATCAGTCGGTGCCTGATGAGTTGAATTCCATTTCCATTAGAATGTGCATGGAATGGGCGGATTTCTTGAGGATGCCGAGGTGTTTTAAGATCAGTGCTTTGCATGGGATTTTTCAGTGTAGGACATTGGACCACACCTAGTAAAGGCTTTTGGACCCTGGAAAGTAGGGTAGCCATATGCTGCATACGATGAGCGATTAAGCCATTTAAAATACCGTTGGAGGAGGAAGAGATTTGCCACAAGAGGTGAATACGCTTCCGGAACTTGCCCTGCCGGAAGGCTTTCTGGCAGTTAGTTGCCTTCGGAATCATCGAAATTTCTGTGGGGTCCATGATGTTGAAAACGTTCCTTTGGGTATCAAAGGTTTCTTGCGAGGACTTATAGAAATGATGTATAAATACTCTACCACATGTGGTATTGTCGCCGCCAGCTGGTTTGCCGGTAAGTTTGAGTGGAACGGCAAGGTGCTTGCATTGTTGACCGCTTTGGGAAAGACGGAAGTTGCATGGAAGAGGGAGAACTTGGATAAGAATGAGGTTGGGACGGGCAGAAGGGCAACATATCCTTCAGTTCGTGTAATGGCATCCAAGAGGATGATACATTATCATAACATTCCAAAAGGTGATGCATCCTGCAGCTTTTCGTCACCTACTTCGTTTGTCCTCGTGTGGTTTTTACGCCGAGGAGCCTACTTCTAACTTTAGTCTTCCTACCGGTTGAAACTTTCTCCTGTGGCCTGCCTTTCACTGTTTCCTTTAAGGGCTGTGTGCCATTTGCTTTTTTCAGACTATATTTTCTAGCCATGCGCTGCCTATCCTTGTTTAGTGTTGAACTGTTTTAATGGTTTCCTACTCTGTCCACTAATCTGTGCCGGCTGACATGTATCAGGCAAATCTGGCTCTTCTGTGGCGGTAGCGGGAAACTTTGGCATCTGGGGGCTCGCCTTGACGGTAAGAACAGGAATTAGCTCGGATTCATTGTAGAGCAATGCATCCAGTTAGGGTGCGCCTTGGGCAGTTGGATGTGTAATGGCCTGTCCACTCCTAATATGTCTAACTCCTTTTTGCTTTCCTCATTAGCATTTTGTCGGAAGAGACAGTTAGATCTACAAAGGCTGAGATGTCCAACCGCGGTGTTTTTTCACAAGGTTCGAGTCCTTATCTCCCGGCCACATGCATTGCCCTTGTTTGGAGATCACCGGTCGAAAATTCAAATTCTCGTGTTCAATTCTTGACTGAGATCTGAGCCGGTGAATTTACCCCGATAATCACGCCTATGGCGAAAATGCGCATCACAAAGTATCTTAGGGGGATTTAATGCTCTCTACACCGATATACTATAGGCCGGTCCGGATGCCTAGCCAACAGCATGACTAGGGATTCAGGCTGTCAATCTCGAGGATAAATTGTCGGATTTTCTTTTATCTCTAAGTAATTTAGTGATTTGTCTCTCTACTTCCGACCCAGGGCCTTTAGCCTGCAGTTGTTTCTCGAGGAAAGTATCGTCACTTTGTGCGAGAGGCATGTAGAGGACGGGATGCCTTCGTTTCTCTCATGGGAGTGACATCATCTTTTGTAGTCTTAGCTCTGAAAAGAGAGTCCGTGGGACTTGAGGGACATTACGGTGGACTAAAAGACATCCCTGAGCAGACGTTAGTGAGTGAGGGGGTTTTAAAGAGAGACCAAATTAAATGACTCCGTGGGAATTACCATTCAAGATTCAAAAGCACTGACCTTCGAAACGGTTCCGAATCTTAACTTTTTGATACCCTTTTCTAAAACCATCGAGATACATTGATTTTAAAGCCACAATTCCGCCTGTCGAGCCGTTCTTGAGGACCGCATTTTTGTTTCATTCTTTGTTGGCTACTTTTTAACATCTGGTCCTTGTTCGGCTGGGTGCACAATGCAACCAGCACAACCCCTCCCCTTCCGATTCTAACATTCAGGGTAGTGACCGAAGTCCAGTGCTACGGGGTAATAAATTCACCGCATTGGTAAGCTCGCAACTTCACACCCCTTTTTCGTGTCCGACTATTCACGGATTTATTCTTGATTCGTATTACTCAGTGGAACTTATTTGTTTACATTTATATGCTGATCAAAATGTCCGGTCCCAAACTGGACTATCCAGACGTCGCCCAACGGTAAAAAATTTGACTACGAACATGATATAGCCTCGCCGTTCCTACAGGCCACCCGTTATTATTACCGATCCACGTGTGACCTCAGTTCACAACTGTGTGTACGATCACAGAAGAGAAGGAAGTGACTCGACTTTAAATTGATTGGTTTTTCCTGGCTTATGCATTCCAACAGCCTTGCACGTGTGAGTCTCTTGGTGCCATAATACTGAGTATTTTGTATTTTACAGGAGTTTCTGACAAGATGCGTGTACAGCAAAGTCTTATCATTGTCGAATGAAAGCCTTAACAAAAGTAGCTGCAGCAGTAGTAGTAATGTTGGTATATTTCTCGAAGTGTGCTGAGAATCATTCAGAATACGCGACGCAGAAAATATTTGGGTCAACAGAGGGAAAACATCATTAACGTAAGGGGGAAACAATAGATGCAAAGAAAATTATAGGAGATAATGTAGTCACAGTTCGGCTGCAGCGCATAATGGTACAGAATATTCCACTTCACTTTCAATGGTATAGTGTCAGCTACCATGAAAGTTACAATTCGTTCCAGTTGTGCATAGGCGGATGCAAGCGGAGGCATGCTACGTTGACGGAAAAGTGTAAAACATTTCTTACTGGGTGTTCACTTAGAGGAGATGAGACAGAGTGGACTGATGAATCAAGTATAAGAAATTAATTCCGCTTCTTTTTCCGATTCTACTTTCACCATTGGACTTGGCGAAATTTACGAACGTAAAGTTACCTAACACAAACCCCGTGAAACCAGTGGACTTATATGATTGCGCAACATTTATACCGTACCGCCGGTCTACCTTCTCATAACCGACTGTGCTCATAATATCCGACTTTTATGTCGAGCATTCATTCATCATACTCTTCGCAACACCACACATTCCGCAGCAAACTTCTCTAAATTTCCCTTTTTCCGCATATTTTTCTCTCACTACATATTGTGCAATTTGTCATATGAACTTCGTTTTATCTTCGTCAGCCGGAAATCTCGCCGCACAACTATATCCACCTGTGAATTTGACGACCCATCCTTGGCACTACTTGCTTATGGCGGCCCACCGGACTTGCAAGAAAGCTAGCAGTGCCTTGCTGACGAAAATTCCCCGCACGACTCAAATCGCACGCAAGACTGTACATCCATAACTAACCACTTTTAATCCAGATATAAACCTACAGGAGCATTGTTTCCTATTTCATAGGTCCATCACTACTTGTACGTGTGCGCATTTTTCCCATTGTTTTTTGTCATGTAATCGCATGTCATGAGCACGCATATTGCCGGAGCCTTGACGCTGTTCGAGAAGCAAAATATGATTATATATGATTATATGCAGTTTTCAACAGAAAGGATATGACAGCGTGGAGGAGAAGTTTTCAAACGGGAAGAAACAAGCTTGGAAGGACTACTGTTAAAAGCGTGCCACTAGTTTTGTATCATATTCATGAGTTTAAATGAAAATGAGGCATTCGGTCAATTTGGCTGGCATATATGGATGAACGTTGATCGGAAGTGGAATAGTAAGTTTGCATAACAGATGCTTACGGTTTGATGGTTTGCGAATCGGAATACAGAAAGCTTGTGCAGGTGACTTGATGCGGGGCATTGGTGCAAAAAGTCTGCAAAATCACTGTCAAGGTTTCTATGTGGCGCATATGCGCGTTGACCGTTTAATGATGCAATTAAATTCCCAGATCAGGAAAAAGGCAACCAAATACGCTTTGGCGATGAGTTCTGAGATGCCCATCCCACTGACGAATCTTCTTTAGCGGCACAAATTAAAGTATTCAACAAATCTGACTATCTGAACAATTAGAAGACATAGGGGGCGGCCTAGAGGTGATACCTCCGGCGGAAGCTTCTGGGTCTCACGGTTTTCCATACGTATAAATTATCCCAGGATGCCCAATGTAAGCCATTTTCATGTTTATATTCTTGGTGGTCTTCATGTCATAACGTCAAGAAGAGGACTAAGCGGTCCGATCTTTGCAGAAAAGTGAGCCTTGATCTGACGTGGGAATTCTCAGGTGACTGAGATAAAGGCGGTGCAATTGAAGACTGAATATGTTTATATTCAGATGTCTACATTAAACAGGTTAATCCATGTAAAAAACGTTGAATGCAAGGACTAATCGGGCAACCCAATTTAAACGTAAAGTCAAAGAGTTGGGCAATAGCAAGGATATTATCAGGTTAGCAGAAGACGGTAAGACATCAACATTCCGACTGTCTCGTTGACAGCATAAAATTGAGAGTAAATCAGACTGTTAATTAAGGGGACACCTTAGTTCGATAAGCCTGGAAGGAGAGAGTTTACGAACGAATGGAAAGCAAACAAAATTGAAGAAATCAAAACTTGCTCGTGGATATCGGAAGAAAAATTTTTTTCACGAGGGTCAACGTGGTTACTGCGTGTGATTAAGGAAAATGCAGACGGGTAAGGTAATGATCAGATTTAATTTTTTGATGGTCGGTTGTTTTAGTCCGAATATCCACTTTGGGGTTTCTAATTACCTGAGAAATTCACACAGATGTATAAACTATGCTAGTAACTTGAATCGGAGTTAAATATTGCGGTCTTGGAATTGTTTTCATCGGCTAACATTTGGACATTACTGACCGTTAACTAACAAACCAGCGCGAGCCCAAATGTGTTTTAACTGGACAACAACTTAACGTATTCGGAAGTTTGTTTCACAACCTAGAGGATTTAGCAACGAAGTTTTCCGGTCTTAAAAGTGCATAGCAGTGGATTGGCATATGGAAGTCTCAGTGGCGTAGAACGTACGGATGGGTAGGAGGCAATTGGAGATTTTCAGCAGAATTCATTATATTACAATGAATCAGTTTACGCATGCGTCACACCCAGAACGGTCACAGCTTACGAACACTACACCTTTCAATACATATAATCACACTTGTGGGGCCATGGATATGCTTTGTGACTGCATATTGGACATTCACTAGCATTGCAACCATTAGCAAAATATGTCCTAATCACGGTCTAGTCTAGAAAAGTTAAGAAAGTAAATGCGATTCCCGAATCAAACAAACCAGTGTAGTAGACCGACAGTTTTTCTGCACTTTACAACCTGGAAAGCTGATTGCGGAAAAATTGAAAGTAGAACAATGCAGGAAACCAAGAGTCTCTATTGAGGAACTGGGTGAAATCAGAAAACCGTTGTTCACGTGAAAGTCAGAAGGAATTTGAAACCGAAATGTGATGGAGTAGCCTTTCCCAGCGAAGAATTCCATCCTGCAAGAGCCATACAAATTTCTAAGTTTTGCTATGCATATTTGTATATTTGAAACAACGATAGTAACACCATGTTTCTCAAGTATCTTGGAGCTTTCTTGACGGCACGATCAATATTTTTCAGGCCTCGGAAATGATAACGAGTATGCATAATATGATGGACTTATTGTGTTTAGATGCAAAAGCTTTGGTTGAAGCATTGAAGACAATGTGTGGCGGTAGATGGAGCAGAGTGAAGGTAATTTTTCAACATGGTTATTTACAGATGCCACGCGCAAGGTGTCACGTGTATCAATATATATTGGATGCTTATGATTAGCACTTTCTGTTTGCGTTGAATGAGATATGTCTGCACCTCTTCTTCAAAATAAGAAGGAAAACATGGCTGACTGTTTGGTTGAACCGAATGGGGAAAATGAGCGAAGGCGAATCAAACCAAGGTCAAAAGGCCTGAGTATATCTGTGAGGTGATCTTAGTAACGAGGGTGTTTGTGGCTGTGGTTGTGATGGTGTTGGTGGTGGCTGTGACAACGCGGACGATGGCCAAGAGGGGGACCGGGGGTGGACAGTGAACGGAGAAAAAATAATTCAAGTAAAATGTTAATCAAATTGGACCGATCGAGTCATCAAAGCAGGCGGCAGTGGGGAATCATGCAGACTAAATCAATTGGTGGCCGCTTCGATATAGAGAATTCCGTTCTCAAACTTCGCTTCTAAACATTTCGGGTCAACATTGTCGGGGATGTCGTATTCTTTGAAAAATTCCCTTAGGGCTGTACGATTGATTAAATGTTCCTCGTGTCGTGCATTCAAATGAATCTGATGATTCAACGTGCAAATTTGTATTTTCGATGGCAAGTAGTCAGAATCGATTGGTAATTCGAAACGAAACTTCGGTCGCACCATGACTGAACTTTCCTCCAATTTGTTCACCATCTGTGCTGTCACAAGTAGTTCGTCATCTCGTACCGTAACTTTAATGTTTTCGGGAGCAAATCCGTTCGCGTCAAAGTTGGCCACAAAGCGAACCGTGCCATCCGAGTCGGTCTCATATGAAGCAGAAAATGGTGGACTGGAAGATAATTTGCCTGAGTAAGATAAAATTATGCCGGGTGGACTGGACGAATGAGTCGGTAGATGATGACGTGGACTGAGTGTGAAGAACTCCCGTCGCATTCTTCTCACATCTTCACCCCAAAGCCGTCGACGTTCGTCGAATCGACGCAGCATTTCTTCGAACCAGTCGTTTCCATCGGCAAAATCTGTTGGGCTGTCGGATCCGTCTGAAAAATGTCAATGCCAAGGCATAAATCGCGACCCAGTCAAATCGCTTTTGGTTGCTTGTGGAGGATGGGTAGCACTGCTGCTAGTTGTGGTAGTGGGAACAGAATTGCGACTAATCGAACCAAATTTAGGTTGGGAAACTTCTGTCCTTGATTTCCGTGGGCATCCGTGGTCACGGGATAGATGTTCTGACCAGTCGGGAGCAAAACGATCCCGGCACCGATCGGCGAAACTGAGTTGGTCCAGTTCGACGGGGACACGAAGTTCACTGCGAAATTTGGCCATTTTTTAACCAATCTGTGGTTTCAGGGGTCTTTCGTGGCTTGTTTGCTAATATCCGTCTGTGCTTGCGCGTGTGTGTGCGGCCGTATACGAATTGATTTGGATTTATTCGGACAGACAAATAAGAAGAAAGTTAGCTAGTGAACTATCAGACAAAACTTTGCAAACTAGATTTCTCTGACACACTGCATACTATAAAAATTGAACCATGTAGTGATCAATAATCCGCATGGAAATATTGCCAATCTCCCGATTACATTGGGAGACAAGGGTGTCCACGAGAAATAACAATCGCCAGTTGGTGTTGATAGAACCTTTTGCTTCTGGATCCGCCTCCTTCGATGCGAATTCCGTTTTCCTTTGCGACACTTTCACAACAATCGCAATATGAAAGATCCCACTTTGGTACACGAGAATATCAAATGCTGCGGATGATAATAATGGAAATAGCGTCAACGGCCAGGAATTAGGAAACCAAAGATATCTGGGGCCAAGTAAACATACGGATCACTGCGATGCGGCACATCCGTAGCGAAAAATAGCTAGGCATCTGAAACCTGAACCGCAGACCTCGACTGGTTTGGCGGCTGTCACGCCTTGGACTCATTTGGAAGCTAAGACTACACAATGTTTGAAGATTTAAGCGAAACTTCAGTTAAGCCCAGCCAATGAAAAACGTTCTTGTGAGGATGGTAAGCGGGCAATAAAATGACAATAAATACTTCTGGAAAGTGTCACGGATTCCTAATACCACAGCTCAAGATAGAGCTGGATATATTCACAATCGGTCACAAGAGTTAGAGGATGGCTGTGCCGGACTCGAAAATGAGAAGTGTGCGGCGAAGCAAGAAAAGTTTTAGTGCAGACGACGAGATCTGGATTAAGAGCCGTTCTGTCACATTCCCGAGGAGCAGAAAATGTAGTCAGTTGCACGCTTTTGAAGATTTGACGAAGATTTGGTGATGAAAAAGCGACTGTTGCCTTGTTTGCAGCGTGTTGATGAAACCCGTGATTTGACGGACACGTGAAGGTTGCCAGCTGTTTCAGGCGCTGCGAAATTCAGACTGTTCATGAGTATCCAAAATGCTGTACTATTTTATTGTGGCCATGTGACCACTGTAGAAAACGGGGCTTGAAGATTTCGCATTTCCTTCCAGGGGTGAGTATGTCATTGTGAATTCTAGAAGTTCATGAAGATCAGTTGGTCATGGATATCCGGGTGGGCTGGTGATAGATTTACAATTTTCCTTGCCGTGAACGGACCGGTAATAAAGTTTATGACCTGAGAGCATGATCCGAAACCTAATGGAGAAAGGTAGTCTGAATTGGATGCCAGCTTGAGACTGCGATAATCAGTGGACCGGAGACTGAGATTGAGACCAGTAGAGAGGCAATCCAATCATGCATTGGCCGTGTGAGTGAAAAGTTAGAACAACGGTTTGCAAGCAGTGCTGTTAGGTGGGATCTCTTGATAGTTATCAGTCTTGGCACTCAGACACAGCGCGTGGAATAGTGGGGGCAAAGTGATAAGTCAAAATTTATGGCGGCAAATGAAGAGGTAAGTTGAATGGGCCACCGTCGAAGAATAAGATCAACTTTTGGAGGGTCGGCTGGTAATACATACAATTGGTACCATGTTGAACGGTGAGGGAATTGGGATGGTAATGTGAACGGGGTCGGTTTTGGGCAAATGCAGTACCTGTTCCGGAGTTATTGACTGAGGTTTTTGAGCCACTCTAAAGTTTCGCAGTCGGTACAATCGGCCTGTTTGCGCTCCTGGGCGAGGAGCAGAGACAAATGGGTTTAACCGGGAGTTATTGAGACTGATGCGTTGGCAATTAGATATAGGGGTTGATTAGTTTAAGTTTGGTTCCGGGCTCACGGAATATATATTTGGCTTCCAGGAACCCGAGCAAAGATTTTTCCGTCTATATTTTGATGGATTCGGGTAACCATTAAAGCGGAACTACAGTGGAAATAGCACAATGATTTCATGGTTATTTTCAGTTGTCCTGAAGATTCATCTGCTAAAAAAACGAACGGCAGACGGGCAACGAAAGGCTTTAATTGCGTAAATGTTTTTAACAGATCCTGAGTCATAAGGTAGGGTTTTCGGACTTGATGAAGGCTGGAGGTTCCGCTCAGCGGCTTATTCAACGCAGCGGGGCAAATAAATACCATAAGAGAACGTGGAAATGAGGGAGCAAAAACGTTTGAATTATTTTTGCCGATCCAAACACTAGGCTCAGCGTTCATATAAATTTGAAAAATGGCTCAAGGTTAGTTAAATCAGATAATGAGAAGCCGCAGAACATTGGTCCATCTTATACTCAGGAGATTTTGTGGTGGGGTCAATCTGCAACTGGCACACCGGTCATTCACTCTTGTGAGGGTTAATGAGGGTGCATGCACCTCAAGAAAATAGCAACGACAGTGGGATGCATGCGAATGGATGGCAGAGGGCGGGGGGCGGACATTGCAGATAGGCTGGGTAGGCGCGATTATGTGGAGTGCACTGTGCTGTAGTTCCCCCTTTCACTCAGGGTGCTAAGAATTAGTCACGACTCAAGAAGTCTTTCAGGAGGTTGCTGGGGTTTCATCGATAAAACAGAACGGGTCATGGACGGCTAGAGGACCAAGGTTCCCTAATGAGGTTTAACCTGTTCTCCTCCTCGCCGCCTGTGTGTAGACATCATCTGAGAGCTGAGCTGGCGATAAATTCAGAAATACGGGATAGTTCGTTATGGGGTGTTTCATGGCTTCTCTCACCGTCCTGGCCTCATACGCGGATTGGCATACTCATAGCTGCAAGCAAATGAGTTGACGTCCCTATTTTCACTGCTACCGCAGGCGACATGACACTAGAAAAAAGGATGGAGTTGGCATAAATAGGCGGAGTGAAAGTTTGATGAGAGCAAATACGTAGAAGTTGAAAGTGAGTATTGATATCTGGGGGTGCTGAACGAATTCCTTGTTTTCTACTGATTGCAATTATAGGCTAACTTTGGATAAATAGCTTGGGATAATTAGTCGAAAGATACGTGGCCTATGAAAGTGAACGTGCAGGTGCTAAGAAATTTGTAGGGCAGAAAATACTTAAAAAGCATACTGTGAGAGGGATGAGAATAGTGGAAATTACTGGTTGCTGTGACGGAATGTTAAAAAAGCAAAGAAGTCTCGAAAGCTCCGTTAACGTAGGGTGGACAAGAACTAGCGGAGTATGTAGGAGTAGCAGATTTTGACTGGTGATGCTATAGTGTGTAATCTTTGCTTTTATTAGACAATTTCGGAAGTTTATTGGGATTCATGAGCAGAGAAATGCAAAGAGATAATGGTTTATGCGCAGTATGTGCTTGCCAATGTAGTTGCACCGGCGATAAACATAAACAGGTAGCTCATGAGATGAGTTCAAGAGGACGCTTATTGGAGCTTGAAACAGGATGATTACGGACCGGACAGGCGGGATTAGTGTAGTTGGGGCAAATAATAGAGACTGAAAACATTGAGCCAGAAAATGGATTGGTTCAACAGCGGAGGAAGTAGGGTTAACGGTCTAAACAATGATACATGTAATGAGAATTTGCAGTTGGGTTTGAGTCAGAACGTGCTGTGGACCTGGGAGCTAGAGACAAAGCATTTGACCATTGGGCAGGAAAAGCAGTGATGCTCCGGAATCCACGACCGCTTTGTCTATATTGTCAAGCAGGTGGAGAGGGTGGAGAAAAATGGACTATTGGTGAAGCTAGATTCCGGGAATTCCCATGTGCACTGTTGACGATTGGTCATGAACTGGAATCTTTCACTATATTCATAGTTTTCGACTAGTCTAATGTCGACTTCGGGGGGCCACGTGAAAATCAGACATCTAAGAAATCCGGGATATGTTTGGGCATGAAAGCAACAAGCCGGGTAGTTTGTTCTGGAGCTTTGAGTAGGCAGTAGCGAAGAATTGTGTCTTAAACGGCAGCCGAGCCATCAGAAACTCACTGAATAATTTCAGCTACACACGAGATCTGCGGGTCTAAAAGAGTCTTTTAAATGTCTCGTATCATAGCGGACATAATTACAGCAAGAAGGAATCGAACAGTTTGATACAGAGAAGGCGCAATGGTACAAAACCAACGAGTTTCTATCTGGCCTTGAGGCTTAGGTTGAAGAAGTAACCAAGGAGTTGTCTAGTAAACGCCCCCCTTCCACATTCGCAATCGCAACTTCATTCATATACGCGAAGGTAATCGGGCGATTTTCGAGATGGGAACTAGCGTCAGGTGTAAAGTTGACTGGCCTTCGACCTTGGGTGTAGAATGCCCGTGGTTGCAGCGGCTCTTTTGGCAAGGGCGATTTGGTGATAAGCTTGATCACGGAGACTGACGGAGCAGGATAACAGGAGCCTTAGATTCCTAACTGTATGCTACGGAAATGAGTATGCCATTTATATAACATAGTGTGTTTTTCTCGACATCCGAGGCATGCACAAGGCAAGATCAAATTCGCACAAAGATGACAGTGGAGACAAGGAAAACAAAAGCTGACATGACGATTCAGTGTGTCCGTGCCCTCATGGTCAGAACCTGCAATGTGAAAGGATACGCACGAGTTTTCTAGTTCTTAACCCAACGCTAGATAATGCTTCGCCGAGACCTTCTGGAGCTGGTTATCAGTCGCGCACTGCGAGTCACTCCGTGTTTAAATGCACCGAAGTTGCGTCTTGCCTGCGCGCAATTCGGCTGGGAAGCCATGGCTGACGTTGTCATATGGCCGGGTTCTTCAAAAATCCAGAGGATTATGTGAAGGTAAAGTTCAATGTGGATTTGTTAACGGGGTGGAGATCAGTCAAAACCACGCTGAGCTTCATACGAGGTGGATTGAGATTGGCAATTACCAACATTTCAGAGTCAATGTAATTCTGTAGATGAAGCAGCGTAAAACCTTCAAGCTTGCATCAAACTATTTGGGGGACGAAACTATATGAAGAATTGTGAATGGAGGACAATGAAACTCACAAGAATGGTCAACGGAAGCATGCGGCTTGGGGTGGACTGCGATGTGTGTCCGTAAGAAAATCAGTACATGCAAGAATCACAGGCACTCCTTAAATACATTTGTCACGAACGACCTGTGGGATGTTCTTGCACAATATCGGAGATTTTGGTGTTCTGCGGCGGATGGACACTATAGTTTGGGGGACTGCGCGACATTTCAGTCGTGTTAGAAATCGTGTTATGTCCAGCCGCAATGGTTCATTTGAGGTGAGGTACCCGAGAGAGCCGCTGGCGTGGCTTGGTTTCTCTTGGGATTGGGCGGCCCGGTACTAGAGCATCATAACGGGAAAGCAGCATCCTAGGAAGTATAGGCAAACAACGCATAGGATGTTGTGTGATTTCCGCCTATGGTTTGTTTGTAACCGTGGTCTTTGGTAAGCCGGAGAGCACTCCAAGAGAAAGGGCAGATACTGAATAATAGTAATAAAAATAATGGGTACATTTCTCAACATTCGAGAGTCATGCGCAAGACAAGATCAAATTTACACACAGATGGCGCGGTGGAAATCGTAAAACAAACAATTAGTCGTAAGAATGCAGTGTCTGTGCTTTCATGAACACAACTCACAATACGATGAGCTAAACACGAGTTTTCGGGCTTTAAATCAGAGCTAGATAACCAATGGCCGAAACTTTCTGGGGCTGAGTATGAGTTGCACATTGCGAGTCAATCCATATTTAAAAGCATGAAAGGTGCGAATCGCCGGCGCAAAATTTGGCTGGGAAGAAGTGGAAGGTGTTGTCAAGTGGCCGTATTCATCAAAAATCAGGAGGGTAATATGGTAAAGATGAAGATCGATGTGGATGTAGTAACGGGATGGAAGAGAGTCGGAATCACACTGGATATGATGTGGATGGCGAATGGTAATCAACAACATTCAATAGTCAAAATAATGCTTAAAATGAAACAACAGAAAGCCTTCAAGGTTGCATCAGACAATTTAGGGGACGAAAATATATGAAAAATTGTGGACAGAGAGATAATGGAACTTAGAAAAATGGTCACTGGACTTATGCGACTGGGAACGGATTGTGATGTGTGGCGGGAAGCAAGCGGGTACGTGTAAGATTTAAAATCCGTCCTTAAATACACTGCCATGAATGACCTGTGTTATCCTTGTTTGATATTGGAGATTATGGTGTTCTGTGGCGGTACGGGTTTGTAGGTTTGGGGTTGCGCGGCATTTCAGTAGTGTTATTAACTGTTTGGACAATCGTGATGGTCCATCTGAAATGAGGCACCCGGGGCGGTCATTAGCGAGGCTTGGCTTGTCTCAGGGTCGCGCAGCCAGGTACTGGATAGCAGGATAGCAGCTTCCTAACGGGGATAGACAGCTAGCGCAAAGGATGGAGTGGAGCCTTCGGCGATAGTTTGCGTTGCATCTGTGGTCATTGGCGAGCCCGGAGAAGAGCCGGAGAGAGAGGGGGCAGTCTGAAATTTGTTCTAGCTGGTGCTAAGTTGAGTAAACAAAAATGTGAACACTGATAACAGTCAGTTTCTAACGAAGATTACAGGGACCGGACAACTGTCATGAAACAGGCAGGGGATAGTTTCCGTTGACGGAACGTGTGCAACGTACGCCATCTGCTTTCCTTCCATGGGTTATATGACTCAGTCGGTTCTAGGCTTCATGTTCCTTATTCGTAGCGTGTTGCCGTCTCATCTTTTGTCATCTTCGCAGATGCAGATTATAGTGGTCTGATAGGACGGCAAGCGCAATGGTTAGGGATAAAGTCACTATCCGTTGTATTTGTGGAACTCTTCTGGTCCACGGGCCCGGTATACATGCTACGGGGAGTCAATTATAACTGATCATGTGATCTACCGCCGATTGTTTACTACTCCCAGTCGCCAAGAAAAGGCATAACCGAATGGGTCGCGGACGGCAGTGTGGGCTGGATGCTAAGACAGGATTTGTCACGAGAAATCGTAGAAAGAAGAGAAGAGGGAAGTATAAAAATATTGGGATTGGTAATTTGTGTTTGAACAGGACGATAGCAACTTGTACCACATAGCAGTTTCAGTAAGCTTGCATGAATAATTAAGAAAGAGCAACGACGGCTGTTGTCATAGACGTCTGCATACGTACCTGGTGTGCGGTTGGGGGACAAGGGTATGTTGAAAATAGAGGGGTGGGTGGTGAAGCATAAGTGGATAGTCCGATGAGCTACTTCCACAGACCGTCCAACAAAGTGGCCAAACGCTTATCTACCGAACAAGGGCGGTGTGGGGTTTCCCCTTTCGCAGAGTCAGGTCTGGGCTGATGACATACGTATCCATTGTAGAAGGTGGCCCATTCCTTCGCAGCCCGAGTTTGCTTTGGCTGCTGGGGTCAACCTGATCCAGGAGTGGCTTTTTCTTTTTTTCTAACGGAGGAATGTTTGAGCCCATATAGGTACTTTCCCTAGTTCCTCCGCCTGACCCCAATTTTCCGCGTTGTTCTTTTGCAACTGCTGGGGGCGGTCTGTTTTCCCTACGTTCGGAGATGGTGAAGCAAACCTGTCGCAGTCATTTGGGATTTCGCACGGACTAAAGAAAACAAAATTGGGGATAAGCAAGCACACGTAGGATGGTAGTTTATGCCGTAAAACACAGACCTGTACGTAGGGCTCCGTCATCGTCAACGCCTTGTCTTGCTTTCATTAACGAGTGCTGCTTGAAACTCACTAACGTGAACTTGTGTGCTGCAGATCACATCGTCTGTGTGACGTGGACAGATTTTACTTTTCCTAAATGAAACTGGGCTGGGTACTTAAGGGAAAGGTGTCTACCTGGTTCGCGTTAGCAGGTTACTGGGGTGCAAGATGAGTAGGTAGGAAGAGTAAAAGGAACCTCGAATATGTTCTCTGATGAAATGTCTACAAAGAGAGAAACTAGTTCCGACAATGCTCAGAATAAAGACAGGATCCTTTATGTTGGCGGAGTAAATCGGGGGCAGAGAAATTTGTGGGGAAAGGAATCTGGGGTGAGAAGACCGATGTAAGGAGGGTTAATCGTGGTTATAGCTGTCATAGAATCCAGCATCCTTCTGCTATCACGGACTTTAATGTTATTTGGTGTCGTTGGCTGAGGTCCAGGTTTTGGAGGCTTTACTGCAGTAGCTACTACAATCCTAACCAAGTCTCTAAATAGTGGTCTGTAGTTTCCGGACTTCGTTCTGAAGGCGATGCTAGACTGACGAGGCAATGAATTCCACAAGGAGCAATATTTCACAATGAACCGGTCCGACCTAGGGTTGGCTAATAATAAAGAACTTATGTGGTAGGGTGAGCAGGTAGTACCGAGAAGTATGAGAGTGAATGGGAGAGCGGGGAAGACACATCCATGGTATTTGCACGTCTGCTAGTTGGGAAGCGTTGGGCTTAGTGGTGGGCCAAGGGTTGGTCCCCCCTTAAAATGGTTACGACTACTCCATTTACCCAGCGATCAGCGAGGGTTAATCCTCGGTGTTGTCCGTATTACACTAGTATACTAAGTTCTCTCGCGCCCTCAGATTGAGCGTTATGGAAAGCAGGGGGTGAGATGTGTATTTAAAAATCGATGGCTGACTCAAAGGCACGCTCCTCCGAGATGGGGGTGTTGGTCAATTGAAGGACCTGGGTGACACTTAGGTAAGTATTTAAGGCAGCCTTAAAAGTGGATTGGTTCTGTATGCACCGAATGCTGATGGGAAGTTCGTTCCAAACTTTGGCATAGTCAACAAGAAAGAAATGAGACCTTTAAGAGGATTTAGCGATTTCTGTATGGATGGTTAGGGACCTATGACGGAGTGGGTAGGGGGTGGCAAAGGGGAATATAGGTGGGTCGGCGGAGGAGCGCCTATTCACCAGAGTATGCAGAAAAGTCAGGTTAATTTTCAGTCGCCGTAGCCAAAGTGGATCAAGTTTGAAGGCTAGACAGCGTTCTTTGCAATTCAGAGTCTTCGACCAACATATCACTTGCTTATTAAAGCGTCTCTGAATGCTTTCAATGAAGATCCTATCCGACTTTGACATGCTGGAGTATATCAAAGTGCCATACTGAAGGAGTGGTCGAACGTGTGTTTTATAAATGATGAAGATGCTGTCGGATAGCTTTATTGTGCGAAAAATCAGACTTACATTTCTCCTAGCTTTAGCCGACTGAATAACTACATGCTATGAGAACTTTGAAGATGCTGAGTAGTTGATACCAATGTCCCGGATTGTGTTGTGACATGCGATACGGGATACACGCAACAAAATTGAATCTTTAGGTAGTGCACATCTATATGTGAGCAGTTCGCTGTCATTGGCGGAGGTGCTCATCTTCCAGGAGGTACACCAGTCTTCTAAGGCAGACAAATCGGCACAAATTTCTCTAATCGCAGTTTACTTCATCTGATTCAAAATGATAAAATATTTTTATGTCATCAGCAAACGGGAAAAAACGCAGTGAGATATTGAATCTAGTGTATCATTGATGTACATAAGGAATAGCAGGGAACCAAATACACCACTAGTAACATTTCTGGGATTGTAAGTAATGCCGTCAATGGAGACCACCTGTGACCCTTGGGTTAGGTAAGACGACAGCCAGGATAAAAGATCGGTGATACCAAAGGAGCTTACTTCGGATAAAGGTGCAGATTACGGACACGATCGAAGGCCCTAGACATATCGAGGTAGATGACTGCGAATGACATGTCCCTGTTCGCTAGGTTAGTCAGGATGTTCAGGAAGTCAAATTGACGATTGGAGCAAAAACGAGATTGGAGAGATCCGTGCTGTTTGGGGTTGAGAAGTTTGGAGGCTAAAGGTATTCCACGATGAATCGTTTTACCCCCTTCTACACAACGCTGGAGATAACATGCATGTGTTTAATGGAACGGTAATTGGACACATCATGCAGAGACCCCTTCTTATGGATAGGGATTATTACAGAGTGCTTCCAGTTGACCGGAACTGCACCAGAGTTAATTGAAATCGTGAAGAGGTTGAGCAGTAGCAAACGTAGGTCAGGGCGGCAACTAAGAACAGCTGATGGAGGGATGCCATCAGGGTCTTGGTAAGACCCTAGTTTGAAATTGGCTAAATGTCGTCTAATATTCTTAACATAAAAGGATACAGAGGATAAGGTGGAGTTATTCCTATTCTTTGTTGCTATCTCTCAACCTGGGGTGATTTCCAAACCTCCAAAGTGCATAACCCATTGTGTCAATAAACCAGCCGCGCTTTTGATGAGTGACTTATATCCCCGAAAGCCACCTTTAAGCCAAAGGTTTGCTGTCAACAGTTCATTGACGCCATCCAAAACACCACCGAGTTGCCGAGAGCTGACCCAGGTAGAATACCCTTTTGACCGGAGTAATGTATTTCTCTTAGTCCAATTCTCCACTCCCACGAGATAACCCAAAATTCTGGAGGGATCAGCATGAGACCATCTCTGAGAATAGGTGGCGCACGGCGCCTTTGTCCCATAAGTTTTCAGATCACCTATTTAATATATTCCAGAACGGCGCCAACGCTGCTTCCCTCGTTTCACCTAATTTTTAGTATTTCTACTCATTCATTATTAGCTAAAGTTTTTTAACTCACCGTTATCAAAACCGACTGGCACTTCTGGATTCCGCACCCGGCAAAGCCCACTTTACCTTCAGCCTGTCTATAATCTGCCAACTATCTTCTTTTGACCGGCGCTATATCGCTGCATGTAGTTTTAAACTTCCTTGGTCTTAATATATTGACTGCAGGTCTCCCCTAATAGGGTTTCCTGCTGCCCACCATACACCAGCCTAGACTATGATCTCAATCTTCGAGTCACCTGCATCCGATACTCATTAGCACAGATCAACTTCGCCCAGAGATAGCTTTTTCCCGATCTTGACTCAACGTCCTCTTTATCTTCTCTGCTGTCATGCAATGGCCCGCAAAATTGGCCATATAAAGTCGGTTCATAGCTGTTGACATGTTTAGAAGGGGAGCATAAGAAGCCTTCCTGTTCTCGGCGCCTGTTTAGGATCCTCCCTTAACGACGGTAAACAGCAAAGCTGTGATATCGCCAAACCGGTAGTAAATGCGAATTGGCTCGCACTCATCCACTAGCAACCAAGAGCGTAAAATTTATAACCCTGTCTACTCTTGATTTTTGGCCGGCAAACTCGTACCCCACCAACTACAATGCAGATTCTGATCGTCCTTTCAACAGCGGTGGATCTATCCAAGGGATAATATACGAGCATCCTAATTTCCTCCCCGGCTTTGCTTTTCCGTTTTTTGCCTGAACGAAATTTATAAAAACAGTTTCTAGGATGTAGCATGCCTCTCGCCAATCCTAAACATTCGTATCGCAACTAATATCCCAAGCGCTGCGCAGATCTTGCCTGAAAAATGTCGCCGTGTTTTTCGAAATTCAAAAAGTAGTTTTCCAACTTGTGCTTACCTGTGCGGACAGATGTTTTCCGGTTATTTTTTAGGCCGATGTGAACAGCGACGGAGAACTCATAGGGTACTGGTGGATTGTTCATCATTTTGTTGCAGTCCTTTCTCCATTCTGCGCTGATTTCCACCCCAGGAATTTTTAAAACTTTAAAGTTACGGATCCCACACGAAGTCTGTGAAACCTCAATAAGACAGTAATTTATAGATGATCCTCTAGTCATCTCTGACGACGCAAAATCGGCCCCTGAACACTTAGACCCCTCAGTAGAAAACCTAAAGGCCCGGAGCTTTCCACCTGAGTTTATGTCGCACTTTAGGCGGATGCAGCAAAATAAACCAGGAAATAAAAGATCAACTGGAATCTTATAGATCCACGGGGAAAATTTCCAGCGGAACTCAGGAGGGTTATTTCGTTTTACACGGACGACGCTGAATCTCCATTTTGGCAGAATACACTGGAATCACTATTATTCACAAGAGAATTCCTCCGGCATTAGTGGTTCTGTATAATCCGTTTGGCCTAATTTTCTGTCGGCTACCACCAGCCAAGATGGTGTAAGTGCGATACACGAGAATCAGTGGATTTTAACCTTGTTCTAACCATTAATATTTGGAGGGTTTTGGTTGGTGGTGTAAAGTCGCATCTTGAAAATCCTCCTGTTCGTTCAGTAACCACGCATACTGAACAGAAGCTGCCGAATTTCGCCAAGTTACATTGTTCCTCGCTAACTGTGCGCGTCGCTTAGGTTGCTTATTAATTTTTTGTAGAGAATCGCTTTGTCTTTGCTTGGGTCATAAGTAAACTGCCTCTTTACCCTTGATAGATTTTGATATTTGCTCTCGTTGTACTGTGGCAGTGATCGCATATTTACGTTTTTATCTTTTTACAGATTGATGATTCTTCAATAAGACATCGTAGAAAACTGCGGGTCAGTCTTGTTTGGAGTTGGAATTTGCATCAATTCGGCTACGCGTTGTTTGAGTACGCGTTTTTTGAGTACACGTTGTCGAAACTTTGCATTCTTACATATTCTTGTTTACGTAGGCCACTATCCTGTTCATGTCGGATATTCGCACACTTTGGAGAATTATGTAACTCCGCAGAATTGGCGGAGGCTAGGAGGGCCATCTTTGCTACTTGACACTGAACGTAGATGATTGTGACTCCCGTTCTATATCATTAGTAATGCACTATAGGACCCCATTCATCTCGCCTGGCCAGATCAAAATTTCTGTAAACCGCCTCCAGTCAGTCTGTGGAACGCCTAATTCTTAAAGTGAAGTAGATGGCACTTACTTTAAACTTTCATTTACAATGGTTTATCTAGCCTGAGCATCCAGAACATTTGAGATGAAACAGGAGAATTCCGCTTTTACTCCAACCTAACTAATTGCACCTGGAGCATCTCGTTTTATCCTAACTAATGTTTAAAATTTCAAAACATTTTGTCCATCTGTCAAATAGCAAATTTCAAAATATTCCCTACACTTTTAAAGCTTCTAGTGCCCAATTCTAAGTTAATCATCTATAACACCTTGGGCAAAGAATTCCACGTAGGCATCGCGGAAGCGTTCAACACATACTTTGCTACTGCTGTCATTATTAAAAATCTCCCGCCCTCCAAAATCCATCCCATGCTGACTTCGGCTAGGTTATCTTCTATTTAATTCAACGTTGCTGGCATCATGTCAGCGATGAAATACGTCAATGTATCTCACGGGCCTGCACCTTATGGTATTTCATCGGTCGTATTCCGCACTGCTGGACCGGGCCCCATTCTACTCTTTTTAAATCTACTCTCGCTCCCCTTGTCATAACTTACCACAATCCGATTCCATCCTGGCTTACGAAAGTAGATAAGAAACAACTGGCAAACTTCCTCACTGCTCAGACTCCTCCCAAACCCTCTCAACATGAATTCATGGGGATCCGACCTCCCTCTCCACAATTACCATTTTGAATCCTTGCACCGGTTACCCAGTATGCTGATATCCACCGGTCGTTATTCGTAATCGTCTTAGACATAGCCAAATGCGTTCGACCGGACCTTCCTTTCTCCTTTCCTTGAATGAAAAAGGAAATCTACTCCTACCATAGTTGCCGCCGTGCCTTTTCGACCGATTTTAGTTCGTCAATATTACCGGTTGTTTGTTTCAGCCCTCCGTTTTTTCAAAGCATTTATTCATGTTTGCGTCCCTGGTCTTCTATTCCTGCAATACATTGTTGATATCTTTAGGGTTAACCGTCATGCATTCGTCCTGTTTGCAGTTCACAATAAATTAGTACGTTCTATTGAGACTGGGAAATTTAATCACACCCATGCTCTTTTGAATGCAGGCCTGAAGTCTCCGGGATAAAAGCGTTTGAATCAGGTGACAAAATGGTTTGACGACTAAAGTTCTGTAATGGCAAACTGCATGTTCACACGGATTTATTCTCTATAATCTTAATAAGAAACTAATTGTTTAAGCTATTATCATTTTTGTTTACTGAACCAACTGCGAACTGGAAGAACTACTTAGCCTTTCTAAGTTTCTCACAGCATGTAGTTATTCAGTCGGCTAAAGCTAGGAGAAATGTAAGTCTGATTTTTCGCACAATAAAGCTATCCGACAGCATCTTCATCATTTATAAAACACACGTTCGACCACTCCTTCAGTATGGCACTTTGATATACTCCAGCATGTCAAAGTCGGATAGGATCTTCATTGAAAGCATTCAGAGACGCTTTAATAAGCAAGTGATATGTTGGTCGAAGACTCTGAATTGCAAAGAACGCTGTCTAGCCTTCAAACTTGATCCACTTTGGCTACGGCGACTGAAAATTAACCTGACTTTTCTGCATACTCTGGTGAATAGGCGCTCCTCCGCCGACCCACCTATATTCCCCTTTGCCACCCCCTACCCACTCCGTCATAGGTCCCTAACCATCCATACAGAAATCGCTAAATCCTCTTAAAGGTCTCATTTCTTTCTTGTTGACTATGCCAAAGTTTGGAACGAACTTCCCATCAGCATTCGGTGCATACAGAACCAATCCACTTTTAAGGCTGCCTTAAATACTTACCTAAGTGTCACCCAGGTCCTTCAATTGACCAACACCCCCATCTCGGAGGAGCGTGCCTTTGAGTCAGCCATCGATTTTTAAATACACATCTCACCCCCTGCTTTCCATAACGCTCAATCTGAGGGCGCGAGAGAACTTAGTATACTAGTGTAATACGGACAACACCGAGGATTAACCCTCGCTGATCGCTGGGTAAATGGAGTAGTCGTAACCATTTTAAGGGGGGACCAACCCTTGGCCCACCACTAAGCCCAACGCTTCCCAACTAGCAGACGTGCAAATACCATGGATGTGTCTTCCCCGCTCTCCCATTCACTCTCATACTTCTCGGTACTACCTGCTCACCCTACCACATAAGTTCTTTATTATTAGCCAACCCTAGGTCGGACCGGTTCATTGTGAAATATTGCTCCTTGTGGAATTCATTGCCTCGTCAGTCTAGCATCGCCTTCAGAACGAAGTCCGGAAACTACAGACCACTATTTAGAGACTTGGTTAGGATTGTAGTAGCTACTGCAGTAAAGCCTCCAAAACCTGGACCTCAGCCAACGACACCAAATAACATTAAAGTCCGTGATAGCAGAAGGATGCTGGATTCTATGACAGCTATAACCACGATTAACCCTCCTTACATCGGTCTTCTCACCCCAGATTCCTTTCCCCACAAATTTCTCTGCCCCCGATTTACTCCGCCAACATAAAGGATCCTGTCTTTATTCTGAGCATTGTCGGAACTAGTTTCTCTCTT